>OY986040.1:47994231-48444231 GCA_963920215.1 Nineta flava
CATTATTGTTATCGTTATCGTTATCGTTATCGTTATTGTTATCGTTATCATTATTGTTATCGTTATCGTTATCGTTATCGTTATCGTTATCGTTATCGTTATCGTTATCATTATTGTTATCGTTATCGTTATCGTTATCGTTATCGTTATCGTTATCGTTATCGTTATCGTTATCGTTATCGTTATCGTTATCGTTATCGTTATCGTTATCGTTATCGTTATCGTTATCGTTATCGTTATCGTTATCGTTATCGTTATCGTTATCGTTATCGTTATCGTTATCGTTATCGTTATCGTTATCGTTATCGTTATCGTTATCGTTATCGTTATCGTTATCGTTATCGTTATCGTTATCGTTATCGTTATCGTTATCGTTATCGTTATCGTTATCGTTATCGTTATCGTTATCGTTATCGTTATCGTTATCGTTATCGTTATCGTTATCGTTATCGTTATCGTTATCGTTATCGTTATCGTTATCGTTATCGTTATCGTTATCGTTATCGTTATCGTTATCGTTATCGTTATCGTTATCGTTATCGTTATCGTTATCGTTATCGTTATCGTTATCGTTATCGTTATCGTTATCGTTATCGTTATCGTTATCGTTATCGTTATCGTTATCGTTATCGTTATCGTTATCGTTATCGTTATCGTTATCGTTATCGTTATCGTTATCGTTATCGTTATCGTTATCGTTATCGTTATCGTTATCGTTATCGTTATCGTTATCGTTATCGTTATCGTTATCGTTATCGTTATCGTTATCGTTATCGTTATCGTTATCGTTATCGTTATCGTTATCGTTATCGTTATCGTTATCGTTATCGTTATCGTTATCGTTATCGTTATCGTTATCGTTATCGTTATCGTTATCGTTATCGTTATCGTTATCGTTATCGTTATCGTTATCGTTATCGTTATCGTTATCGTTATCGTTATCGTTATCGTTATCGTTATCGTTTATCGTTATCGTTATCGTTATCGTTATCGTTATCGTTATCGTTATCGTTATCGTTATCGTTATCGTTATCGTTATCGTTATCGTTATCGTTATCGTTATCGTTATCGTTATCGTTATCGTTATCGTTATCGTTATCGTTATCGTTATCGTTATCGTTATCGTTATCGTTATCGTTATCGTTATCGTTATCGTTATCGTTATCGTTATCGTTATCGTTATCGTTATCGTTATCGTTATCGTTATCGTTATCGTTATCGTTATCGTTATCGTTATCGTTATCGTTATCGTTATCGTTATCGTTATCGTTATCGTTATCGTTATCGTTATCGTTATCGTTATCGTTATCGTTATCGTTATCGTTATCGTTATCGTTATCGTTATCGTTATCGTTATCGTTCGTTATCGTTATCGTTATCGTTATCGTTATCGTTATCGTTATCGTTATCGTTATCGTTATCGTTATCGTTATCGTTATCGTTATCGTTATCGTTATCGTTATCGTTATCGTTATCGTTATCGTTATCGTTATCGTTATCGTTATCGTTATCGTTATCGTTATCGTTATCGTTATCGTTATCGTTATCGTTATCGTTATCGTTATCGTTATCGTTATCGTTATCGTTATCGTTATCGTTATCGTTATCGTTATCGTTATCGTTATCGTTATCGTTTATCGTTATCGTTATCGTTATCGTTATCGTTATCGTTATCGTTATCGTTATCGTTATCGTTATCGTTATCGTTATCGTTATCGTTATCGTTATCGTTATCGTTATCGTTATCGTTATCGTTATCGTTATCGTTATCGTTATCGTTATCGTTATCGTTATCGTTATCGTTATCGTTATCGTTATCGTTATCGTTATCGTTATCGTTATATCGTTATCGTTATCGTTATCGTTATCGTTATCGTTATCGTTATCGTTATCGTTATCGTTATCGTTATCGTTATCGTTATCGTTATCGTTATCGTTATCGTTATCGTTATCGTTATCGTTATCGTTATCGTTATCGTTATCGTTATCGTTATCGTTATCGTTATCGTTATCGTTATCGTTATCGTTATCGTTATCGTTATCGTTATCGTTATCGTTATCGTTATCGTTATCGTTATCGTTATCGTTATCGTTATCGTTATCGTTATCGTTATCGTTATCGTTATCGTTATCGTTATCGTTATCGTTATCGTTATCGTTATCGTTATCGTTATCGTTATCGTTATCGTTATCGTTATCGTTATCGTTATCGTTATCGTTATCGTTATCGTTATCGTTATCGTTATCGTTATCGTTATCGTTATCGTTATCGTTATCGTTATCGTTATCGTTATCGTTATCGTTATCGTTATCGTTATCGTTATCGTTATCGTTATCGTTATCGTTATCGTTATCGTTATCGTTATCGTTATCGTTATCGTTATCGTTATCGTTATCGTTATCGTTATCGTTATCGTTATCGTTATCGTTATCGTTATCGTTATCGTTATCGTTATCGTTTATCGTTATCGTTATCGTTATCGTTATCGTTATCGTTATCGTTATCGTTATCGTTATCGTTATCGTTATCGTTATCGTTATCGTTATCGTTATCGTTATCGTTATCGTTATCGTTATCGTTATCGTTATCGTTATCGTTATCGTTATCGTTATCGTTATCGTTATCGTTATCGTTATCGTTATCGTTATCGTTATCGTTATCGTTATCGTTATCGTTATCGTTATCGTTATCGTTATCGTTATCGTTATCGTTATCGTTATCGTTATCGTTATCGTTATCGTTATCGTTATCGTTATCGTTATCGTTATCGTTATCGTTATCGTTATCGTTATCGTTATCGTTATCGTTATCGTTATCGTTATCGTTATCGTTATCGTTATCGTTATCGTTATCGTTATCGTTATCGTTATCGTTATCGTTATCGTTATCGTTATCGTTATCGTTATCGTTATCGTTATCGTTATCGTTATCGTTATCGTTATCGTTATCGTTATCGTTATCGTTATCGTTGTTATCGTTATCGTTATCGTTATCGTTATCGTTATCGTTATCGTTATCGTTATCGTTATCGTTATCGTTATCGTTATCGTTATCGTTATCGTTATCGTTATCGTTATCGTTATCGTTATCGTTATCGTTATCGTTATCGTTATCGTTATCGTTATCGTTATCGTTATCGTTATCGTTATCGTTATCGTTATCGTTATCGTTATCGTTATCGTTATCGTTATCGTTATCGTTATCGTTATCGTTATCGTTATCGTTATCGTTATCGTTATCGTTATCGTTATCGTTATCGTTATCGTTATCGTTATCGTTATCGTTATCGTTATCGTTATCGTTATCGTTATCGTTATCGTTATCGTTATCGTTATCGTTATCGTTATCGTTATCGTTATCGTTATCGTTATCGTTATCGTTATCGTTATCGTTATCGTTATCGTTATCGTTATCGTTATCGTTATCGTTATCGTTATCGTTATCGTTATCGTTATCGTTATCGTTATCGTTATCGTTATCGTTATCGTTATCGTTATCGTTATCGTTATCGTTATCGTTATCGTTATCGTTATCGTTATCGTTATCGTTATCGTTATCGTTATCGTTATCGTTATCGTTATCGTTATCGTTATCGTTATCGTTATCGTTATCGTTATCGTTATCGTTATCGTTATCGTTATCGTTATCGTTATCGTTATCGTTATCGTTATCGTTATCGTTATCGTTATCGTTATCGTTATCGTTATCGTTATCGTTATCGTTATCGTTATCGTTATCGTTATCGTTATCGTTATCGTTATCGTTATCGTTATCGTTATCGTTATCGTTATCGTTATCGTTATCGTTATCGTTATCGTTATCGTTATCGTTATCGTTATCGTTATCGTTATCGTTATCGTTATCGTTATCGTTATCGTTATCGTTATCGTTATCGTTATCGTTATCGTTATCGTTATCGTTATCGTTATCGTTATCGTTATCGTTATCGTTATCGTTATCGTTATCGTTATCGTTATCGTTATCGTTATCGTTATCGTTATCGTTATCGTTATCGTTATCGTTATCGTTATCGTTATCGTTATCGTTATCGTTATCGTTATCGTTATCGTTATCGTTATCGTTATCGTTATCGTTATCGTTATCGTTATCGTTATCGTTATCGTTATCGTTATCGTTATCGTTATCGTTATCGTTATCGTTATCGTTATCGTTATCGTTATCGTTATCGTTATCGTTATCGTTATCGTTATCGTTATCGTTATCGTTATCGTTATCGTTATCGTTATCGTTATCGTTATCGTTATCGTTATCGTTATCGTTATCGTTATCGTTATCGTTATCGTTATCGTTATCGTTATCGTTATCGTTATCGTTATCGTTATCGTTATCGTTATCGTTATCGTTATCGTTATCGTTATCGTTATCGTTATCGTTATCGTTATCGTTATCGTTATCGTTATCGTTATCGTTATCGTTATCGTTATCGTTATCGTTATCGTTATCGTTATCGTTATCGTTATCGTTATCGTTATCGTTATCGTTATCGTTTCGTTATCGTTATCGTTATCGTTATCGTTATCGTTATCGTTATCGTTATCGTTATCGTTATCGTTATCGTTATCGTTATCGTTATCGTTATCGTTATCGTTATCGTTATCGTTATCGTTATCGTTATCGTTATCGTTATCGTTATCGTTATCGTTATCGTTATCGTTATCGTTATCGTTATCGTTATCGTTATCGTTATCGTTATCGTTATCGTTATCGTTATCGTTATCGTTATCGTTATCGTTATCGTTATCGTTATCGTTATCGTTATCGTTATCGTTATCGTTATCGTTATCGTTATCGTTATCGTTATCGTTATCGTTATCGTTATCGTTATCGTTATCGTTATCGTTATCGTTATCGTTATCGTTATCGTTATCGTTATCGTTATCGTTATCGTTATCGTTATCGTTATCGTTATCGTTATCGTTATCGTTATCGTTATCGTTATCGTTATCGTTATCGTTATCGTTATCGTTATCGTTATCGTTATCGTTATCGTTATCGTTATCGTTATCGTTATCGTTATCGTTATCGTTATCGTTATCGTTATCGTTATCGTTATCGTTATCGTTATCGTTATCGTTATCGTTATCGTTATCGTTATCGTTATCGTTATCGTTATCGTTATCGTTATCGTTATCGTTATCGTTATCGTTATCGTTATCGTTATCGTTATCGTTATCGTTATCGTTATCGTTATCGTTATCGTTATCGTTATCGTTATCGTTATCGTTATCGTTATCGTTATCGTTATCGTTATCGTTATCGTTATCGTTATCGTTATCGTTATCGTTATCGTTATCGTTATCGTTATCGTTATCGTTATCGTTATCGTTATCGTTATCGTTATCGTTATCGTTATCGTTATCGTTATCGTTATCGTTATCGTTATCGTTATCGTTATCGTTATCGTTATCGTTATCGTTATCGTTATCGTTATCGTTATCGTTATCGTTATCGTTATCGTTATCGTTATCGTTATCGTTATCGTTATCGTTATCGTTATCGTTATCGTTATCGTTATCGTTATCGTTATCGTTATCGTTATCGTTATCGTTATCGTTATCGTTATCGTTATCGTTATCGTTATCGTTATCGTTATCGTTATCGTTATCGTTATCGTTATCGTATCGTTATCGTTATCGTTATCGTTATCGTTATCGTTATCGTTATCGTTATCGTTATCGTTATCGTTATCGTTATCGTTATCGTTATCGTTATCGTTATCGTTATCGTTATCGTTATCGTTATCGTTATCGTTATCGTTATCGTTATCGTTATCGTTATCGTTATCGTTATCGTTATCGTTATCGTTATCGTTATCGTTATCGTTATCGTTATCGTTATCGTTATCGTTATCGTTATCGTTATCGTTATCGTTATCGTTATCGTTATCGTTATCGTTATCGTTATCGTTATCGTTATCGTTATCGTTATCGTTATCGTTATCGTTATCGTTATCGTTATCGTTATCGTTATCGTTATCGTTATCGTTATCGTTATCGTTATCGTTATCGTTATCGTTATCGTTATCGTTATCGTTATCGTTATCGTTATCGTTATCGTTATCGTTATCGTTATCGTTATCGTTATCGTTATCGTTATCGTTATCGTTATCGTTATCGTTATCGTTATCGTTATCGTTATCGTTATCGTTATCGTTATCGTTATCGTTATCGTTATCGTTATCGTTATCGTTATCGTTATCGTTATCGTTATCGTTATCGTTATCGTTATCGTTATCGTTATCGTTATCGTTATCGTTATCGTTATCGTTATCGTTATCGTTATCGTTATCGTTATCGTTATCGTTATCGTTATCGTTATCGTTATCGTTATCGTTATCGTTATCGTTATCGTTATCGTTATCGTTATCGTTATCGTTATCGTTATCGTTATCGTTATCGTTATCGTTATCGTTATCGTTATCGTTATCGTTATCGTTATCGTTATCGTTATCGTTATCGTTATCGTTATCGTTATCGTTATCGTTATCGTTATCGTTATCGTTATCGTTATCGTTATCGTTATCGTTATCGTTATCGTTATCGTTATCGTTATCGTTATCGTTATCGTTATCGTTATCGTTATCGTTATCGTTATCGTTATCGTTATCGTTATCGTTATCGTTATCGTTATCGTTATCGTTATCGTTATCGTTATCGTTATCGTTATCGTTATCGTTATCGTTATCGTTATCGTTATCGTTATCGTTATCGTTATCGTTATCGTTATCGTTATCGTTATCGTTATCGTTATCGTTATCGTTATCGTTATCGTTATCGTTATCGTTATCGTTATCGTTATCGTTATCGTTATCGTTATCGTTATCGTTATCGTTATCGTTATCGTTATCGTTATCGTTATCGTTATCGTTATCGTTATCGTTATCGTTATCGTTATCGTTATCGTTATCGTTATCGTTATCGTTATCGTTATCGTTATCGTTATCGTTATCGTTATCGTTATCGTTATCGTTATCGTTATCGTTATCGTTATCGTTATCGTTATCGTTATCGTTATCGTTATCGTTATCGTTATCGTTATCGTTATCGTTATCGTTATCGTTATCGTTATCGTTATCGTTATCGTTATCGTTATCGTTATCGTTATCGTTATCGTTATCGTTATCGTTATCGTTATCGTTATCGTTATCGTTATCGTTATCGTTATCGTTATCGTTATCGTTATCGTTATCGTTATCGTTATCGTTATCGTTATCGTTATCGTTATCGTTATCGTTATCGTTATCGTTATCGTTATCGTTATCGTTATCGTTATCGTTATCGTTATCGTTATCGTTATCGTTATCGTTATCGTTATCGTTATCGTTATCGTTATCGTTATCGTTATCGTTATCGTTATCGTTATCGTTATCGTTATCGTTATCGTTATCGTTATCGTTATCGTTATCGTTATCGTTATCGTTATCGTTATCGTTATCGTTATCGTTATCGTTATCGTTATCGTTATCGTTATCGTTATCGTTATCGTTATCGTTATCGTTATCGTTATCGTTATCGTTATCGTTATCGTTATCGTTATCGTTATCGTTATCGTTATCGTTATCGTTATCGTTATCGTTATCGTTATCGTTATCGTTATCGTTATCGTTATCGTTATCGTTATCGTTATCGTTATCGTTATCGTTATCGTTATCGTTATCGTTATCGTTATCGTTATCGTTATCGTTATCGTTATCGTTATCGTTATCGTTATCGTTATCGTTATCGTTATCGTTATCGTTATCGTTATCGTTATCGTTATCGTTATCGTTATCGTTATCGTTATCGTTATCGTTATCGTTATCGTTATCGTTATCGTTATCGTTATCGTTATCGTTATCGTTATCGTTATCGTTATCGTTATCGTTATCGTTATCGTTATCGTTATCGTTATCGTTATCGTTATCGTTATCGTTATCGTTATCGTTATCGTTATCGTTATCGTTATCGTTATCGTTATCGTTATCGTTATCGTTATCGTTATCGTTATCGTTATCGTTATCGTTATCGTTATCGTTATCGTTATCGTTATCGTTATCGTTATCGTTATCGTTATCGTTATCGTTATCGTTATCGTTATCGTTATCGTTATCGTTATCGTTATCGTTATCGTTATCGTTATCGTTATCGTTATCGTTATCGTTATCGTTATCGTTATCGTTATCGTTATCGTTATCGTTATCGTTATCGTTATCGTTATCGTTATCGTTATCGTTATCGTTATCGTTATCGTTATCGTTATCGTTATCGTTATCGTTATCGTTATCGTTATCGTTATCGTTATCGTTATCGTTATCGTTATCGTTATCGTTATCGTTATCGTTATCGTTATCGTTATCGTTATCGTTATCGTTATCGTTATCGTTATCGTTATCGTTATCGTTATCGTTATCGTTATCGTTATCGTTATCGTTATCGTTATCGTTATCGTTATCGTTATCGTTATCGTTATCGTTATCGTTATCGTTATCGTTATCGTTATCGTTATCGTTATCGTTATCGTTATCGTTATCGTTATCGTTATCGTTATCGTTATCGTTATCGTTATCGTTATCGTTATCGTTATCGTTATCGTTATCGTTATCGTTATCGTTATCGTTATCGTTATCGTTATCGTTATCGTTATCGTTATCGTTATCGTTATCGTTATCGTTATCGTTATCGTTATCGTTATCGTTATCGTTATCGTTATCGTTATCGTTATCGTTATCGTTATCGTTATCGTTATCGTTATCGTTATCGTTATCGTTATCGTTATCGTTATCGTTATCGTTATCGTTATCGTTATCGTTATCGTTATCGTTATCGTTATCGTTATCGTTATCGTTATCGTTATCGTTATCGTTATCGTTATCGTTATCGTTATCGTTATCGTTATCGTTATCGTTATCGTTATCGTTATCGTTATCGTTATCGTTATCGTTATCGTTATCGTTATCGTTATCGTTATCGTTATCGTTATCGTTATCGTTATCGTTATCGTTATCGTTATCGTTATCGTTATCGTTATCGTTATCGTTATCGTTATCGTTATCGTTATCGTTATCGTTATCGTTATCGTTATCGTTATCGTTATCGTTATCGTTATCGTTATCGTTATCGTTATCGTTATCGTTATCGTTATCGTTATCGTTATCGTTATCGTTATCGTTTCGTTATCGTTATCGTTATCGTTATCGTTATCGTTATCGTTATCGTTATCGTTATCGTTATCGTTATCGTTATCGTTATCGTTATCGTTATCGTTATCGTTATCGTTATCGTTATCGTTATCGTTATCGTTATCGTTATCGTTATCGTTATCGTTATCGTTATCGTTATCGTTATCGTTATCGTTATCGTTATCGTTATCGTTATCGTTATCGTTATCGTTATCGTTATCGTTATCGTTATCGTTATCGTTATCGTTATCGTTATCGTTATCGTTATCGTTATCGTTATCGTTATCGTTATCGTTATCGTTATCGTTATCGTTATCGTTATCGTTATCGTTATCGTTATCGTTATCGTTATCGTTATCGTTATCGTTATCGTTATCGTTATCGTTATCGTTATCGTTATCGTTATCGTTATCGTTATCGTTATCGTTATCGTTATCGTTATCGTTATCGTTATCGTTATCGTTATCGTTATCGTTATCGTTATCGTTATCGTTATCGTTATCGTTATCGTTATCGTTATCGTTATCGTTATCGTTATCGTTATCGTTATCGTTATCGTTATCGTTATCGTTATCGTTATCGTTATCGTTATCGTTATCGTTATCGTTATCGTTATCGTTATCGTTATCGTTATCGTTATCGTTATCGTTATCGTTATCGTTATCGTTATCGTTATCGTTATCGTTATCGTTATCGTTATCGTTATCGTTATCGTTATCGTTATCGTTATCGTTATCGTTATCGTTATCGTTATCGTTATCGTTATCGTTATCGTTATCGTTATCGTTATCGTTATCGTTATCGTTATCGTTATCGTTATCGTTATCGTTATCGTTATCGTTATCGTTATCGTTATCGTTATCGTTATCGTTATCGTTATCGTTATCGTTATCGTTATCGTTATCGTTATCGTTATCGTTATCGTTATCGTTATCGTTATCGTTATCGTTATCGTTATCGTTATCGTTATCGTTATCGTTATCGTTATCGTTATCGTTATCGTTATCGTTATCGTTATCGTTATCGTTATCGTTATCGTTATCGTTATCGTTATCGTTATCGTTATCGTTATCGTTATCGTTATCGTTATCGTTATCGTTATCGTTATCGTTATCGTTATCGTTATCGTTATCGTTATCGTTATCGTTATCGTTATCGTTATCGTTATCGTTATCGTTATCGTTATCGTTATCGTTATCGTTATCGTTATCGTTATCGTTATCGTTATCGTTATCGTTATCGTTATCGTTATCGTTATCGTTATCGTTATCGTTATCGTTATCGTTATCGTTATCGTTATCGTTATCGTTATCGTTATCGTTATCGTTATCGTTATCGTTATCGTTATCGTTATCGTTATCGTTATCGTTATCGTTATCGTTATCGTTATCGTTATCGTTATCGTTATCGTTATCGTTATCGTTATCGTTATCGTTATCGTTATCGTTATCGTTATCGTTATCGTTATCGTTATCGTTATCGTTATCGTTATCGTTATCGTTATCGTTATCGTTATCGTTATCGTTATCGTTATCGTTATCGTTATCGTAATCGTAATCGTAATCGTAATCGTAATCGTAATCGTAATCGTAATCGTAATCGTAATCGTAATCGTAATCGTAATCGTAATCGTAATCGTAATCGTAATCGTAATCGTAATCGTAATCGTAATCGTAATCGTAATCGTAATCGTAATCGTAATCGTAATCGTAATCGTAATCGTAATCGTAATCGTAATCGTAATCGTAATCGTAATCGTAATCGTAATCGTAATCGTAATCGTAATCGTAATCGTAATCGTAATCGTAATCGTAATCGTAATCGTAATCGTAATCGTAATCGTAATCGTAATCGTAATCGTAATCGTAATCGTAATCGTAATCGTAATCGTAATCGTAATCGTAATCGTAATCGTAATCGTAATCGTAATCGTAATCGTAATCGTAATCGTAATCGTAATCGTAATCGTAATCGTAATCGTAATCGTAATCGTAATCGTAATCGTAATCGTAATCGTAATCGTAATCGTAATCGTAATCGTAATCGTAATCGTAATCGTAATCGTAATCGTAATCGTAATCGTAATCGTAATCGTAATCGTAATCGTAATCGTAATCGTAATCGTAATCGTAATCGTAATCGTAATCGTAATCGTAATCGTAATCGTAATCGTAATCGTAATCGTAATCGTAATCGTAATCGTAATCGTAATCGTAATCGTAATCGTAATCGTAATCGTAATCGTAATCGTAATCGTAATCGTAATCGTAATCGTAATCGTAATCGTAATCGTAATCGTAATCGTAATCGTAATCGTAATCGTAATCGTAATCGTAATCGTAATCGTAATCGTAATCGTAATCGTAATCGTAATCGTAATCGTAATCGTAATCGTAATCGTAATCGTAATCGTAATCGTAATCGTAATCGTAATCGTAATCGTAATCGTAATCGTAATCGTAATCGTAATCGTAATCGTAATCGTAATCGTAATCGTAATCGTAATCGTAATCGTAATCGTAATCGTAATCGTAATCGTAATCGTAATCGTAATCGTAATCGTAATCGTAATCGTAATCGTAATCGTAATCGTAATCGTAATCGTAATCGTAATCGTAATCGTAATCGTAATCGTAATCGTAATCGTAATCGTAATCGTAATCGTAATCGTAATCGTAATCGTAATCGTAATCGTAATCGTAATCGTAATCGTAATCGTAATCGTAATCGTAATCGTAATCGTAATCGTAATCGTAATCGTAATCGTAATCGTAATCGTAATCGTAATCGTAATCGTAATCGTAATCGTAATCGTAATCGTAATCGTAATCGTAATCGTAATCGTAATCGTAATCGTAATCGTAATCGTAATCGTAATCGTAATCGTAATCGTAATCGTAATCGTAATCGTAATCGTAATCGTAATCGTAATCGTAATCGTAATCGTAATCGTAATCGTAATCGTAATCGTAATCGTAATCGTAATCGTAATCGTAATCGTAATCGTAATCGTAATCGTAATCGTAATCGTAATCGTAATCGTAATCGTAATCGTAATCGTAATCGTAATCGTAATCGTAATCGTAATCGTAATCGTAATCGTAATCGTAATCGTAATCGTAATCGTAATCGTAATCGTAATCGTAATCGTAATCGTAATCGTAATCGTATCGTAATCGTAATCGTAATCGTAATCGTAATCGTAATCGTAATCGTAATCGTAATCGTAATCGTATATCGTAATCGTAATCGTAATCGTAATCGTAATCGTAATCGTAATCGTAATCGTAATCGTAATCGTAATCGTAATCGTAATCGTAATCGTAATCGTAATCGTAATCGTAATCGTAATCGTAATCGTAATCGTAATCGTAATCGTAATCGTAATCGTAATCGTAATCGTAATCGTAATCGTAATCGTAATCGTAATCGTAATCGTAATCGTAATCGTAATCGTAATCGTAATCGTAATCGTAATCGTAATCGTAATCGTAATCGTAATCGTAATCGTAATCGTAATCGTAATCGTAATCGTAATCGTAATCGTAATCGTAATCGTAATCGTAATCGTAATCGTAATCGTAATCGTAATCGTAATCGTAATCGTAATCGTAATCGTAATCGTAATCGTAATCGTAATCGTAATCGTAATCGTAATCGTAATCGTAATCGTAATCGTAATCGTAATCGTAATCGTAATCGTAATCGTAATCGTAATCGTAATCGTAATCGTAATCGTAATCGTAATCGTAATCGTAATCGTAATCGTAATCGTAATCGTAATCGTAATCGTAATCGTAATCGTAATCGTAATCGTAATCGTAATCGTAATCGTAATCGTAATCGTAATCGTAATCGTAATCGTAATCGTAATCGTAATCGTAATCGTAATCGTAATCGTAATCGTAATCGTAATCGTAATCGTAATCGTAATCGTAATCGTAATCGTAATCGTAATCGTAATCGTAATCGTAATCGTAATCGTAATCGTAATCGTAATCGTAATCGTAATCGTAATCGTAATCGTAATCGTAATCGTAATCGTAATCGTAATCGTAATCGTAATCGTAATCGTAATCGTAATCGTAATCGTAATCGTAATCGTAATCGTAATCGTAATCGTAATCGTAATCGTAATCGTAATCGTAATCGTAATCGTAATCGTAATCGTAATCGTAATCGTAATCGTAATCGTAATCGTAATCGTAATCGTAATCGTAATCGTAATCGTAATCGTAATCGTAATCGTAATCGTAATCGTAATCGTAATCGTAATCGTAATCGTAATCGTAATCGTAATCGTAATCGTAATCGTAATCGTAATCGTAATCGTAATCGTAATCGTAATCGTAATCGTAATCGTAATCGTAATCGTAATCGTAATCGTAATCGTAATCGTAATCGTAATCGTAATCGTAATCGTAATCGTAATCGTAATCGTAATCGTAATCGTAATCGTAATCGTAATCGTAATCGTAATCGTAATCGTAATCGTAATCGTAATCGTAATCGTAATCGTAATCGTAATCGTAATCGTAATCGTAATCGTAATCGTAATCGTAATCGTAATCGTAATCGTAATCGTAATCGTAATCGTAATCGTAATCGTAATCGTAATCGTAATCGTAATCGTAATCGTAATCGTAATCGTAATCGTAATCGTAATCGTAATCGTAATCGTAATCGTAATCGTAATCGTAATCGTAATCGTAATCGTAATCGTAATCGTAATCGTAATCGTAATCGTAATCGTAATCGTAATCGTAATCGTAATCGTAATCGTAATCGTAATCGTAATCGTAATCGTAATCGTAATCGTAATCGTAATCGTAATCGTAATCGTAATCGTAATCGTAATCGTAATCGTAATCGTAATCGTAATCGTAATCGTAATCGTAATCGTAATCGTAATCGTAATCGTAATCGTAATCGTAATCGTAATCGTAATCGTAATCGTAATCGTAATCGTAATCGTAATCGTAATCGTAATCGTAATCGTAATCGTAATCGTAATCGTAATCGTAATCGTAATCGTAATCGTAATCGTAATCGTAATCGTAATCGTAATCGTAATCGTAATCGTAATCGTAATCGTAATCGTAATCGTAATCGTAATCGTAATCGTAATCGTAATCGTAATCGTAATCGTAATCGTAATCGTAATCGTAATCGTAATCGTAATCGTAATCGTAATCGTAATCGTAATCGTAATCGTAATCGTAATCGTAATCGTAATCGTAATCGTAATCGTAATCGTAATCGTAATCGTAATCGTAATCGTAATCGTAATCGTAATCGTAATCGTAATCGTAATCGTAATCGTAATCGTAATCGTAATCGTAATCGTAATCGTAATCGTAATCGTAATCGTAATCGTAATCGTAATCGTAATCGTAATCGTAATCGTAATCGTAATCGTAATCGTAATCGTAATCGTAATCGTAATCGTAATCGTAATCGTAATCGTAATCGTAATCGTAATCGTAATCGTAATCGTAATCGTAATCGTAATCGTAATCGTAATCGTAATCGTAATCGTAATCGTAATCGTAATCGTAATCGTAATCGTAATCGTAATCGTAATCGTAATCGTAATCGTAATCGTAATCGTAATCGTAATCGTAATCGTAATCGTAATCGTAATCGTAATCGTAATCGTAATCGTAATCGTAATCGTAATCGTAATCGTAATCGTAATCGTAATCGTAATCGTAATCGTAATCGTAATCGTAATCGTAATCGTAATCGTAATCGTAATCGTAATCGTAATCGTAATCGTAATCGTAATCGTAATCGTAATCGTAATCGTAATCGTAATCGTAATCGTAATCGTAATCGTAATCGTAATCGTAATCGTAATCGTAATCGTAATCGTAATCGTAATCGTAATCGTAATCGTAATCGTAATCGTAATCGTAATCGTAATCGTAATCGTAATCGTAATCGTAATCGTAATCGTAATCGTAATCGTAATCGTAATCGTAATCGTAATCGTAATCGTAATCGTAATCGTAATCGTAATCGTAATCGTAATCGTAATCGTAATCGTAATCGTAATCGTAATCGTAATCGTAATCGTAATCGTAATCGTAATCGTAATCGTAATCGTAATCGTAATCGTAATCGTAATCGTAATCGTAATCGTAATCGTAATCGTAATCGTAATCGTAATCGTAATCGTAATCGTAATCGTAATCGTAATCGTAATCGTAATCGTAATCGTAATCGTAATCGTAATCGTAATCGTAATCGTAATCGTAATCGTAATCGTAATCGTAATCGTAATCGTAATCGTAATCGTAATCGTAATCGTAATCGTAATCGTAATCGTAATCGTAATCGTAATCGTAATCGTAATCGTAATCGTAATCGTAATCGTAATCGTAATCGTAATCGTAATCGTAATCGTAATCGTAATCGTAATCGTAATCGTAATCGTAATCGTAATCGTAATCGTAATCGTAATCGTAATCGTAATCGTAATCGTAATCGTAATCGTAATCGTAATCGTAATCGTAATCGTAATCGTAATCGTAATCGTAATCGTAATCGTAATCGTAATCGTAATCGTAATCGTAATCGTAATCGTAATCGTAATCGTAATCGTAATCGTAATCGTAATCGTAATCGTAATCGTAATCGTAATCGTAATCGTAATCGTAATCGTAATCGTAATCGTAATCGTAATCGTAATCGTAATCGTAATCGTAATCGTAATCGTAATCGTAATCGTAATCGTAATCGTAATCGTAATCGTAATCGTAATCGTAATCGTAATCGTAATCGTAATCGTAATCGTAATCGTAATCGTAATCGTAATCGTAATCGTAATCGTAATCGTAATCGTAATCGTAATCGTAATCGTAATCGTAATCGTAATCGTAATCGTAATCGTAATCGTAATCGTAATCGTAATCGTAATCGTAATCGTAATCGTAATCGTAATCGTAATCGTAATCGTAATCGTAATCGTAATCGTAATCGTAATCGTAATCGTAATCGTAATCGTAATCGTAATCGTAATCGTAATCGTAATCGTAATCGTAATCGTAATCGTAATCGTAATCGTAATCGTAATCGTAATCGTAATCGTAATCGTAATCGTAATCGTAATCGTAATCGTAATCGTAATCGTAATCGTAATCGTAATCGTAATCGTAATCGTAATCGTAATCGTAATCGTAATCGTAATCGTAATCGTAATCGTAATCGTAATCGTAATCGTAATCGTAATCGTAATCGTAATCGTAATCGTAATCGTAATCGTAATCGTAATCGTAATCGTAATCGTAATCGTAATCGTAATCGTAATCGTAATCGTAATCGTAATCGTAATCGTAATCGTAATCGTAATCGTAATCGTAATCGTAATCGTAATCGTAATCGTAATCGTAATCGTAATCGTAATCGTAATCGTAATCGTAATCGTAATCGTAATCGTAATCGTAATCGTAATCGTAATCGTAATCGTAATCGTAATCGTAATCGTAATCGTAATCGTAATCGTAATCGTAATCGTAATCGTAATCGTAATCGTAATCGTAATCGTAATCGTAATCGTAATCGTAATCGTAATCGTAATCGTAATCGTAATCGTAATCGTAATCGTAATCGTAATCGTAATCGTAATCGTAATCGTAATCGTAATCGTAATCGTAATCGTAATCGTAATCGTAATCGTAATCGTAATCGTAATCGTAATCGTAATCGTAATCGTAATCGTAATCGTAATCGTAATCGTAATCGTAATCGTAATCGTAATCGTAATCGTAATCGTAATCGTAATCGTAATCGTAATCGTAATCGTAATCGTAATCGTAATCGTAATCGTAATCGTAATCGTAATCGTAATCGTAATCGTAATCGTAATCGTAATCGTAATCGTAATCGTAATCGTAATCGTAATCGTAATCGTAATCGTAATCGTAATCGTAATCGTAATCGTAATCGTAATCGTAATCGTAATCGTAATCGTAATCGTAATCGTAATCGTAATCGTAATCGTAATCGTAATCGTAATCGTAATCGTAATCGTAATCGTAATCGTAATCGTAATCGTAATCGTAATCGTAATCGTAATCGTAATCGTAATCGTAATCGTAATCGTAATCGTAATCGTAATCGTAATCGTAATCGTAATCGTAATCGTAATCGTAATCGTAATCGTAATCGTAATCGTAATCGTAATCGTAATCGTAATCGTAATCGTAATCGTAATCGTAATCGTAATCGTAATCGTAATCGTAATCGTAATCGTAATCGTAATCGTAATCGTAATCGTAATCGTAATCGTAATCGTAATCGTAATCGTAATCGTAATCGTAATCGTAATCGTAATCGTAATCGTAATCGTAATCGTAATCGTAATCGTAATCGTAATCGTAATCGTAATCGTAATCGTAATCGTAATCGTAATCGTAATCGTAATCGTAATCGTAATCGTAATCGTAATCGTAATCGTAATCGTAATCGTAATCGTAATCGTAATCGTAATCGTAATCGTAATCGTAATCGTAATCGTAATCGTAATCGTAATCGTAATCGTAATCGTAATCGTAATCGTAATCGTAATCGTAATCGTAATCGTAATCGTAATCGTAATCGTAATCGTAATCGTAATCGTAATCGTAATCGTAATCGTAATCGTAATCGTAATCGTAATCGTAATCGTAATCGTAATCGTAATCGTAATCGTAATCGTAATCGTAATCGTAATCGTAATCGTAATCGTAATCGTAATCGTAATCGTAATCGTAATCGTAATCGTAATCGTAATCGTAATCGTAATCGTAATCGTAATCGTAATCGTAATCGTAATCGTAATCGTAATCGTAATCGTAATCGTAATCGTAATCGTAATCGTAATCGTAATCGTAATCGTAATCGTAATCGTAATCGTAATCGTAATCGTAATCGTAATCGTAATCGTAATCGTAATCGTAATCGTAATCGTAATCGTAATCGTAATCGTAATCGTAATCGTAATCGTAATCGTAATCGTAATCGTAATCGTAATCGTAATCGTAATCGTAATCGTAATCGTAATCGTAATCGTAATCGTAATCGTAATCGTAATCGTAATCGTAATCGTAATCGTAATCGTAATCGTAATCGTAATCGTAATCGTAATCGTAATCGTAATCGTAATCGTAATCGTAATCGTAATCGTAATCGTAATCGTAATCGTAATCGTAATCGTAATCGTAATCGTAATCGTAATCGTAATCGTAATCGTAATCGTAATCGTAATCGTAATCGTAATCGTAATCGTAATCGTAATCGTAATCGTAATCGTAATCGTAATCGTAATCGTAATCGTAATCGTAATCGTAATCGTAATCGTAATCGTAATCGTAATCGTAATCGTAATCGTAATCGTAATCGTAATCGTAATCGTAATCGTAATCGTAATCGTAATCGTAATCGTAATCGTAATCGTAATCGTAATCGTAATCGTAATCGTAATCGTAATCGTAATCGTAATCGTAATCGTAATCGTAATCGTAATCGTAATCGTAATCGTAATCGTAATCGTAATCGTAATCGTAATCGTAATCGTAATCGTAATCGTAATCGTAATCGTAATCGTAATCGTAATCGTAATCGTAATCGTAATCGTAATCGTAATCGTAATCGTAATCGTAATCGTAATCGTAATCGTAATCGTAATCGTAATCGTAATCGTAATCGTAATCGTAATCGTAATCGTAATCGTAATCGTAATCGTAATCGTAATCGTAATCGTAATCGTAATCGTAATCGTAATCGTAATCGTAATCGTAATCGTAATCGTAATCGTAATCGTAATCGTAATCGTAATCGTAATCGTAATCGTAATCGTAATCGTAATCGTAATCGTAATCGTAATCGTAATCGTAATCGTAATCGTAATCGTAATCGTAATCGTAATCGTAATCGTAATCGTAATCGTAATCGTAATCGTAATCGTAATCGTAATCGTAATCGTAATCGTAATCGTAATCGTAATCGTAATCGTAATCGTAATCGTAATCGTAATCGTAATCGTAATCGTAATCGTAATCGTAATCGTAATCGTAATCGTAATCGTAATCGTAATCGTAATCGTAATCGTAATCGTAATCGTAATCGTAATCGTAATCGTAATCGTAATCGTAATCGTAATCGTAATCGTAATCGTAATCGTAATCGTAATCGTAATCGTAATCGTAATCGTAATCGTAATCGTAATCGTAATCGTAATCGTAATCGTAATCGTAATCGTAATCGTAATCGTAATCGTAATCGTAATCGTAATCGTAATCGTAATCGTAATCGTAATCGTAATCGTAATCGTAATCGTAATCGTAATCGTAATCGTAATCGTAATCGTAATCGTAATCGTAATCGTAATCGTAATCGTAATCGTAATCGTAATCGTAATCGTAATCGTAATCGTAATCGTAATCGTAATCGTAATCGTAATCGTAATCGTAATCGTAATCGTAATCGTAATCGTAATCGTAATCGTAATCGTAATCGTAATCGTAATCGTAATCGTAATCGTAATCGTAATCGTAATCGTAATCGTAATCGTAATCGTAATCGTAATCGTAATCGTAATCGTAATCGTAATCGTAATCGTAATCGTAATCGTAATCGTAATCGTAATCGTAATCGTAATCGTAATCGTAATCGTAATCGTAATCGTAATCGTAATCGTAATCGTAATCGTAATCGTAATCGTAATCGTAATCGTAATCGTAATCGTAATCGTAATCGTAATCGTAATCGTAATCGTAATCGTAATCGTAATCGTAATCGTAATCGTAATCGTAATCGTAATCGTAATCGTAATCGTAATCGTAATCGTAATCGTAATCGTAATCGTAATCGTAATCGTAATCGTAATCGTAATCGTAATCGTAATCGTAATCGTAATCGTAATCGTAATCGTAATCGTAATCGTAATCGTAATCGTAATCGTAATCGTAATCGTAATCGTAATCGTAATCGTAATCGTAATCGTAATCGTAATCGTAATCGTAATCGTAATCGTAATCGTAATCGTAATCGTAATCGTAATCGTAATCGTAATCGTAATCGTAATCGTAATCGTAATCGTAATCGTAATCGTAATCGTAATCGTAATCGTAATCGTAATCGTAATCGTAATCGTAATCGTAATCGTAATCGTAATCGTAATCGTAATCGTAATCGTAATCGTAATCGTAATCGTAATCGTAATCGTAATCGTAATCGTAATCGTAATCGTAATCGTAATCGTAATCGTAATCGTAATCGTAATCGTAATCGTAATCGTAATCGTAATCGTAATCGTAATCGTAATCGTAATCGTAATCGTAATTGTAATTGTAATCGTTTGCGTTTGCGTTTGCGTTTGCGTTTGCTTTTGAGTTTGAGTTTGCGTTTGCGTTTGCGTTTGCGTTTGCGTTTGCGTTTGCGTTTGCGTTTGCGTTTGCGTTTGCGTTTTCGTTTGCGTTTGCGTTTGCGTTTGCGTTTGCGTTTGCGTTTGCGTTTGCGTTTGCGTTTGCGTTTGCGTTTGCGTTTGCGTTTGCGTTTGCGTTTGCGTTTGCGTTTGCGTTTGCGTTTGCGTTTGCGTTTGCGTTTGCGTTTGCGTTTGCGTTTGCGTTTGCGTTTGCGTTTGCGTTTGCGTTTGCGTTTGCGTTTGCGTTTGCGTTTGCGTTTGCGTTTGCGTTTGCGTTTGCGTTTGCGTTTGCGTTATCGTTATCGTTATCGTTATCGTTATCGTTATCGTTATCGTTATCGTTATCGTTATCGTTTGCGTTATCGTTTGCGTTATCGTTTGCGTTATCGTTATCGTTTGCGTTATCGTTATCGTTTGCGTTATCGTTTGCGTTATCGTTTGCGTTATCGTTATCGTTTGCGTTATCGTTTGCGTTATCGTTATCGTTATCGTTTGCGTTATCGTTTGCGTTATCGTTATCGTTATCGTTTGCGTTATCGTTATCGTTATCGTTTGCGTTATCGTTATCGTTTGCGTTATCGTTATCGTTTGCGTTATCGTTTGCGTTATCGTTTGCGTTATCGTTTGCGTTATCGTTTGCGTTATCGTTATCGTTTGCGTTATCGTTTGCGTTATCGTTTGCGTTATCGTTTGCGTTATCGTTATCGTTATCGTTATCATTATCGTTATCGTTATCGTTTGCGTTATCGTTATCGTTTTCGTTATCGTTTGCGTTATCGTTTGCGTTATCGTTTGCGTTATCGTTTGCGTTATCTTTTGCGTTATCGTTTGCGTTATCGTTTGCGTTATCGTTTGCGTTATCGTTTGCGTTATCGTTTGCGTTATCGTTTGCGTTATCGTTTGCGTTATCGTTTGCGTTATCGTTTGCGTTATCGTTTGCGTTATCGTTTGCGTCATCGTTATCGTTATCGTTATCGTTATCGTTATCGTTATCGTTATCGTTATCGTTATCGTTATCGTTATCGTTATCGTTATCGTTATCGTTATCGTTTGCGTTATCGTTTGCGTTATCGTTATCGTTTGCGTTATCGTTTGCGTTATCGTTTGCGTTATCGTTATCGTTATCGTTATCGTTATCGTTATCGTTATCGTTATCGTTATCGTTATCGTTATCGTTATCGTTATCGTTATCGTTATCGTTATCGTTATCGTTATCGTTATCGTTATCGTTTGTGTTATCGTTATCGTTATCGTTATCGTAATCGTCCTTGCACTGGCCGGTTTCAAGAAACCTCTATGTATCTTCTTGGGAGGCACTGTATCCAGTACATAGACACCAGCTGGTAAACATCTCAGAATCTTGTAGGGTCTTTCCACTTCGGTGCCAATCCAGAATGGACACCTTCCACCCTACTGAGCACTTGGTGGCGCATCCAGGCGAACTCTACAGGATGATAGGGAGTCCCGTCTTCACTTGGTCGTTCTCCTCGGCATGGGCCA
The DNA here is from genome assembly GCA_963920215.1 of Nineta flava. Taxonomy (NCBI): domain Eukaryota; kingdom Metazoa; phylum Arthropoda; class Insecta; order Neuroptera; family Chrysopidae; genus Nineta; species Nineta flava. The sequence goes on from OY986040.1 coordinate 48,016,318, forward strand.
ACATTGTTTGACGAGCTCTCTCATCATTCTTTTGAGGTTCTTGTCCTCTCTCGTTGACTCATTCTTGCATATCTTGAGGGCCTTCTTCACTTTTTATCTGCCAATCCCCAGGCTTCTTTATCTTTGCCCCCGGTAACAACTGGGCATACGAAAATCCAGTTGTTCTGTTTACACAGTTCCGTATCGCAAACAATGACTTGCTTAGTTGTTGGTCCCAGTTTTTATACTCTTGTTCCAATAGATACAAACGCAACAACGTTTTCAACTCTTGGTTCTGACGTTCCGTGGGGTTGGCTCTTGGATGGTAAATTGGAGTGGTCCGTATTTCTGTATGCCAATCTCTGTTTACTGCTTTCCATTCTCGTGATCCGAACTGGGGACCATAATCACTCAGTACTACTCTAGGGTAGGTACTGTAACGTTCTCGTTACTCGGCTACTATCTCGTTGTTGGTTACCTTATTGTAACGTTCTCGTCACTACCAAAGCCTGGTCATATGTTACCAGAGTGAAACTATAATAACATCGGTAATTACCACATTTGTTGTTTATTGTTGACTCCAAATTTTTGTTTCGTTTGAATATCTATCATCATAATTATTGTGATTGTTTTTTATTTTTTTATATTCCATCAATTTTTTGTATACGTTGTATCTTTGTTAATTTTTACTAACATTGTTTTTGTTTCATTTCATTTCCATATAATTATTATCACTTTTACTCGATTCATTATTTTTAACTTATAACAACCGGATTTCTCTGTTTTACTAATTTATTTCTACAATTAACCAATTCACTTTTAATTTTGTATTTAGATGATTGATTATTCTTTTTTTTTGAATTAAACTTTTGACTTTTATTTTTTTCCTTTTTGAATATTGCCCTTTTTGAATATTGATTTTTTTTTAAATGATCTACTCAAATGTCCCTTTAGAAGTGCTCTTTTCTAACGTTTTAAAAGAAGTCAACTTTTCTAATGTTTTATAAGAAGTGATTTCAACCCGAAAAATTACCTTTAACATTAACTTGCTCTTGGCAAACAAATCTCTACTATTATTCAATCAAAAGCTATATCTTGTATATTCTTAAATTATATAATAGCAAATTCCAATGATATTTTTGTTGTTTGTTAAGTTATGTATATCGCAGAAAAAATAAAAAATTCTTTTACGTGACTACTTACTGGAATTATACATGATTTCATAATTTTTTAAAACTGCCCCCCTATTAAACAAGAACGTCACAGTACCCATAACGGCTGAATACTTTATCCTTGAGTACTTGGGCTATCTTCGAGGTTGACGTGGCCCCCAATGGAAATGCTTCGATCCATCTAGTGAACAGATCAGTGACTTCTAGAATATTCGTTTTTCCTCGTGATGTGCGTGGGTATAGACCCATCAAGTCGATGCTAATTACCTCCCATGGCGAAGCAGGTCTTCGACTACTCATATATTGACTTGGTTTCTGATTCAGTGGCTTCACTCTAGCACACGTATCACACCCTTTTACGTATCTACGTATGTTGTCTTGCATCCCATACCAGTGAACGCAGTTACGGATCTGACGATATGTTTCTTTCCAACCAAGGTGTGCTGCCTCATCACTACCGTAGTATCTTCTCAAAAACCAAAGTCGGCGTTCTTCGGAAACCACTGGCACTTCTTGTACCATCTGTTGACTATGGTACCAGAGGATCCCGCCGGCTACGATGAAATTACCTTTTGTTGGGTTCACTCGTCGACGAAGATTACTTTTAAGTGGACTGTTATTATCAATGATGTATCTTCTGATGGCAGTTACATCACGATCTTCATCCTGCCATCGTCAAATGTTGTCAAGTCTAAGTGTTTCTACTCCGATGACGTTGAGGGTTATTGGTGTTCTTGCCAGCTTTTCAACCACCCACTCTGGAATGTCCTCCAATTCTTCATCTTCTGCCTTGTCCTGTGGTTGTCTGGACAAGGAGTTGGCGACTTGATTATCTTTTCCAGGGACGTGAATTATTTCGTAATCATAGGCTCCCAATGATAATGCCCATCTTGTTAATTCGGCTCGACTATCTTTCGTCTTGTTTAACCATTGGAGTGCTGCATGATCTGTGTATAATTTAAAATGTCTTCCTTCAAGATATCCTCAAAACTTCATCAATGCCCAGATAATCGAGAGACATTCTTTCTCTGTTGTGGCGTACTTTCATTTTGTGGGTCCAAGTTTTTTGCTGACATAATTGATAATACGCCCTCTCGTCTTTCCATCATCTTCTAGTTGAAATAAAATAGCGCTCAATCCGACATCACTAGCATCCGTGTTTAAACAAAACGTCTTCCATTTCCTATGGATGATTTAAGATTCTCGAACGCCTTTTGGTGTAATGTCAGCCAACGCCACTTTATGTTCTTCTTGAGCATTTCGTTTAGAGGTGCGGCAATATCCTCGTAGTTCTTTACGAAGCTTCTGTACCAACCACATAAACCCAAAAATTGTCGTAATTGTTTTCGTGTTCTTACTACAGGATAGTTATTGATAGCTTCATTTTTTTCTTCCTCTCTGTCGATGCCGTCTTCACTCAAAATGCGTTTCAAGAGTTTGACTTTGTTGCTGCCAATGACACATTTTCTTGGTTTACAAGTTAACCCATGTTGTTCTAGTCTTTTAAGTACAAGATCCAGGTGGTGTAAATTTTCCTTGACTGACAGACTGTATATGAGTGTGTCATCCAGGTAAACTTCGCAGAAATCTTCGGTGTATCCAGAAAAGACTTTGTTCGTTAAGCTCTGGAACGTAGCTAGAGCATTCTTCAATCCAAACGGCATTACGCGAAATTGATAGATACCTCTTAGAGTATTGGGGTGGTAAATGCTGTGAACTCTTTCTATTGTGGATCCATTTCAATTTGCCAATAACCAGTCTGAAGATCCAATGTAGAAAATATTTTGGCTCCATTGACTTTTCTCAACATCTATCTGGAAAGTTAAGCTAGCTAAATATACTAGTACAGTTCAAATAGTTCTAAAGTAAAAATTGGCCGACCAAAAATAATTGAGAAAATTAGAAAATATATGTTGATATATTTAGAATAATTACTGGACCTAACACATTTTTTCAAATTAAAGTTCTAAATATAAGAGAAAATATAAAAGAAAGATATATATACATATATATATATATATATATATATATATATATATATATATATATATATATATATATATATATATATATATATATATATATATATATATATATGTAAAAAGAATGACGTTAATCAGTTATTATGTTTTTATTTTGATGCAAATATCACCAAAACTTTACTTTTGTAACAATATATGTTATAACTACGCGTATGTGGTCAGGTAGACGTCATTTGTTGAATTGTAATGAATTTAAACAATCGTGTGTAATCAAGGATAAATATGAGAAAAATCAATTAACGCTGTTAAAAATACTAAGGCTTCTATCCTGTGGTACCAGCGAAGTTGGCGAGTGGTCTAACGTGCTCCATCTACTTGGGATTGGGAGGTTATGGGTTCGAATCCCGTCATCGATAGTTTGTCAATTATTTAAAAAAAAGGGGGGATGGTTAGTTGACTAAACTGTCGGCGTATGGACAAGAACGAAGTAACCGACTATGCTTGTGAACGTTTTCTGCAGTTTCCTTCACGAACTCCAGATGAATATCGGCATAGTTCCTATCAAAGTCGGCTACAGCTGCACAACCTACCAGTTGCTAGTCTGCACACAAAATTCCTTCCACTCCACTCACAACCTCACATCCTTAGGCATCAAAATGGACGTGTGTCCCGTCCAGGACAGCCACCAAAATCTGTCTATCTATCCTGTGATACAGTAGATGGAAGAAAGAACAAAATATAAGTGAAAAGAAAAAATAATTTCAACGCATTGGGAAGACCAGTTCAACGGACAATAGAAAACTCAATAAATAATATTTCAAAAAATAAGAAACAAATAGTATTTTAATGTGTTGTACATGTTTAGGTTTATCCTAATAATTTATTTCTCAAAAAAAGGATACATTTTGTATAAAGCTAGTACAGATATGGTACAATATATTGAAAAAGGCAGTAACTTTAATATTTTATTATGGTCAAAGTTTAGACATCTTTAGTTACATACAATATTTTATCACTCATATTCCGCACATCTGTTCTTCACTTCTACTCCTCATTCCTTCATTATGTGTTGAACCATTTCTTTCTGAATTTTCAACTAAAATTGTTCTTTTTTATTTTATATTTTGGTACCTTTTTACTTCAGCGGATCGCCTTACATATTGTAAAAAAAATCAATCGTGAAAAGCCAGCTGCAAGCTATGTTTGTCTAATTATACTGCTAAGATATATGGTGCTCGTCACGCAAGTTAAATCCAAATATGAATGATAACTTGCCAGTTAAGAGCCACCATTGAAATTGGAAATATCTATGTTCTGAAGGGACTTCAGAAAATAGTTTTTCTTGTATAGCAGAATGGTAATTCTAATATAAAATAGATATTTAATTTAAAAACAAGTGTGAAAATAAAAACAAAACTCATTTACTGTTTATCTTTAGAACACACAGTCAAAACTTCAGATCGTTATCTCTTTTCGATTTTATCATATCCACGGACGGATGGACGAATTCGATCAAAAACATAAATGTAAAAAACGGCCGAGTTTTCGGGGAGATACTTCATATAATAGTTGCTTCTTAAAAAGTGATGATATGGGAGAAAGGACCGAACTATTTACCAAGTATATAGCTCGGTAAATTTTTTATCAAGTATCGACCAATCACAGGAGACTACATTTCTATATGCATTTATAATGTTAATTTTATCAAAAAAATATATGCAAAACTTTTCTATTAATTTAACTTTTCTATTATAAATTTTGTGGTTTCATTATTTTCCTTTCAGTTTGGGCACTATATTTAACTGTTTGCCAAATATCAACTTTTAAGGACTGATGGTCTAGGCCCTGGAATTATGATCCTTTTAACCAAGAATTCTGGGCGTGGTCGCTATTTTACGATTTTTGAATGAAAATAACTTGCAAACTGTTTATTCCTTAACGATGATTGAAAAAAGCAGTCTCTTATAATTCCGTAAATAGATATTCCAAAAATCAAATCACCACTCTTTTCGCTCAAAAGTCATTTCGGGGTCAAACCTCGTCTACTATTTCCTGTAGTAATATCACGGTAACGTACACAGGCAAAATTAACCCTAAAAATAGGGCTGCTCTAGATACCGGGTACTAGAAACCCAAGCCATTTGCACTAGTGAAAGTGAAATGAATGTATACGTTTCTTCAAAAACGAAGAGCCATAGGAAAATTTATACGTATTTATACGACCACAAGCATTTCTAATTATAAAGCTTAATGTTTAGGTTAAGATAGGTTTTTTAAATGCAATACTTATTTATCTACAAACCCTCGAAATAATAAATTGTATTCGTATTTTCATGTTTTATCTATTGATAACAAAAATATTTAGAGAATGATTTATGATACATAAATGCTTATGATTGGTCAAATTTGGGGTATTACATAAAACGAGTTGATATGTTCTGTTGTAAATTTTTTTTTTCTCATCACTATTTGCAGAACTGATACACACACACATATATATATATGTATATATATATATATATATATATACATATATATATATATATATATATATATATATATATATATATATATATATATATATATATATATATATATATATATATATATATATATATATATATATGTATATATATATATATATATATATACATATATATATATGTGTGTGTGTATCAGTTCTGCAAATAGTGATGAGAAAAAAAAAATTTACAACAGAACATATCAACTCGTTTTATGTAATACCCCAAATTTGACCAATCATAAGCATTTATGTATCATAAATCATTCTCTAAATATTTTTGTTATCAATAGATAAAACATGAAAATACGAATACAATTTATTATTTCGAGGGTTTGTAGATAAATAAGTATTGCATTTAAAAAACCTATCTTAACCTAAACATTAAGCTTTATAATTAGAAATGCTTGTGGTCGTATAAATACGTATAAATTTTCCTATGGCTCTTCGTTTTTGAAGAAACGTATACATTCATTTCACTTTCACTAGTGCAAATGGCTTGGGTTTCTAGTACCCGGTATCTAGAGCAGCCCTATTTTTAGGGTTAATTTTGCCTGTGTACGTTACCGTGATATTACTACAGGAAATAGTAGACGAGGTTTGACCCCGAAATGACTTTTGAGCGAAAAGAGTGGTGATTTGATTTTTGGAATATCTATTTACGGAATTATAAGAGACTGCTTTTTTCAATCATCGTTAAGGAATAAACAGTTTGCAAGTTATTTTCATTCAAAAATCGTAAAATAGCGACCACGCCCAGAATTCTTGGTTAAAAGGATCATAATTCCAGGGCCTAGACCATCAGTCCTTAAAAGTTGATATTTGGCAAACAGTTAAATATAGTGCCCAAACTGAAAGGAAAATAATGAAACCACAAAATTTATAATAGAAAAGTTAAATTAATAGAAAAGTTTTGCATATATTTTTTTGATAAAATTAACATTATAAATGCATATAGAAATGTAGTCTCCTGTGATTGGTCGATACTTGATAAAAAATTTACCGAGCTATATACTTGGTAAATAGTTCGGTCCTTTCTCCCATATCATCACTTTTTAAGAAGCAACTATTATATGAAGTATCTCCCCGAAAACTCGGCCGTTTTTTACATTTATGTTTTTGATCGAATTCGTCCATCCGTCCGTGGATATGATAAAATCGAAAAGAGATAACGATCTGAAGTTTTGACTGTGTGTTCTAAAGATAAACAGTAAATGAGTTTTGTTTTTATTTTCACACTTGTTTTTAAATTAAATATCTATTTTATATTAGAATTACCATTCTGCTATACAAGAAAAACTATTTTCTGAAGTCCCTTCAGAACATAGATATTTCCAATTTCAATGGTGGCTCTTAACTGGCAAGTTATCATTCATATTTGGATTTAACTTGCGTGACGAGCACCATATATCTTAGCAGTATAATTAGACAAACATAGCTTGCAGCTGGCTTTTCACGATTGATTTTTTTTACAATATGTAAGGCGATCCGCTGAAGTAAAAAGGTACCAAAATATAAAATAAAAAAGAACAATTTTAGTTGAAAATTCAGAAAGAAATGGTTCAACACATAATGAAGGAATGAGGAGTAGAAGTGAAGAACAGATGTGCGGAATATGAGTGATAAAATATTGTATGTAACTAAAGATGTCTAAACTTTGACCATAATAAAATATTAAAGTTACTGCCTTTTTCAATATATTGTACCATATCTGTACTAGCTTTATACAAAATGTATCCTTTTTTTGAGAAATAAATTATTAGGATAAACCTAAACATGTACAACACATTAAAATACTATTTGTTTCTTATTTTTTGAAATATTATTTATTGAGTTTTCTATTGTCCGTTGAACTGGTCTTCCCAATGCGTTGAAATTATTTTTTCTTTTCACTTATATTTTGTTCTTTCTTCCATCTACTGTATCACAGGATAGATAGACAGATTTTGGTGGCTGTCCTGGACGGGACACACGTCCATTTTGATGCCTAAGGATGTGAGGTTGTGAGTGGAGTGGAAGGAATTTTGTGTGCAGACTAGCAACTGGTAGGTTGTGCAGCTGTAGCCGACTTTGATAGGAACTATGCCGATATTCATCTGGAGTTCGTGAAGGAAACTGCAGAAAACGTTCACAAGCATAGTCGGTTACTTCGTTCTTGTCCATACGCCGACAGTTTAGTCAACTAACCATCCCCCCTTTTTTTTAAATAATTGACAAACTATCGATGACGGGATTCGAACCCATAACCTCCCAATCCCAAGTAGATGGAGCACGTTAGACCACTCGCCAACTTCGCTGGTACCACAGGATAGAAGCCTTAGTATTTTTAACAGCGTTAATTGATTTTTCTCATATTTATCCTTGATTACACACGATTGTTTAAATTCATTACAATTCAACAAATGACGTCTACCTGACCACATACGCGTAGTTATAACATATATTGTTACAAAAGTAAAGTTTTGGTGATATTTGCATCAAAATAAAAACATAATAACTGATTAACGTCATTCTTTTTAGAAAACTCCTTTAAATAGGATAAAAAATAAGTGAAAATAATTGAGCTAATTGCTTAAATACTCCGTATATACTGAATTTATGACAAAATGTTTCAAACAATAGTTGTTTAATTTGACTTTGACCAAGAACTTGACCTTACTTTTAAACTTTCGAACACACATACAAAGTTTCAGCTCGCTATCTCTTTTCGTTTGTGAACAGACGGACATGCGGAAATGAACTAATTAGATCATTTCATGAACCCCTATACCAAAATTTTCAACTGTTGTAAAGTCAACCGGGACTAAACTTAATATACCCTGGTATATACACACTTTCTTCGAAAATTTGTTTCTCAAAATAGTTTACTTGAGAACTTTTCCGTTAGCAGCGTACACTTAGATATCATAGAACAACACTATAATTGAACAAAGCTAGATATTATCGGAAAATTAAATTTGTTTACTCGTGATACGGAACCACAATTAATGATTTTGTTGTTTTTATGTATTTGAAAGTATATAATTCATGTTTTGTTTTTTTTTTTTAAATTTACATCATATATGTATTTTTTGTAATAAAAAAAATAGTTTTACAATAAATTTATAGACTAAAAAATTAATGGTTTTTTTCTGTGTAAATGATTTCAGGATAATCATATTGATGAAACGAACAGTGTAAAACATTCAATGGAGTCCATTCGATTACCCGAATATAGCAAATGGTGATGATTTTAGTATATATGATATATGGTGTATGTATTAAAGGATGATTAATCGTAGCTTCTTGGCCTAATCAAATAGTACTTTTACCTCTTTAAAATACTCGTGGAGATTTTCCAACGGAATTATCTTCGTTTAGGTGCTATGAAAACATGGCTAAAACTCCATAACGTAATCGTGGATGAAAAAAATTATTGAGGCCCCGACAATCAGTCTCTTGCTGACTTAATCATCTCATCTCGTTTTTTTATGTGTCACGCGGCATCAATAGTTTTGATAGGATAGATATCACAAAATATCTTGTTGTAGCTGTTTGCGAATAAAATCTCTGTTCAAGGTAGGAAACTCGCGCTAGCCTAGAAGTTTGAAAAAAACAGTTTATTTTCTTAAACGTTGGAAACTTTTTAATGCATGATACAATTCTAATTTCAGTGGTATCAGAAAATCCACTACATATTGTTAGTGAAAGTATTCACTAGCTTAATATAAGGTTTGTTACAACTCATATAAGTTATAGCCAACAACATGACTCGCCAAGGTTCTAATGGTACGTTGTATTTCTCGTTATATTAAAGTGGTTGACTAAACTGTCGGCGTATGGACAAAGAACAAAGTAACCGGCTATGCTTGAGAAGGTTTTCTGCAGTTTTCTTCACGAACTCCAGATGAATATCGGCATAGTTCCTAGCAGAGTCGGCTACAGCCGCATATCCTACCAATTCCTAGTCTACTCACAAATCTATCTATCTATCTATATTAAAGTGGTGGATATGAAAAATTATACACATCTTTCTGATGGTTGAGTCCTCGGCCTCTGTCATTCTGGGTCAGTGCTACACCATCTAAGCGAAATGATTGTATCAATCCTAACCTACAATTGTAAAATAAAAAACATGTACTTTTCTTTAATTAAACCTAGGCCAAGTGGTCAAAACAACTCAAACGTTGAATACATAATAAAAAAACATTTATGACACAATATTTAAGGTCATAAAACGAATTATCAGTACAACTTCTTACCTTTGAATATGTACTAGTATATTTCAATTTTGAGTTATCGTGATTACAGATAGGCGGACAGAAGAAAAGACGAGTGGACATGCGAAAACGAACTAATAAGGTAATTTTAAGAACACATATGGCAATAAATTTTTTCTGAGATCAATACTTTCAACCGTTAGAAAGGCGGGACTAAACTTAATATACCCTTGTATATATTATACTAGCTACCCGCGAACGTTTTGAACTAAAATTATGTCTAAACTATTTGTATATGAAAAAATTTATCGTACACAAGTTCTATACTTTTATCAGATATACATTTTTTCTCACACCGTTTAAAAGTAAGGTTTTTAGCCAAGCGGCACATATGCAAACTTTTTACAGCCTATACCTAGTCTCAGCAAACACGCTATCTAACGCAATAGGAATTTTATAAATCAGACTGGTAGTTCCTGAAATTAGCGCATTCAAACTTATAAGCTATCCAGTATTATAATAGTACCTGTAGTACCTATGGATAAATTTTATAAAATTGTAATTTTTTTTCAAAATTAAGGCGTTTTATCGTTTTCAAAAAATATCCAAATGAAAATGAAATTAGGTATTGTTTTAAATGGTCATCTGGGACCGGTGCTAATGCACGATCCAAAATTCACTGCAATCATACGGTGCTGATTTCTAGATACTGCAGAAAATCTTAATAGATTACATACATGTAATTATTGACTGTGAATTAGCATCGTTCCGTACGGCTTATATGTGATCGTTTTCAATGAGACTCAGTTCCATGACTCATTGATTTATGTGTTTTTTCTGTGTGTGTTTTTTTTTTTGGAAGTAAAAACGAAACTTGTTAGTTTCAATTTTTCTTTTCAAACATAATGTATTTCAGAATAATCATTTTCCGCCTTTAAATGTATTTCTTAAAATTCTTCAATTTATATAGTTTTCTTCTAATATTTTCTAATTTGAATATAATCTTTTTAAGGAAATTAGGCTATATTAATAAAATTATTATGATTCATCTTAGATGATATCTATTTGTAATTGTTTTTATTAGTAACTAAAAACATTTCAATGTTATATAATCTATGGGTGTTCCCGCTATTTTTGCATTTTTGAAGTAAAATAACTTTTTAACGGTTAATTCGTTAACGATCATTGAAAAAATAGTCTCTTATAATTCCCCAAAATCAGCACTGTTGCTCGTTTTGTTCAGATGGTATTTCGGGGTCAAATATGCTCTGATTTAATGTGTAGTAATAGCACTGTAAGTAAGAAGGCTAAATGCCCCTTAAACTCGGCCTGTCGCACCACCGTGCTCTAGATTCAAGGTTATTAAAATCTGTATTTTTTATAACTATTTTAACGTATTTTAACAATTAATTATACGCTTTTTTATTTTCTTTATTTTTATTTTTATTTTCTTTATTTTTATTTTCTTTATTTTTATTTTTATTTTTTTTGTTTTTATTTTTTTTAATTTTTTTAAATTTTATTTTTTTTATTTTATTATTAGTTTTACCTGTCTGTATGTTTGTATATATGTAAGTAACCGACCCTTTTGGGGTTGAGTTTCTCCTACTTTGAACGATCAGATTTAATCTAAATTTTGCACACCTGTCAAAGACCGATGACAATGCAATAATTCGATTAAAATATCCGATTATACTGATTTGATTCGCCAGGATTCATCAATTTCTTTCCGCATCCTTTGCATGAGAGTAAGAGAGATAGAGCTAGTACGCGAACTACGCATGCGTGCAGTTCCAGAGACTTAGTCTTTGATCGGGCACTCAGCTTAGCACAACCGCGTAGGGACTCTTATGGTAGTTGTGTCTTGTTCCGTATACATACATAAATGCACCGACAAATCTAATACGCATACGATTATTATTTCATAATATCCATAATATAATGATAACCGTGATTTACAAATAAATTATAGTTTAAAAAAATAAAAAACACGCTTTTATAGAGAATTCAACTAAAAAATGAAAAATAAATAATAGTTTAAAAAAACTAAAAAAACACGCTTTTATAGAAAATCCAACTAAAATATTAATATTTTTTATTTAATAAATTTGGATTAAGAAAAGTGTAAATAAGAAACAAATGTATATTAATGGAAAAAAGCGTGGGGTGCATAGTGTCAATAGTTATACACTATACATCTGCGGGTGACACTATGCACCCCACGCTTTTTTCCATTAATATACATTTGTTTCTTATTTACACTTTTCTTAATCCAAATTTATTAAATTTTATTTTCTTTTTTTTAGTTGGATTTTCTATAAAAGCGTGTTTTTTTAAGTTTTTTTAAACTATTATTTATTTAATTATTTATTATTATATTCAAAGGCAAGAGGTTGTACTGATAATTAGTTTTATGACCTTTTGATTGTGTCAAAAATGTTTTTATGTTGTGTATATGCCGTGGTCTCTTTGTTAAATGTGTTTTTAACGAAGATCCCGGAAATTTCATAAAACGTCACCGAATGGTACACATCGAAAGTTCGATAAAGTGCCTGGGTGCTTCGTGAAAAGTAACAATTGCATAATCTGTGTCCAACGTAAAAATACAGTTTGTATATATTAGTTTGAAATACAAATTATATTCAAAATTCAATTGAAAACAACTCAATACAACTTTCTTCACTATATATGTCACTCAAAGGTTAATAGTCAAAAGTTAAATATAAATAAAATTTAAAAAAACTGCAGGAATAATAAATTTTTATTCGTCCGGTTAGTTGCATATAAAAGGTTTGCTAACCTTAAATTCTGATATTAGGTTGTAATTTCTAAGTATTTCTAAGCAATGGATGTTATAATTACTGAGGAATTAAGGTAACTATTCCAACCGAGTTCTATAATCTTTTTCTTTATCGGTCATACCCCGAGGTGGTCGGTTTTGCGTGACCACTGGTGACCATTCGTTCCAATTGAAACTATATTTCTATTATTACTCTTTATATTGATTATTATAAATAATTTAGACTACTTAAATAAAAAAATGAGTCAATTATATTAGTTCTTTTCTTCAATATTCGCAAATCATTAACCTGTACAATTCCTTTAATTTCGAAATGAAGGTTTCATATCGTTTATAAAGGTAACAACGATGTATGTATAAAGATCGGTAGGCCAAATCAAAACTTTAGAAACCTAAGACGTATGTACGGAGATTCACGCACAAATACCATCTAAAAAACGGTAGATATTTTATGTTTGGTTTGCTATGCTAAAATAATTCTTAGTTTCATATTCTATCCGTATTGAATTTCACATCGTAGCGCTAGAAGAACAAAACTGAAGAAACCGGATTTTTCACAACCACTTGTTCTTTATGTAAAAACAAATTTTGTTGTTTACAAAATTTGACGATTCTGAACATAATATTGTTGGAGAATAATTTTTTTTACTACTCCACTGTATAAAAATTTATTATTGATATTTTTTCATATTTTTATTATTCAAAAAAAAGTAATTTATATAAATATTGGTTTATGCTAGTTGAGAATTTGCATAGTTTCAACAAGCATTTGCTTAGATCAGAAATGACTTGCGTATATCCAAGCTTACTTCAATATTTCAGCACATATTTCAAATCAGTTAAAAAACTCGTCTCATGGAGAGAGTTACAAAAAGAAGTTACAAAAATTACTTCTCTCTGTGAAGTTGAAAAAAAGTATTTCTCTCAGTAGAGTTACAAAAAAATAGACAGTTACTAAAATTAGTTGATTCACATGAATTAATCAGATGGTATTTAAAATTTTTATTCCTTCAATTTACAAGTTGAATATTTTTAATGGATTGTGCTGAAGTATCGAATGGGCGAATTAATGGTTTCTATCTGATTGTATCTAAGTATATTTTTTTTTTGTATAATTTATTTAATTCACTATTCCGAAACTTGTGGTCTCTCAAACTTGTAACAATTCAATACACATTCTATACACACTTTTGCTGTACAATATATATTTTATGTGAATATGCATTGACTTTTTCAATTTATAACTATATTGTTTGTATACGCTTGGTTTTTTTTGGCCGTGTATTTTTTCTTTACAGAAGCGTAATGTCTCTTTATATACAACTATGTATCTGAATTAAATTTGTAATCCATATTTATATTTTTGCAAATCAGACATATTTGAACATATTTTTTTTTACTGTAGTTTTCTTTTACTACAGTTCAATCTAGCACCATATTCATGTAATCTTTGTTTTCATAACTTGTACAACTAATGTTAGTGTTTTAAGGATAGTTATATTATTAACATATTAAATTAAAAATTATTTATTTCAAATATATTTTATTTTAACATATATTTTGTTTGTTCTTTTTTTTTGTACTTTATTTATTTTCAGTATTTCAGATTCGAATCACTTGTCGATAACTTAGACACTTACTGGATAGTAAAGATCTTACTACCTCAATATTATCTTTTTAATGGGCCCAGCTTTTATTGAAAGACTTTCGGTTCAACGTGTTATTTTTTTTTATATTTACGTGTATGGCGTTAGCACCGATCGTTTTCTAATTTTCATATTTCCACATACAATACTCTGCTTTGGATTTTTTTTCTAAAGTACCGTATATTTAGTTTTCATTATTTTTTTTTAAAAATACATCATAATAACTCTTTTAATTAAAATTACTAAATTAACTTAATTTCATTTTTATGAAAATAATTGATAATTCAATTATTTTCTATAAAGTGTTTAGTCTTTTTTTTTAAACTAAACACTCAATTTTTTTTTAAATTAAACTCTAATTTTATTTTTTACATACATTGTAAACATAGTATACAAACACAAACAATAAACTTGACGCAGAAGTTACGAAATTCGCTAAGTTGACGTAAAAATTTACAACTTAGTAAAAATTTAGTAAAAAAAACCGGAGTTTCGTTTTTTGCAAATATCTCAAAAACTATTGTAGATATCGGAAATCGAAAAAAAAGATTCTTAAAGAGCAAGAAATTTCTTAAAAAAATGCCCCACAACCCGGAACTGTACCACTAATATTTATAATTTTAATGGAGAGAGGAAAATAGGTCTTGAAAATGAGTGATTCGGCTCAGGTTGATTCCGACTCTTGAACAATTTTTAATAAATTTTGATAAATGTTTAACTCAAATTTTTTATAAATTATGAATGAAAATAATAGATCATTACTTTATTTATGTTTTGAATTTTAATATCTTTGTTTATTAATAAAAAATGGAAAATAAGAATTTTTTAAATTTTTCAACGGGGATCTTTTTTAAATTCTTCAAAGAATAGCTGCCATAAGTAAAAAAAATTCCAGACTTGTTTTTTTAAAATTATCGGGGTTATCCAGATTGGAAAAATTTTTTAATTAACAAAAGCATAGTTAATGGAAAAATTGGGGCACAATTTTTTTACCGACGGATTATTGTTTGTTTAAGTATCCAGTAAGTAGTTCACGAATTCCAGATGAATATCGGCATAGTTCCTATCATAGTCGGCTGCAGCCGCATATCCTACCAATTCCTAGTCTATTCACAAACTCCTTCCACTCCACTCACATCTTCACATCCTAAAGCATCACAATGGACCTTTTGGTCGAAGTGTAGCCCGTTCAGGGCAGCCTTTACAATCTACCTCTACCAGTAAGTACCTGTATTTTTCTTTCCTTAATATTCATATTTAATTGGTTGAAAACAATTTTTTGTTCAAGTGTCGGATTCAAGCTGAGCCGAATCACTCGTTTTCAAGACCTATTTTCATCTCTCAATTAAAATTATAAATATTCGTGGTACAATTCCGGGAGGTGGGACTTTTTTTTAGAATATTTCCTGCTCTTTAAGAATTTTTTTTTATTTCCGATATCTACAATAGTTTTTGAGATTTTGCAAAAATCGAAACTCCCTTTTTTTTATTAAATTGTTTATAAATTATGCAATTTTTTATGTGGAACTTAAACTATTTCAAAAACTTTCTGAAAAGGCGGAGTGGAATTCGAAAAAAAGGCACATGTTTACTAGTCTAATTACATATCTTCAATTACGGATAGAAATAAATAATTTTATAGCATACTATAAAATTATAGCATATAATAGCATACTATGACTATTTAAAAGTTTTTTTTTCTTTTTGAGGGTAAGATATTCCATGCAGCGGTTGAGCCGTTAGACAAGATCTACTTCCATGATGTATATGAAAAAATAATCAGAAAAGTTTATAAACACATTATTTATATTTTACAAAATTTTTTCCTGAAATTTTTAAATGATAGCTGTCGTTAAAAATTAATAAGCAGCATCTTTGCATATGTAAGCCATAGCCTTTTTCCTCTGAAGAAAAAAAAATCATCCGTAGACTGCACTTGTGGGGGATACACATGTTTTGATTTTATCATCAGCAACGTTAAGCATCGTCATAACTTGGCAAACATTAATTTTTTTAAATTGTTCAAAAAGCATCTTTTTTGGCTTGCCTTGGGCTTCATTTTTGTGGATTATTAGACATTTTTATGAAAAACTCGATTTTTTGTGAATATGAAGCAAAAACAAAATATCGCCATTTTTGACGGTTTTTCCGATTTTTATCAAAAACTACCGATTCAATATCAATTCAGGACACGTCAATCTATAGGTTTTTTTTTTATACCTATAATTTTCTCATTTAACTTTTTCTGATCGGTGTTCAATTTTTTTTTATTAACAAAAAACCATTTTTTCAATATATTCTGGTATTGATATATGCCAAGAACTGGTTCTGATCCAAAAATTACTCAAAAGGGTGGTGACCCCTCCAGTATTTATTTTAATTTAAAAAATAAAATAAAAATAGTTTCACAAAATAGTGAGTGCCGAAAACACTTTAGATATAATTAAAAATGGCCACTTGGATATTTCCAAATGGATATATTCACAAAGATGAAATAAACTAAATCAGATAAATTAAAATAAACACTGGAGGTGATCACCACCCTCTTGAGTAATTTTTGGATCAGAACCAGTTGTTGGCATATACCAATACCAGAATATATAGAAAAAATGATTTTTTGCTAATAAAAAAAAAACTTGAACTCCGATAAGGAAAAGTTAAATGAGAAAGTTATAGTTATCAAAAAAAAAACTATGGATTGGCGTGTCTTGAATTGAAATTGGATTAGTACATTTTAAGAAAAATCGTAAAAAACCGTCAAAAATTGCGTTTTTTTATTTTTGCTTCAAAAATTCGAGTTTTTTATACAAATGTTGAACAATCCACAGAAATGAAACACAAAGCAATCAAAAAAGATGCTTTTTAAACAATTTTAAATATTAATTTTTTGTCGAGTTATGACGTTGCTTAACGTTCCTGTCATTGAGAAAATCAAAACATGTTTACCCCCCCCCCCCCGTTAGTGCAGCATCTGGTGGATTTTTTTTCAATCTTCAGAGGAAAAAGGCTAATACTCTAAGTAGGTTCAATTTTATTAGATTTCTACAGTACATGAAATATTTTAACAATAACTATCGGTATATAATTTAAGTTAGACGTATTATACGAAAAGTTAGTACGTATTGGTAGTCAAAAGAAAAATATAAAAATGTCTTAATAACTAACGATAATCAATAAAACTTTAAACTCATAATAAATCAATAAATTTGAAATGACTTCAAGAAAGTATTAGTAAGTACGATTATTCGAATGGTCGAGTAGAAATATATGTATGTATGTATATACTTATATAGCAAATGTAAAAAAGATAAATGACCAAAGGCTTTAGTTTAAAGTACGTATATAAATGAAATAGATATCTTAGCACCATGTCGGTTGGTCGCATTAGGATATGAACTGTTTTATTCCATCACTAGTTATACAGATTAAGAATAAACTACGTAAAATTCACGAACTTCAATGACCCCAAGAGAATGGTGAAGAATAAGAAGAAGTTAACTTTATATATTTTTTGCAGTGTATAATTCATTCTTCTATACATCTTGTACGGTTATATGTTCGTCGAATATGTTCGACAAAACTTTTTGAATAATTCACGATTTTTCCGTTTTTTTCTTCTTTTTGTTCATTTTATTTTTATAAATCATATTACTTTGATATGTATGGTGAAATGTTGAGTTTCTTTAACTACAGAGTATGAAATAATTATATGACCTTTTTTTGTATTCGCTATTATATTTCTGTGTGTATCTTTTACCATTGTCGATTGCATTATAGTGTAACAATGATAATCGACTTTTTATTCTCAGAATCGATAGATAGTGATGAATGTGATCTTGAAAACAAAGTTCTAATAGCTGCGTATTATAATCACTAATTGTCACAAAATTAGACTAAAACCTTTCTTTTTAAACCGTTTATATAAACAATAATTTTTTCTTTATATATTTTTAAATGGGGGAAAAATATTATTAAATTCTGTATATACATAAAACAAAATAAAAATGGCGTTTCGCAGAAGCTGAGTCAACTGCTTTCAACTTCTGCGTCAGCGAATTTCCTTAGAATACATAAATCACTATCTAGTCACAATTTATGTAAGTCTGATTAAAATGAAATGTCGTATCTGATATCATTTTAGTTTCAAGGTCAATTTTATTAATAAATTGCATACGTCTAGTTTCAGCTATATGTTCTTGATTTTTGCAGTGTTTGAAGAAACTTTAATATATTTATTTGATAAACTAATTATATTTGATCCCAAAAATAATTATTAATAGCTTATACGTCAGATGCAAAAGGCGGTGTAATATTTTTTATTTTTTTAACTTTTACACTCCTGTTCTTAAAAATGAAACCAGCTGAAACATTCTAAGTGATATTGTATGTAATATCAATATATTTAGTAATTTATACGCTTAGAATGTGACTTGCAGGTGGTTCAATTTTTATGAACGGGAGTGTATATTATGTACGGGTACAAATATTTAAAAAACAAAAATGCTTACAAAGGCGACTCCGAAATAACTTTTGGCAGCCAAAATTCCTCGAAATTTTTGTCCTTTTTTTTATTTTACACCTGTAACTCCTAGATGGTGCATTAAAATTTTTGTCCTATCTCTTACAGTTTCAAAGATATTTATCCCCATGGTGGAGGCATCCGATTTTCTCCATTCAATATCTTGATGTTACGTTTTAGTAACACACACAAAATTTCAGCTCGTTATCTCTGTTCTTTTTTGGTTTATCGTGTGGATTGGCAGAAGGGCGGACGAAAGGATATGCGAAAATGGATTAATTGTCGTTTTATGAACACCTATACCATACCTTTTATTCTACGATGAATATTTTCAACCATTACAAAGTCGTAAGTCAACTTAATATTTTATAGACTAGTTATAGACTAGTAAATATGTGTCTTTTTTCGAATTCCACAAACAAAGATACGGAAAAATTCAAAACATAAATAAAGTTATTCATTATTTTCTTTCGTAATTTATTAAAAGCCGTAGTTAAAGCTTCGTTTAAAAGCTCAATTTGTTCATTGGTTAATCGAAAACAAAAAAGATTTGAAATGGTCTTGTCGTATTTTTAATAGTTTAGATATTTAAATTTTAAAGTCGCAAATTTTTATCATTGCTTTATTTATGTTTTGAATTTTTCCGTATTTTTGTTAATAAAAAAATGGAAAATCAAAATTTTTAAAATTTTCCAACGGGGATCTTTTTTAAATCCTTTGAAGAATAGGTCCTAGAAGTAAACAAATTCCAGACTTTCATTTTAAAAATTATTGGGGTAATCCAGATTTGAAAAATTTTTTTACTAACAAAATCATAGTTATTGAAAAAAATGGGGTAACAACTTTTTTCCGACGGATTATTGCTTGTTTAAGTATCCAGTAAGTACCTGAATTTTTTCTTTCCTTAATCTTCATATTTAATGGGTCAAAAAAATTTTTTGTTCAAATGTCGGAATCAAGCGGAGCCGAATCACCCGTTTTCAAGCCCTATTTTCATCTATTTTCATCTGTTACTGTTATTTTTTAATAACAGTAACCATCGGAGACGCTAACATCCAAGCCTAGAAACATTCCCTATGGTACTTAGGGCTGCAACTAGATGAAAAGCTGACGTTTCAAGAACATCTGAACAAGATGGAAGAGAAGGCAGGTTGAGTAGTAGCTAACCTTTCCAGATTAATGCTTAATATGAGCGAGCCGAGATACGCCAAACAACGCCTGCTATTAAGCACGGTGCACTCCGTCATGCTTTATGAAAGCTACAGGAAAAACTGGCATCGATACAAAGAAGTGCGGCCCTACGAATGGCCTGCGCGTATCGAACTGTGTCAGAAGCTGTAGTGCTAGTCATCTCGAAAAGTTATCTCACGGCCTACGAACGTAGGAAACTTCACCAACACCGGATGGCAGGGACACTGAACAATAACACGCAGAAAACTGAAAGAGACCACACTGTTAACGAGTGGCAACAACGATGGCAAGACTTACAACAGGATGATGGACAGCAGAGCTAATTTCACATATAACAACCTGGGCCGAGTGCCAATATACGGAGACCAATTACTACCTGACGCAATTGCTCACAGGACATGGGCTCTTCAATGACTACCTACACAGGATAAGACTAAGAGGATACCCGTACTATTCCTACTGTACTGAAGAAGTTGATGATGCCTGTCATACATTATTTCATTGCAAGCGATGGATAACGGAGAGAAACGACGCCTTGAATATCATTGGTACCGTGCCAAATGCTGGAAACATCATAGCGCTCATGGTCAGATCTGAAACCAACTGGAAGGCGATGATGTGATTTGCAGAAGAAGTCCTTAAAGCCAAAAACGCTGAAGAACGATCAGCGGGGAGCGCCTAATAGCGTAGTGAGGGTCAGACTGAAGTAATGCGAAAGCGGTTTCCGCTCTGGCCCCTTCTCATTAGAAGGGAGATAATAGGATTGTTTTAGTCAGGAAGAATCTGACACTACCAGCAACTCCACCTAGCTGGTGTGTTTTTGAAGATTTTTCAACCTCGATAAAAAAAAACATTGTTTTATGAAACACCCGAAAGTAATCTCCAATTGTTAATTAAAGGGGCCCAGCACAAATACGACACACAACCAAGCAACTCATTCTATCAAATAATCGCTTGTATCAAATCATCAAGCATATAAATACATACAATAATACACTTTCACATATTGGACACAAAGACTCACACAACAGTTTCTGGAGACAAAAACATGTTTACAAGAGGAGAAAAGGCTAAAGCAGACAAGGCAAAACATGAATCAGAAGGTGCTACAGCTGGAATGGCAATGGTTTCATCACCTGAAATTAGCGCGGCACAATTTCATTCTCGACTACGATCTTACGTAGATGAAAACACTTCACCGTCCATGAAGCTAGCGTTCGTTAATTATCAGACAATTCAAAATCTACAAAAGCAAACCACAGTTTACACAATCTACAAAAGACTAGATCAGAACAGCTGGTGAAAACAAAAATAAACGCAAATGAAATCACAAATCCGGTTCCGATTTGTGATGGTTCATCTCCTACCGAACTTATTGCAAATGTGGATAAAGTTTGTGATCTCAAAATGGTGGATGAAAGAGCATTATTCAGTTTATTAACGTTGAAGACAAGTGCGCGGATAAGGTAATGGTGGAAACGTCACTATAAATAACTGATATCAAGCATGATTCGACGTCAACAACATAAATAAATGATATCAAGCATGATTCGATGTCAACAACATAACTACGAAAACATGCATACATTAATTCAAGCAATACAAAGAAACGTGAAATCACTGAAGAAGCGAATACTTACTTTTAAATAAGGTTTCAAAATTAAGTATTTATACAAATTTTCTATTATCGATATATTCACGATTTAAAAAATTTATATTTATGACTCCGCAAGTAGTATAAAATTAATATTATTTAATTTGCCAGTTTCCTCTGAAGATTTAATAATAAGTTTAATTTTGCTCCAGTTGCATCATCTTCCGTTAATTCCATTTTTATGAAGTACGTTTAACGTTGCTGTCAATGGGAAAATCAAAACATGTGTATCCCCCCTCCTCTCTCAATAGCGCTGCCTCTGATGGATTTTTTTAATCTTCAGAGGAAACTGGCTAATTTTAACAAAACCAAAAAAAACACGGATACTTATTTTAAGTTTTCGTGATGTATCTGCGATAAGAATGTGTGGTAGTATTCGTATGGCTTTCATAAGTATTTCCACTAAACACATAAAGTTTTAGAATACCTACAGTTTTTTTAAACGTGAAATAATAGCTCCAATTTAATGATAATAAAATCTTATTTAAAGTAAGATTTTTTTTTTGCTCAAATACCACGCAGGCGCGCTGTAGCAAAAGTTGCCTTGGCTAATTGATTAGCGCTTTAATTGAGGTTAATGGCGTAACATAGGGTAATATGTCCAGTTTATATAGAGGTCAGTGGTATTGGTACATACATAATATCTATGATTACTATAGGATTATCTTCAGAATAGTTATCTTGCTACTAGTGAGGCAAATGTGTAAGAAATTTAAAGAAAAATTACTTACGAACATATAACCAAGAAGACTTACAATCGTGTGTATGAGAAATCAATTCGACACAATAGATTGTAATAAATATTAGAATCAAATGATACAATAAAACGAAAAACAAAATCTTGAATCATGTCCAAATTCAATTCACGACATATAGTAACAATATATAAATTTTAAATGTCGTAGAATAATCTTGCTAATTTAGCGTTTTCTGCCCAAAAATTATTTATGAAATAAAATAACAAAAACAGCATCATATGCTTTGTGAAATAGAAAAATACGTCTGTTAAACATGTATTAACCCCATAGTTTTGACTTCGGTTCCTTATTTCGTTTTACTATTTTAGTAAAATCATCTATCTAATTGAACTGAGCAACAAACTTATCAGTTTTCCCACACCGATCTCACCATCGCTTCTCTAAAAGTGTTTTGACATTAATAGTAAACTGACATTACTAATACATATTATATACATAGTACATGATTATTGATTACGAAAATTAATAATAATCAAATGAAAACATCTTTCAAATAAAAGTGACGTTGGATCTTCTTTGTTTCGATCTTACTCTTCAAGGGAAAAATGTTCACCGAGCTTACAGCCTCCAATGCAGTCAATTCCGCCAATGTATGGATGCATATGGGTAAATTTTAATCCACGGATCCATGACGTCCACGGACGTGACTTTTATCATTAAAGTCTTAGACACAAAAACTATAATTTAGGTATGAACATAAAAATTTAGCACAGTGTTTTTGAAGCATAAACGCAATTAAATCACAAAATCAAAGATCATAATTGAAGAGTAAATACCTTTGAAGATCAACGTAGTTGTGACCACTTATGCTGGACGAGTTGTGAGACTAGAAAACTAATTAAAATTTTCTCAAAGCGGTTGCATTGCTGGTAGGAACTGACAGCTAAGACAAGATGGCGTATCCTTTGTTCAAACCCTGTTGAGTTTGGCTACACGCACAATATTTTTAGAAAATATGACTAGTGTAACATACATCCACGGAAGGAAAAAATAAATTGATCACAATCTTTAATATATGAATAGATGAAAATCTGTATACTTATAGACATTATATTTTTATATTTAATGAGTAAATTTATTGTAGTTAATATTGGTATTCTTTTTTACGTGTTTATTATAAGGAAAACAAACCATTATATTTTTTTCTCTCATGAAAACAGAGTAATCACACCCACGGATGGGACATTTTTGATGATATAACACTTAATCAAAACTTAAGGACGTTCATCCATGAAGCTTGATAGTAGATAAAAAATTTTTTTTTAGTGAATTGAGTAGCTCAATTCAGTAGTTATCCTCCCTCAAAAATTTAACACCTGTCATCGATCATTTCAAAGAGTAATTATCGATTAAAAATCATACTTTTAACACAGCATCTTATGGAGAACATAATTTTTTTGTACTTAAAATTAGAATAACTATATTATTAAAGTAGACACCATCATGAATAATGTTTATAAATATTCTTTGATGTATGCAGTTTATATAATTGCATTAAAAAAATGGTGTAGACGAACATTTGAATTAATTATTTAATAAAATTAAAACTTTTTTGTTAGGTTTGTTTTTGCCACCATATTTTGAAAACTGGCGACTACACACACTAAAATATAATACACATACACACAAATATAAAAAATAGTTTACTGTCAGATCTGTCACTTAAGTCAAATTAATTTCTAATTTACAATTTCCTGGTATTTTCCAATAAATACTTTTAAAATATTTATTACAAATAAAAAAAGGTTATAAATCGTTGTAAGATTATTGACATACTTTACAACTTTTTTAAAATCCTAAATAAATTTTGTTAAAGATAGTACTCATTTGACTTCAGCGTAGCAAATGAACGTCCTTAACTATGTTGTTAATTTACATATATATTTTCTAAAGTGACAGTATTTTAACTATATTTTATTTAAAAAAAACACGATTCCGATATTTAAGTATTATAGCTTAGAAAAATGATAATCATTTTTTTTTTCAAAAATGAGAATTACCCTTACATGAAATGTAATATGAAATATAATACAGGAATAATAGTCCGGGAGACCAAAGGGTTTTTTCAGGATGATAAGCATCAAGCTGGTACTTTGTAAGTAGCTTTGTTTTGACAAGACGCCCAACTTTTTTAATAATAAAATTTTGGGAAACGGTATCGAAATTTTTTGGAAGGCGTTGAAGATGGGATTGAGGATGGGATACTCGGAGTCAATTCTATGAAATTTGTAGAACGAAAATTTTTCCTCGTTCTTCACCTGATTATCTTACAATTAAACTTAAAAATAACTTGATGCTCGTAATCTTTGGATGAACGATCAAATCGACTATTTTCATATCCTACCAATTCCTAGTCTATACACACACAAAAATTCCTTCCACTTCACTCACATCCTTAGGCATCACAACTTGGACCTTATGGTCGAAGTGTAGCCCGTCCAGAGCAGCCTCTACAATCTACAATATTTTGGATATTTAAAATATTCAATGTCCTGAAAACAGAATAAAAAAGTAAATATTTACCATTTGATACACTTTGTAAATTATGTTCATTTCACGGAAAATAGGATAAGAGAGTAATAAAAGAAGCGAACAGAAAATGTTATTATAAATTGTCGTAATGCGGTTTTCTTCCATTTTGTTAGAGGGATAACTTTTTTTTCCCAAACAAAATAGTAATGTCAGTAATATTATAATATACTGTGTCAAGTTTTTTACTTTACACGTGTTGAAACCAAAGTTAAGGCCACTTATAACTTCTCAAGTGGTAACTTGTCTCTAAAATTTCATGATTTCTTAAAATAGGTGCCAGGTAATAAGAAACAGACAAATATTACATTATGGAATATAAAATCAATAAAACTATAAAAGTATTAAACATATATCTGACTTTATTAATTAATTAATGATATTTCCTGCATTTGTGAGATCTTCAGAAAATTCACATTTATGTTTACCAATGCAGTTTAAGAAACTGTTGCTAATAGGGAATATGCATAAAAATTTGTTTTCACATTTATTTTCAGAATATGAAAATACTGTTAATGCTGTAATAATATTTAAAAACGACATTAAAATCCGACAAATATCAAGAAAGCTATAAGCTTTTAAAGATTATTATCTGTCTCTTTCTTGCAAAAATACTAAAAACGGAGTTTTACGTGTATTTTAAATGATGAAAGTGTAATATGACGTCACATAACATATCAAGAGGGCTATCACCGTCTTTGTCTAATCGGGAATTTCAACCATTCATATCTCGCTTATTTTTAAAGTTATTTAAAAAGGAATTTTACCTTGATATTTGTCAAGTAAACATGCTTCAATTCAAGTGAAAAAAAAATTTCATGCATATTCCTTATTGGTTTTAAAATTATTTTATTTCATTTGAAATTAGCATTTATCCAAATTTTGGATTAAAAGCAATTAAACCTGGTATCCTTTCCTGAACAAGAAACCATCTCTTGTCAATATTTTTATGCTTTTTTGTATAATCCTAATTATATGGTTTTCGTTGTAATAGCTAAATAAATATTGTATTGTTATTCATTCAGGTAATACTCAATTTTTATCTATATACCCACAAAAGCAAAACTAAACATTATGTTCTATGTATCACTTTATTCTAAACTTAAAAACTGATAAGACGAAAAATGTATAGAATATTTATTGTAACAGATAAAGATAAATGCATTCACATTCATTTAATCTACAATAGTTTTTTGTTTGTTTGGAATACATGGAAGGCAGAATAAGATCAATGTTCGAAGAAATCACATGCTTGTGTGTATTGGAATGTCTATACTAGTGGTCAATATTTTTCATGTGCTACTCTTGCTGTGTCTCATGTCTAGGCAATGCACAACCTTAAAAAACGTCTGGTGTAACCAACCAAAACAACCTCTATATGCAAACCGGCTATGTATAATATACTCGTACATCAATTATGTATGTACTGATTTCAACTTTACAATAAAACCTATTTTGACAAAATGGAAACCCGACTTCAAAAATCAAATATTCTATAACAAAAAATGCACTAAAAAGTAATAAAATAATTGCATATTCTTGTGCCAATTTTAGTTCACCTAAGCAAAAATTTTTTAAATATATATGTACAATTATTGTATTTTTTGAGTCGGTGTCAGCATAGAGAAATTCACATAACTTTTGAACACCGCCTCCAAAAATAACGATAATTGTACATATGTATTTAAAAATTTTTGCTTAGGTGAACTAAAATTGGCACAAGAATATGCAATTATTTTTTTACTTTTGAGTGCATTTTTTGTTTGAAAATATTTTTTATTTCTCGTTTTTTAGGGACTTTGAAGTTCTATAACTTATTTTATTTGTCTAAATATGGGTAGACCAACTGAACAACCTACTAACTTTTAGTGCATTTTTTTAAACACATTATTTTTTATCCGTTTTTTTTTTTTTTTTTTTTTTAGTGCATTTTTCATAACAGATTTTCAGTTTTTTTTACATGCATTTTGTTTTTTTTTTTTGTAAAAATTTTTTTTTTGGGGTCTTTCTTGTAAAAAATTTTTTTGAATTCGGTTTTAAAACAAATTATCTTTTTTTCCCATTATGAATGAGTATACCCTTTAAAAAAAATTTCGCAGAAATCGGTTATCACATATAAAATGAGGATTTTCCTCGATCTCCCGGGGATCCCCTCATCAGAATGCGATTTGGTGCCAATGGGACCAATGGGGAACCATAACCTTTAAAACAAAAATTCAAAATTGGTTCATAAATGGCGGAGTTCTGAGGTGACACACATAAAAAAAAAAAAAAACAGACGAATTGAGAACCATCCTCCTTTTTGAAGTCGGGTTAAAAATACATGTTTTGAGGAAAAATTATACTTGTTTTGGTTAAGAATTATGCAAATAAATTATATTTAAAATTATAAATTTAAAATCAATATTCAATAATTATTTGATTAATTATTCTTTCGATTTGTAAATCTGATTTTATAATCATTCCTTTTCAAATTTGACTAAAAAAAAACCTTCTTTTGAAAAGACAAAAAATTCAGAATCAATTTTTTAATTTTACAACCCAAAAACAATTTACTATATCGAATACACTATAACGTCTATATTACAAAGTGAATTATAGTGTACATAGATGTGAAAATGAAAGATCTCCTTCCTGCAAGGGATTTAAAAATACAATGTCCATTTCAATGCTCTAACTTTAAAAATATCGTATTTTATTCATCAATAAAGTGAAACAAGTATATACATTCAATCCTCGTAAACCACTCAAGTATTGTATCAAGGATTGTGCAATAAAGTTTTTGTAAGGAAATTTTTGTTTTGTCAATTCTGCAACTATAAATTTATTTACATTTATAATGAACAAATCCATGCCACAATTTTAAAACAGACTTTTCATTATAGCGGTTATAATGAAGTGAAATTCCTCCGTTCATTCTTTGAGAATGTTAACGTGAAAAAATTTCAGGAACCATTTAAGTGAAAATATTGCCGGAGTATGGAAAAGTCCCATCCTACGACCATCTTCAAATTTTCTGACCGTACTCTCTGTTACTCCAACCGAATCTTTTGGAGTATTCAGAACAGTACAAAGCTCTGATCACATTTAGTGAGCAGCATTTCTATACGATACGATTATACATTATCTTTTCATTACTGAACTTATTATAGCGGAATTATGTTTTTTTCGGCGAAGTATGGGCAAAAAACCATTCGACTTAACACGGTGCTGAGGTTCCGGACATGAGCTTCATGGGTGCTTTGCAAGGTGTAACATAATACAATCTGGGCTATCACGAGTTCATGAAAAAACCGGATGTGTATTAGTTACAATTACAGAACTTTGTCTATTCAGAGGTTATTATGAGGTGTTGTTCTCACTTACACACCACATATCCAGTTTTTTTAGACGAGTAAGGCGAACGCTATCGCTTCCGTCTCAAGCGATAGTAACAGAAACTCCGTTTTTTCTCATTCACGGTTCATTTTTTCTCGAAAATGGCTCATGCTCTTCGTAAACTTACTAGGGTATTCAAAGATTTTTTAACTGACTTTCTAAACATAGTTCCAAAGAAATAAAAATAACATGCAAAAAATGTTGAATGATAAATAATTTAGTTATTAAACTCGTTCACATACCACTGAATATTTCGAATTCATGTTCAAAATCTCAATATAAATTCTTAAACGCATGCTTTAAATTTTAAAACTTTCATATCACACTTACGCCTATGACGATTGAATTAAAAAAATCGCAAAATAAAACGTCAATGATTTAGTTTGAAGAGTATACTAACGCTTACCTTTTGTACTGTCATAGTACATGAATTTTCAAGAATCCCAAAATACATGATATATCATATCGAAAATAAATTATGTAAATATTCACTTCTATACATTCAATTGCTTTGGAAAATGTGTCTATCGATCCATTGTTATATGGTTGTCTATCGGTTATACTAACGGAGGTGACTAGCGTTTAATAACCCAGTTGGGGACTGGCTTAGTAACCCATTTTGATAATTCGTAATAGCAAATAGAAATTTAAGAGAATAGTATCATAATTTTAGTTTTTTAATGTCTTTTAAAACAAATTTCGTCCAGCCAAGTAGAGTTAACTTGTCTTTCAACGTCCTATTTCTAACCTATTCATATATCCCGGCGTGTTCCTCGGTAGTTACAAACTTACTTGAACTCGTTTAATTTCTTTCAAGTAACGTAAACACCAAAAAGGAGCACAATACAATAACGAGTTTGCAATAATAGTTTCATAAAGTGTTATTTTGATCAAAGAAGAAACAACGCGAGCTTAACTTTTTTTTTTCTTCCCAAAATTATCTTTTCAGATTAAACTATCTTCAATAATCATTTTTATACCCGGTATATAATATATACTACGATGTATTAAGTTTAGTTCCGACTTTTCTAGTAACGGCTTTTCGTCTGTGAAGCCGAAAACTCAAAAACGAAAATAGATAGCGAGTTGAAATTTTTATGTATGTTTAGAGCTGAAAACTGACGTCAATTGCGGGAATGGAAAAAATCAAACCCTGTTTGGGCAAAATAGGCAAAATTGTCTAGCTTTGAAACCATAAGAGATTTAAAAAATTTAAAAGTATTAAAAAAAATTTAAATTTAAAAATTTAAAGATAAAAAATGCCGTTTGTTTTTTAGAGACAAACAACTTTAGTTTGAAATCTTTTATATAAATTCAGTATATACCGGGTATTTAAGCAATTAACTCAGTTTGTTGTTATTTTCACTTGTTTATCATATACTCAAATCGGGCCTAGGCGAACTTTAAGTCAACGCTTCATTGAATGAAATCAAGTTCTTGGATTAAAAAAATAATATTTTTCAACTTTTGTTTAGGACAGTTTAACTTTCATAATTAATATCAAAAGGTCGATTCTCAACAACTTCCAATAATACCAATAATTCTACATTTCAATATAAACAAACCGTCTAAGTAGCCGAGTGGTCTAAAGCCTTATGCCTACTTGGAACTGGGAGGTTATGGGTTCTAATCACGACGTCGGCAGTTTGTCAATTATAAAAAAAAAAGCCGGTTAATTAACTAAACTGTCGGTATATGGACAAGAACGAAGTAACCGGCTATGCTTGTGAAGGTTTTCTGCAGTTTCCTTCACGAACTCCAGATGAATATCGTCATAGTTCCCATCTGAGTAGGCTGCAGCCGCACAACCTCCCAATTCCTAGTCTGTACATTTCGTAAAAATTTCTTCAAATGTCCACCGATCCCACCTACTTGATGTTAAAAATTACTATCGATAAATTATGTATACATACAAATCTCATAAATCTCCCTTAATATTAGAAAAATCGAAAAT
This sequence comes from Nineta flava, assembly GCA_963920215.1. NCBI lineage: Eukaryota > Metazoa > Arthropoda > Insecta > Neuroptera > Chrysopidae > Nineta > Nineta flava. The sequence goes on from OY986040.1 coordinate 48,046,600, forward strand.
ATTATAAGAAATAAAGTTGTAGGTAATTAGTTTTACTATAATTTTGTTTTTTATCATTTTTTCACGTTCACTATCATGTCACTATCACTAGTATTTACAGAAATATTTACAATTCAGTATTGAAAGTTAACATTGTAAATATCTCCGTACACATTTGAGTTTGAGAAATAATAAATTTTTTTTGTTTGTTAAAGCCAAATTTATATATTTTTTTCTACACAATGGTCTCATGTAGCTTATTATTAAACATTACCTCTTGAATATAATGTATTCCAATTTAAAAAAGAAAAAAAAAACAATAAGAGAAATTAATCATTTAAAAAAAATAATTTATTTAATAAAATGATTTCAATCTTAATCTTATTATTATTGTTGATATACTCGTAGATTTCACTCTTCAGTCGTATAAACACATACTTAAAAAAGCAAAATATTTAAAAAAGCAAAAAATTTTAATGGGAAAACAATCATCAAGGATAAACTAATGTATATATTATGTACACCGATTATCAAAACAATTGTACTGTAAATTGAATAAATATGTTTCTTTTTTTTTTGTTCTGTTACGTGAGTTTTTTCCTAGAACAACACGCGTATAACCGATGTTTATATTTCTTTTATTTCATTCTATCTCTTTTTAGACCCGAGATCATAATATATTCAAAGGTATATTAAGTTTAATTTCGACTTTGTAACGGTTGAAAATATCTCTCGGTTAAAATGGTTGAAAAAATTTTTAGTATAGGTGTTTATAAAATGAGCTTATTAGTAAATTGAGCCTAATTGTACATTTCCGGATGCCTTTTTGTCTACCTGTCTGTTTATCCGTCTGCCAAGTTCGTGAATAGGCAACATCGGATCATGTTTAAAAGATACTCCAAAGATAGAAAATATCCATCTTCGAAAATAACCATCTTTATCAGATAGAATAAAAATTTTAAGAAAAAACACTTCCCTTTTCAAACTTTTGTTTGAAATTTTTTTCATAAACACAGTATATACCAGGTATTTAAGTTATTGACTCATATAGTTGTTATTTTCAAATATCTTAGTTTTTCTGTTTGAACAAAAAATTGTTAACCGTTTTATAAAAAATTATGATGTTTTCTTTAACTTAAGCAATAAAATAATGAAATGACACACTCATGTTTCACTTCTTGGAAAGAGCTTATAAATATGGAAATAAATCATGGTGGAAATTTTATGGTTTAAATCACTTCAATTAGTTCTATAGGTTTTGCACCTCCGCCGAGATGTGCTTCGGCTGCTAAAATAAGCCCTTAACCGGAATCCATAAATGAAAATAAGACCTCAAACAAACAAAACGATAAAGAGATTACCAAAACTGGTGACGCCACTGGTTTAATCATGGTTTAATTTATTGACTATTATTGATTTTATATACATTTTGTAAAATATAATAGATTATGTATGGATTTTGTACAAACAGGCTATTTTGATCTTAAATTGCGCAAAAATCATTATTATAGTCTTTTCGTTGATTGAGAGTTCGCACCTATCGTTTGTGAACTCTAAATTAAATTTATCCAAAATCACAGTAAATTTAGCAGAAGTGAAGAATATTTGTCAATGTAAAAATACTTAATGGTGTAAAAGGAATTAAATTGAGTGATTCTATCCACGTGTTATTTAAGCCGCCCTTTTACCAAATTATCCCAGTTCCCTAATGTCACCGAGGTGGTAAAGCATCTATATCATGGGAAGATAAACATCTTGTGCGTGTTTTTGCATTATTTCTGCACTTTCTGTTTATTGTGATATACATTGTATCATTACAAATACAGTCCACACAAACAATTTTCTCGAAGTCCGAAGCAATAGCATTATCATTAAGATACTCTCGGCTTCACCTTAACAAAAACTAAGGTAAGAGAACTGAAGGTTTTTAAAATAAAAATTACAATTCCTGCATCAGTTACTAAATCAAATGTTTTAAATATTCACATCGGTAAAATTATAACAGCTAAAAGAAGAACTCCCAATCACAAATCATTGCAGGTAGGTTCAAGCTTTTTCAAATTCGACTGTATTTGTTAAAAAGAAAACTCATGGTAGTTATTTTATATCTTTTATAATATGGATTATTTCTAGAAGAAAGCAAGTATTATATGGTAGATATAGAAAAAGATGGTAGTGGTCACTAGAGCAACTAATTTATATAGCTGACAGTTTGTTGTTCACGGATTAGACGACTTGTTCACTTCACTGATTATTTTGCTTACGTCTTCTAGAAACTCCCTTCTTCTAAGCTAGATTTATATATTACCAAACCAAAACACTCATCAATGGTGTACATGATGATTTATTTCAACTGTATGAAATTGCCTAAAGTATTTACTTTATTTACTTTTAACAAACATAGTTCAGAATTTTTTAATAAGGAACACAATATAATCCAGAATACAATATGGACCAAACAGCGTCAAGAGTTAGTTTAGATAGATAGATAGATTGTAGCGGTTGCCCTGGACGGGTTACACTTCGACCATAAGGTCTATTGTGATGCCTAAGGATGTGAGCATGCGAGTAGAGTGAAAGGAATTTTCGTGTGTTGAATTGGTAGAATGTGCGGCTGCAGCCGACTCTGATAGGAACTATGCCGATATTCATCTGGAGTTCGTGAAGGAAACTGCAGAAAACCGTCACAAGCATAGGCGGTTACTTTGTTCTTGTCCATACGCCGACAGTTTAGTCAATTAACCACCCCGTTTTTTTTCTTAATAATTGACAAACTGCAGATGTCCGGATTCAAACTCATAACCTCCCAGTTCTAAGTAGACATAACGCCTTAGACTGCTGTGCCACTTGAACGGTAATAGTTAGTTTAAATGAGTTTAAATGAAACAAGTTCTTATATTTGGTGTAAAAACGAAAACTTCCATATTTGAGTAATTAGCCACAAAATATTAAGCCATCCTTATATGATTTATGTGTGAGTTAGTTAATGATGTTAGAGAGAGATCATCGGAGGCAAAAGTACTTCAGAAAATAAATAACAAATATGAACAACTTTTGGCATTGAATGTACCTTTAATTTAAATCTACAAAAACATATATGCTTTTTCTTGTGAGTGACAAAGGCATATTTTTTTAAATTTCTATTTATAATTTTTTTTTCAATAACTTTTTACTGAATGTTAATAAAATTGTGCAAAATTATTTCAAGTTACATAATTTGGGATTCTTCGTTGCTTTTTTAATGGTAATTGAAATGAATCTAATCTATTGAGTGAACAAATCTTTATAAGAACACATTGTTTAAATTGCAATAACCTATATGCGGCTTAGTAAATCGTTTCGTGATTTCCACAGTAGGTGTCGCATAGTTTTCGATATACATCTTTAACATTCGTAATACGAATATGTTAATTTTGACAAATAACTGGTTGTATATTGTTTTATTATGTTGATTTGAAGTTTAAATATTAATCTTACACATTTTTTTTTCATGTTTTTTTCCATATACAAGTAAAATAAAACCAACATATTAATATTTCAAACATAAATTTTTTATATATTGGAAATTACAAAAACCAAATTAGGCATTTATGGTTAACTAACATATATATGATAACTATCTACATGTATGCTACAAAAATATATGTAATAACACATTTTTAAACCAAGCAAAATTTATTTGGAAAAATTTACTAAAAAGCAAAAGTAGTAATACTAAACTGAAAACAAATGTATACCTGTATACCAATATATTATACCAATATTTTATTGGTACACCAATAAACGTGAAATCGACTTGTTTTTAAAGCTGTGACTCCACTTGAATTGCTGATCGCTGACGTCCTATAACGGACTATAACGGACTTGGCCGACCAGGCCGAAAAATGAAGAAAAAAAATTGCAGCGTCCTGAATCCACCGTGTAGCCTCAATTAAAACGCTGGTACATTTTAAAATCTTCCGCCATTTGGAAAACCATTCGGTAAAATGTATCCACATAAAAAATTACAGCGTCCTCAAAATTTAAATTCCAATTTCAATATACAAAATTGACATATATATGCACACAACCAACATTATTTAATTCATAATATAACCTTGTTTATTTAAAGTATGATATTTATGACCCCACGGAGATGAGTAGTAATAATTTCGAAAATTTAGCATCTCTGGGTATGGTCATTCGAATTAGCCAGAAATTTTGTGTCATCAATTGATTTTAGAGAAAAGAGTAAACCAGCATTGGTCGTATTCCACGGTTGATCGCATGATAAAGTCACCTAAACCAAATTTGTAGAAAATTACATTTAGAACAACTTTCCACAATTAGATTACGTTCATTTCAACCCCTTCACAAGATCCTATTTTGCGTAAAAACTGTTGTAAACAATCAGATATCGAAAATGGAATAAAATTGAATAAAAGATAACTTTTTGGTTAGTTCTATTAATATATTTTTTAATTTATTCCAGCGTCAAACACTAAATAACTAAACATTGTTTAGTTTTTTGTTTTGACTCTAGCAACTTTTAAGAAAAACGAGCGTCCAAATTAAAAATAACTAAACAATGTTTAGTTTTTTTTTAAATTGGAAGCGACAACAGCGAGCGATTTTGAAATAACGGTAAATTTAAAATTGTACCACGTGACTTCCTGGATGTTGCACGCCAGCGTCCAGCAATTACAAGTGAGGTTGCAGCTTCATTCACGCTTTCATTTTTAGTACCAACAGTAACTATTTTTATTTGCTTGTTCGTTTTCTTGTTCGTTCGTTTGTTTTAGAAAATACGTCTTTTTTTAAAGATTTAAAATTTGTTACTTCGAAAACATCAATCCGAAAAAGGAATTTTACCGACTTTCTCTGACCAAAAAATGCCATGTTTTAAAGTCAGATGTTTCATACCGTGGCATCAACTTTCAAAGGTATTCTAAGTATCACCCCCAGATACCCCTATATGAAGAATCAAACTGAGATGAATCTGTGGATACCAGCGGCAGTAATAAATCATTAGTACTAGTCACTCATCTTGTATATATATATATATATATATATATATATATATATATATATATGTATTCTATGTTAAAATTGTTTGTATAGGTTTTTTGAATAGATAGAATGAGTGGTGGTGTCGCCCATAGTTACGAATGAAGGAAAATGTTTGGGAAAATAAAATCACTAGACAATCTATTTATACATCCACAATAATAATTGTATTAATTTAATTTTTTTCGACATGATTTACTCTATAAGATTTATTAATATAAATTGACTCATATAGTGAATTTAGATTGCAAGTTCTTTCATTTTATAGCAAGAAAGAAAGTTTTATTTGCAAAACTGGTTATAAACTGGGTATAATAGGATCAATGAGATTCACACACACAGCGTCTCGAGTAATCTTTCTGGATTTACTTTCTCTTAATCTTTGGATCAAAAGAGTCCCAGGCCAAGAACTGTGGGGGAGAAAATTTATGATTATGGGGTTATGGGGGAGCGGGAAATTAATTTATACAAATACGTAAATATGGGAGATGCATATGCAATTTTCTTCCTTGAAAGTGAACAAAGCAAGTTATCGACTGAGATTGAAGAAGCAGTATAATCTTTCTCTTCCAAATGGAGTGAAGTGGAAGGAACAAAAAACGAGCTACTGCAAGATTCCCCACGATTCTATTCGGATGATTCTAAATTAGGGGGGGGGGGGGGTAGCGTACAGAAATAATTTAGAAAAATTAAATGTATATGTTATTAATTAAACTCTTTCTCTCTGTCAGATGTTGACGATGATTTAGAGTTCAAGGGTTTCGTATCAAATATTCTTCAGTATCTGACGACAATTATGCTCTATTTGATGTACTAAGACTATGTATGATAATAAACTAAGACTATAACATCAATAGTTATCGCATCCACTATTTTTGAAAAATATTGAATTTTTAATTTCTCAAACACTATGTTTATTATTATTTTTAATTTCTCATACCAAAATCTGTCGTGTTTCGATAATTTTTCCGCTGTCATAAAACATTTCTCCGTGTTTCAAATACTGATGGTTTATGGCAGTGATATTTCACGACTTCAGACTCTATTGTGGCTCAAAATGAAATTGAATGTAACTATTTAAAATAAATATTCAAAGCTTAGAATTCATCAACAAACCAACAATCGAGGCTATTTATAATGTAATTTTATACCATTTATAATAGCATTTTATGATTATTTAGTTTATTATTTATTATTTATTACTTAGATTTTTTTTAGTGTATTTCCTCTTTAATAGAACTAATGGTCTCGTACCAAAGTCAAAATTTCTTCAAATGTCCATCGATCCTACCTAGTAGATGTCGAAAATCACCATCTGTAAAATATAGTTAAATACATTTTCAGATTAAAACTTTGAACGCTAGAGTGGCTCCAGATACATTACCAATTGAAATGGAATTGGGTATGTGTGGTGTTGATCCTCCAAGTTCTTTAATTGGAAAATCGATAAAGAAGGAAGGGGGTTTGGAGGGAGGGGAAACACAAAATTTGGTATATCCCTCTTAATTTGGAAAAATCGAAAAAATATAAGGTGTAAAATTGTAGAAAATTAGTTATACTATAATTTTGTTACTTAATATTTTTTCTGTTACTAATATTTACAGAAATATTAAAACTTTAAGATTGAAAGTTAAACTCCTAAATCTCTGTACACATTTCAGTTTCAGAAAAAATGATAATATTCTATAACTTTATTCCTTATACATTTTGATTGTTCTAATATTGAGATATATTTTATTTTGTAATTTTTTCTGTCTCTATGCCTTTTTTTTCCCTTTGTAACTTCCTAGAGAGTGATTTATGTATTCGAAGAAAATTTACTAAGTTGATGCAGCTCCTGCTCGGCAAATTAAAAAAAAATTCAATCATGGTATTCAATTCAATTTAGGATCAAACCTTGAGCAAAAATTTGCGCTCAAATCCTAGCGATAGCTCGGAAAAATGCTGGATTTGATTATTGTCAAAAAAACTCAAAAAAGATGGTTTTGCCAAAACTGATCTGTACTTAGACTTATAGATTTATAGATTTATTTCTTATACTTAGATACTTAGATTTATAAATTTGTTTCTTATACTTAAATACTTAGATTTATAGATTTATTTCTAGAAAAGGAAACTTGCTTTCTTTAACAGTAATTACATACACAAAACAATACAGAACATTGGTTGAAAAACTTTTCTTACAAACTGTACTTTTTCAAGATTTTCGAAGAGAAAATGCTTCCCAAATCTCTGCTCCACGAATATCAAATGATTTAGTTTTAATATATTTCCCAAACAATAAGATGGAACTTGTATAACATTTTCAATCATTTCGAAGTTATATTTTTGTCACACTTATATTAGACATGCTGTATAATGAATTTATGTTTTCCAAGATTTTCTTCTTTTGATATTGAAAATTGCTAAGTATTAACCTAGCTATAAATATTAATGTTTGTATTATTATTAGATTAAATATTATGAGCTTTTAACTTCAAACAAGCAAACAAGTAAGTAAGTATATGCTTGAATGGATACCTACATTTATACGTACAATGTGCTTAAAAAGCGATAAATGATTTTGAAAAAGGCGATAACGTTCTCATCAAATATCGGACATAAACATCTACTTTGAATTGTAGTGTATGTTATAGAATTAAGGCAAGCAATACTTGCGCTTTTATTTTTTACAATCGACAATATGAGTTAAAATTACGAATCATTAACTTAAAAATTAACTTAAAACTCTAGTTTTATGTGATAATTTTCTAGTTCATATTGAATATTTTCTGAAAGGAAATTCAAAAAAACCCGCTGTTATTAGAAAGTACTTAAAGCACTAAATAGTAAAAAGTTTGACAATTGGAACAGCTTAGGATGTTTACTTTTGACTTTTTGACTCTTTCTTTTCTTTTGGTGATTTTTAACACACATTCCTCTCCGGTTGTACATTGATCTTTTTAATTGTTATTGCTTTTTAGTGCGTTACTTAACAATGAATCCGTATTTTTTTTATCTTGAAATAATATTTATGTATATATATTTTTTCTATAAAATATCGAGTAAAATATAAAGAAAAATTTTAACAATTTAACTAATTACTTGAAAAGAAATTTTATCATGGTAAATATTTTGTCATGGTGACATTTGAAAAAACTAAAATTTGTTTATCCTCTCACTTTGGTCAAGACCCATGTGAAAGATAAACTATTTCAGGAGCAAAAGTAACGGTGTTCATATGGCTTGGCATTCTATTTGCAAATATTTGTTAAGACACCCATTTTTCTGTTGATTATGATACAAACCTATTTTGTTGAAAGTAATGTACTCCCATTTTTCCAGCATCCTGTAGATTCTGCTTGAATACAACTATTTTATAATATATAAGCTACAAAATTGATAGTTTAAACTTTGTTTATAATGTTCTATACCGATAGTAATAGCAGGTAGGTAGTACAGATAGATGCTTTTAATTCGTTAGTTTACTTAAAAGTGAGGTTGATATTTAAGTTAATTTTATAAAGCTTATAAGTCATGATTATATGAAGAACATAACATGTAATAGATGTTTACCTATATACTCTCCCATTTATCTAAATAAATATAAAAATAATTATATCTTATGAATATGGCGAATATTTTTGTATTTGAAAAATGATATTCCCGAGTAAGTACAAGGTGATCAATTTAAAATTTCTGCCACCAAATTCTGGTAAAACCATACCAGCCTTTTCTCAAATATTCACAATCAGTCTTCGGAATAATTTTTTTGTTTATGGCTTGTATCGTTATAATGTTGCTATAATTGCTAAATTAACATGATTGATGAATTTTGTAGTGTATGTAAGTAAGCTCTAACAATAAACTCTCAATAATACTAACAATTGTTTTCTCAGAAACGTGCCAAAGTAGGAGGAAGTTAAAAATCTGTCTTCAAATGAGTTTTTACTTCGAACTACGGTATTGTATCGTTAACAATTTCTGAGATATGAGTATGTTACTTACTCTGCAATCGCGAATAACTTTATTCTAAAGTGAAACAAACCGCGACGAAATCTCAAGTATGTCAGGTTACCATAATCTAGTCGAGGGTGTTTTAGGCAGCTAGTATTAGAACTTTTACTTACATACTTCCCAGATACTACTTTTTACTGATTTCTGCATTTTGAAGTTTGAAAATACACACTACATTTTATCCCAATCGAAGCTTCTCCCTTTACAAAACTCTCTTAAGGAAATTATCTTTGTATCACCAGTGTGTATAAAAATTTATTATCGGAGGTTGATATCTTGCGAAAAGCCATCCTTTGATTATTTTAAACACAGAAAATATAAAGGTTTCTAAGGAAGACGACTGCACTTTTTTGTGTTTTCAAAATAGTAAATGAAAAGTCAACTTTTCGTGCGTGTATCATTCATAAATATCTTTATACAAAGTTTGTACAAAATCATTAAATGTTTTAGTTATTACATCACTAAAATAAACTTGTTATCATTAAGAAAATTATTATACACTTCATAATACAGATTTTATACAAAATCCTTGTAAAGTCTTTCTTAAAGGCTTCTTTACTAACAGAATAAGTTATAATGTCTTACTACAACTATGTTTTATTGTAAATATTTATAGTTTATTGTATATTTTAGTAAATAAATAAATGCAGTCAAATGTAAATTTTAATACCAAGGGCTCCGTAACAATTAATACAAACGGAAACGATTCTATCTATAATTAATAATATAAATTAAAGGCAGTGTACCAAACGCAAACCGGGCGAATATTTAAAAATTCTTCCAAAATGTTTTTTACATGGCCCAAACTGGACGTCAGAGAATTTGATCATGTAAGTTTAGAGATGCAACCCTAGATGTGGTCCAGTTAGAGATGTGTTCTTATCTTCTTGCGAGGAATAGAGAAGTTAGTGGGTGATTTAGGAATCTGGCAGGAAAAATTTGCGGGAATGTGCTAAACTTGTGCTACAATGCAAAATAATTGACTTCCTTTTGCTATGTAATGTTTTGTGATTGTTGTCTAGAATTATACGCAACATAAATAAATATATGATTTATATATATTATACAAAAACTATACTTTAGAATTGAGTAAAGATTTTAAAATACTGTCGAAAATTACAAATGAATAATAATTTTTTTAAATATATATATATATATATATATATATAAACATTTTAATTCTAGTATTATGCAAAGTCAATTGCAACAGAATTTAATTTATTTTCAAAAACTTTCGAGAATATTATATTTATTATGTTTAAAAAGCCTTTAACGCTATTATTTATTAATTTATCACACTTGATACAAATACTTTTGAAAGTAATCGAAGGTAATAAAGAAAAATTTCCAAACAGCCTTTTCTTTTACCAAACATCTTTATTTTTATACATCGAATTGTCTTTGAATTATTAGAATTTAATAATTATCGGAAAAACGCCCTTTCCCGAGAGTACACTTAACACTGCAAATATATAATAGCAAGACGTAATCACTGGACCAATACCGTAAAAAATTCCGTTAAAGTATGAAAAATATAAGTTAATTTGACGATAACGTCATTTAAAATATGTTGTAGGCAACATAAATTAATGTCGCCATCACCATCAGAACTTTCAGTGAACGAAGGTACATCAGGCTGACCGGTCACTTGTTACTAAGCAAGTGCACTAAAAAGACATGACTACATGGGAAGGATGTACACTATATGGTGCAAAAAGCATCCCGAACTCTCCCATTTTAAATCGAACATCTGCGAGTTCAAGCAGCCCGTTTAATCAAAACCGGATTTGACTCACCACCCAGCATTTTGGACATGAACAGGGATACGGTACCGGAAGTGAATGTTAGGGATGAGGACACGCCAGCTTCTATAGGTGTGGAGTATTCCATACGTGAGACGTTAGTTGTTGAGACATAGAATTGGATATCTCAGGATGAACCAGTGTCGGGAAGTGACAGCTCTGATACAGAGACACAGGAAAGGGTATGTCGAAATACCCCACCACTATCTTTGTTAAAAGCGACGCCCTCAAGGCCTACTCGAGATCGATAGTTAAGTCTATGCTGCACAGTGTGCTCTCTCTTCTCCTACTAAGTCCGGAATGTATAGAAGATCTGTAGCCATTCTGGAAGACAAAGTTTACAATTCGTTCTGGTAAACGTACTGTCTCAACAGATTAGGTGACATATAAGTGTGGCATATATCAAGGAGATAGTTTAAGCCCGCTTCTTTTTGGCGTCTTATCTATGCCAGCATGATTGCGCCTGCGAGAAGACCCTGGTTATCGTTGTGGTGTCTCGAAAGACAGGAAGCATCAGGTAACTCATCTATTCTATATGGATGACGGGAAACTGTATGCTTCTTCTGAGAGCAGTCTATCTAAAGCTCTCAAATCTGCCCATCAGTACACGGAAGCTGTTGGAAGGAACTCGGATTGGATAAGTGTGCCGTCAAACATTGTAAGCGGGGTCACGTTCCTAATTACGTTGCAGATATACAGTTCACTGATGGAAGCATCGTGAAACATCTCGATAAAAAAGGTTATACATATACTTGGGTGTTGGCGAAAGTCACATTCATAGTGTGTCGACTGTTAAGAAAGCTTTTCGTGGCAGGTATAGGCACCGTCACAGACATATTTGGGAATCATGGTATGTTCTACCGCCATATAGACACCTGTAGTCTCTCCAGTATTCAGTGCAGAGCGTGAAAATCCCAGCCGGAGACGCTGATGCACCTCATTTCGGCATGTCCATCTTATGCCTCGACCACCTACATGCATCGTCATAACGATGCCCTGCGTGTTCTGTACTACTTCTTGAGACACAAATATGAAGTGGACCGTACGCCAGTCCTCCCCTATGCTCCCGGAGAAAATCTCGCTCCCAAATACCAGGCAGCTCTCTGCTACTAAGCCTGAAATAGTGCTCCAGGATAATTCAGCTAATACTATTTTCGTCGTCGAGTTCTCTGCGCCCGCAGAAATGAAAATAGTCCTGAAAAATGTGCAAAAACGGACTAAATACCTTGATCTTCTCCAAGAACTACGACAACTACACCCTGGCTACTCATTATCAGTTGCCTTGGTGGTATACGTCCCAAACTAGAGTCTAATATTTCGACCATTCCGGTTCGCAGGTCTCATCTTCGTCACCTTGCCACCTCCATGCAGATGGGTGTCATCATAGTCACCCTTCGTACATTGAGATCGCATGAGCCTGTCTTCAAGTAACACCCTTGAAGTTTTTTTGATATTAAGTTGTGCAGGTTCTACATCCATGCGATGCAAGGACGGAGCTATGCACGACTGTAGCACTACATGACAGACGAACCTACCCCCTGACTCAGATGACTCTTTGGGCATAGCGTTACTGACGGACATACAGACTAGACGACTATGGGGTAGTGCACCTTCTTCAAAAGACGACCATAGGGACGACCATAGGGTAGTGCACCTTCTTCGAAGGACGTAACTACCTTGTGAGGATTTATGTTTGCTGAAGAGGTGGGTGGCACTGGGGTGTATATCCTGTATCCACTCTCCCTCTTTAACTGACATAAATACGTTAAATTTGAAACATATGAATAATAATAATAATCATACACGTGACATTGAAATGGAGAAAGACTGCCAATTTTCTGTTACGGTTGAAGCACAGTTTCATACAGAAGCCAATAATTTAGATGTTTGTTAAGTAACATGCCTGAGCATTGCTTGTGAAACTGAATTTTTCATTGATGCTACCTCTAGTGATCCAACGTTTTTTTTTGCAATTTGAGTAGTTCCAATGATGTAAATACTGCTGAAGTTCAAATATTTCATTGAACAATAATTATGGATAAACTATGTGAAGCTAACTTACAACCTGTAAGAAAAACTGCTAAGAATTTTGGTTTTGATTCAATCAATCAAGATCCTTTATATTTATGTCAAAGTTTCCATGGAATATCATCTCTTACAAATGATAATTCTTTAAGCAGTTTGAGTGGCGTTTCCTTTGTCATTTTTACTTTTCTTTGAAATATACTTCCTCACTGTAATATTTTGAAAGGAAATAAATAAAACCGATTTTGACAAAATGGAAACCCGACTTCAAAAATCAAATATCCTATAACAAAAAATGCACTAAAAAGTAAAAAAATAATTGCATATTCTTGTGCCAATTTTAGTTCACCTAAGCAAAAATTTTTAAATATATATGTACAATTATTGTTATTTTTGATGTCGGTGTCAGCATAGAGAAATTCACATAATATTTGGACACCGCCTCCAAAAATAACAATAATTGTACATATATATTTCAAAATTTTTGCTTAGGTGAACTAAAATTGGCACAAGAATATGCAATTATTTTTTTACTTTTTAGTTCATTTTTTGTTATAGAATATTTGATTTTTGAAGTCGGGTTTCCATTTTGTCAAAATAGGTTTTATTTCTCGCTTTTTAGTGACTTTGAAGTTCCATAATTTATTTTATTTGTCTAAATATGGGCAGACCAACTAATCCAACTACTAACTTTTAGTGCATTTCTTTATAACACATTTTTTTCACCGTTTTTTTTTTTTTTTTAAATTTTTAGTGCATTTTTTTATAACAGATTTTCAATTTTTTTTACAAGCATTTTGCTTTTTTTTGAAAAATATTTTTTTTAGGGTCGGTTTTTTTTTGTAAAAAATTTTTTTGAAGTCGGTTTTTAACAAAATTTTCTTATTTTCCCATTATGAATGCGTATATCCTTAAAAAAAATATCGCAGAAATCGGTGATCACATGTAAAATGAGGGTTTTCCTCGATTTCCAGGGGATCCCTTCATCAGAATCCGATTTGGTGACAATGGGACCAATCGGAAATCAAACTTTTAAAACAAACAAAAAATTCAAAATCGGTTAATAAATGACGGACTTCTGAGGTAACAAACATAAAAAAAAAAATACAGACGAATTGAGAACCATCCTCCTTTTTGAAGTCGGGTTAAAAAACAAGGTTGTTGATAACTTTAATGAAACTAAAAACAGGTCTGCCATTTACAGCCCTATTTGTGCTATTCAATATTCATCGTTCTACCGCACAGAAAATTTTTATAGATAACTTGCAACAATTGAATATCTTAAGTTAAGTTAAGCTAAAAGTTTTTCGTTCTTACCTTCGAAAGCAACAGTAACATCAACTTTATCAGAAGCATTTAAACAAAAATACCTGTAACACGAGTTGCACGGTTTAGATTTAAAATCTGTTTTTACTTATAAAAATTAAGTCCGTCATTCTAACAAGCGCAAAAATCTTAGCCAGACCTAGTCTAGTTTAAAAAAATCATTAAAAAATTTTAAGCCTTAAACATCTAAATATAACCAGATTACCAATCAAAATATTGCGATATTTCAGATTCAAAATTATAAAATGTTACACGTCACGCGCCCAACCGGTATCCGATATTACAAATAAAATTTTAAACAAATTTAATTAAGTTTATATATATATATATATATATATATATATATATATATATATATATATATATATATATATATATATATATATATAATATATATATATATATAAATATAAATATATATATACATGTACTTACTTGAAATAAAGCCCGCAGGATGTTTTTTAAACGCAACAACTTTTAACTAGTCACAGACTTCTAACTAATTTTAATTAAAGATTTATTTGCTATGTAATAAAGTATTATCTTAAAAAAAAAAAATAAAAAATATTTATATTTTTTCTTATTAAAATTACCTTTTGATTTGTTTGTCTTGAACTGATGATTAAATTTATAAAATATCCATTGGGTTTCTGTGAATATTGCATTTGATATAAAAAAAAAGATTATTTAAATATCTATCACCTGAGGGTTAAGAAAACAGTTTGATAAGTCATTACATAGTCTTGTTTAGTAAAAAATTTCTAAATGTACTTACGATTCTTCCAAAAGCCTTGCTGCACCTTATGTTTCTGTGATACTAAAAATATATTATATTCCCTTTATTTTAGTCAACACATCGAGATTTTCGATGAGAATATGGTCAGGCTTATATCAGAACAATAGCAGAATAATTCAAACTGTGTCTATATTTTTTTATTACAATGGTTCATGGTTTCGGAGAAAACATTAGCAATTTACTGGTCTACTAAATGCGAACGGTGTTTTCAAGCTATACTTTTGGATTCGTGAAGTTAAATACTATTAATATGGTACTATTTTCAACATTTAAAAGAAATATTTAATTTTTCTTGGGTAACGAAAACAATGTTTTGGGAAGATTTATGGAAAATATAACGGTATCCATTTCGGCAAGTAAAGTTTCTTGAAGAAAAATTACGGGCAAATTTGTATTTTGGTATTTATATCAGTCCAGGAGTCAGTATGTTTTTAGAACTGTATTTTGTAAAAACGTAGTTTGTTTTCTGTATTAAAATAAGAAAAATATTTATTCTTACGGGTTTGTTGAGAAAATCAAAAATTGTACATACTCTTGAAGTGGTGAACTCAACTAAATAATATGTTGTGTACTTGTTTTCGTTATATAACAAATTCTATCGGTGAAAATTATTTACAATAACCTTAAATAATGTATTGTTATAAAATTTTGGATCTTATTCGTTTTACTCCCCCACTAAAAATGGTTGAAAATGGGTGGAAATGTTTGGGAAAGACCAAAGGAACTGATTTCAAGAAACAAAAGGTCCTTTTCGTCCTTGAAATCCTTAAACCAACCCAACCCAACCCTTTGACATTTTAATATTGTAAAAAAAAATTTTTACAATATTTTTTACTTAAAATGAAAAAAAAAATTGTGAATTTTAAGGATTTCAAGGACGAAAGGGTTGGGTTGGGTTGACGGTATTTTTTTTCGTAAAAAACCTTAATAATAAAAAATAAACATCTTTGAATTTCAAGGGCAAAAGGACTTTTTTTCCTTGGAATCTCTTCTTATGGTTCTAACAAAGCATTTTCATCAATTTCCATCCATTTTCAACCATTTTTAATGGAAGGGGGCGAATATGATCCTTTTGTAATTTTTGTTATTATGATAAAATTTTACCAAACTTTAAAATTTACAATTTACCAACATTCCTGGGTTCAAATTTCTTAATTGCTTGAACAAATTCAAATATCTGAAGCAAGTTTCTCTTCTTCGCCGCAATAGATTTTGATAAAAGTCTAAACAATTGCGTCCTCTAAGTTAATAAATAAATTGCAGGAATTTATTGTCTATTTGTCTAGTTTAGAGAGCCTCTTATAAGACTTATTTTGATTAGTGAAGTAAGATATTGTTCCAACATATTCTAGCATAACTGTTCTTTTTTTCTGCAACATCCACTTATAATATTACATGCTTCATTACTTGAGGAATATAAAATATTCCACAAACTTTTTTATTCTTATAGAACGCAGACATTTGATACGGAAAAACCATGCCACAAAATTTTACAAAGTGGTGTTTGTAAAAATTTTAAAGTGTGAAGCGTTTTGCGATGAAAGTTTAACAAAGTTTAGCAAAATTTTCACAGGAAATTTCGAATGCTCATATAACAGAAAAGACATAGAAGTGTAGTTCATATTAGAAAATGTAATAATCAAAACACATCCATTTAGAACTACTAACAGAGATAATTAAATTTAATAAATAATATAATATATTATTTACTATGAATAATATATCATACGATTTCGTTAACTAAGCTTTCAACCGTAAAATACACGAAAGCTATTCCATGGTACGCATATCATTATACAGATGAATGGATTAGGAATAGATTACAATATGGCACGGAAAACTGTGAGTGCAGTGTTGCTGATTTAGTGCTACCTTTAGTGTGCTACATTATGCCATGTGATATGAGATACATACATACAATCGATATAATTATTGAATAATGCCTATAACTTAAATAAATTTAGTATCACAAATGAGTATTTCCAACGAATTTCAATACTCCTGTTTTAACATTTCGGGCAAAACAATCATCAAGTTTTCACAAAAATATTTCTATGACCAAATTGGATTATTGGTGGACCACAACGTAATAGATACCCTCTATTAACACAAAATAAAAATAAAAATCGTATCACTGATCGTTAAATTATCGTATTATCAGATACACCAATTCAAGGACAAATAGTAGCTCAAAGTTTTTGTCCACCATTTGTTTCCTATAAACTTAAAACTAACGATATAATACCCTTGTATTTATACACGTATACGACGGTTACACGGAAAGTATTTTGGCTATAATATAAAATAACTTTTTGTTAAATTGATATATAAATTTATATAAGCATAAGTGCCATCTACCTACCTATCTAAAGACAAGATACATTATTATATATTACATACTTTAGAAGTACACTTTGTATATGTATATGTATGTATACACTTTGTATATGTAGTTATATAATAGGGAGAGTCTTTTAAAATTTTAACAAAGTTCTAACATTCATCTTCTTCTCCTTACAACAAAACTCTTTTCAAAAACTCTTTTACTCATCATCCACATCTACTCTTTATCCTGATTCCTTTTAACAAGACTCAATTAAAATAATTTGTAATGCCATCGTCATAAGAAAATGTTGATATGAAAGTCCTATGGTGTGTATAAAAAAATACAGGACGATTTATCCAATTTTTTGAAGTTGATTTTAACTAACCAAAATATGGGCAATGCTTTGCTAAATCCTTGTTCAAAAAAAAAAACTAGGATTCAAGAATTATTTTAAGCATAATTTTTTTAAATAATTTTTTTCATGAGTTTCATAATGAGTTCGTGTTAAAAGTCTTAATTTTGCATACGAGAAAGTATAATTTCAAAAATAAACGAGGGCAAAATTTTATTTATGGGCATGATTATTTCGTTTTACAACTTGTATTGAAATATTTTCAAGATTATTTTTTACGGTATGCATGGCTCTATTTCATACAAAGGACTCCTCCGAGGACGTGAACATATCCTATACCAGACACAACGAAAACACAAGACTTATTAAGTATCGTAAACAGGTTGTTGAGCTTAATTTAAATAAAGAGAATACTTAAAACAAATTTTTACTTCTTAGGTTTGCCCACTAAAATTTCTTATTTTACAATCAATAATGGCTCTTGTATAATAGAAAAAGCAGTCACAATAGTCGCGTTGTTAAAGGCTCTCTGCTCGGAACTAGGAGATTGCTAGTTCAATTCGCAACGGTAGCATTTTGCCAATTTTCATTAATTTAAAAAAAAATTAATGAGGCGATTAATTGACTATACTTTGGCGTATGGACATGAACGAAAGTATCCGGCTATGCTTGGGAAAGTTTTCTGCAGCTTCACAAACTCTAGATGAATATTGGCATAGTTCCTATGAAATTTGGCGGCAGTCGCACATCGTACCAATTTCTCGCCTACATAAAAAATCCTTGTTGTTCAGGAGTCGGAAAGAAGGTATAGAAAGGCCTACTTGCCAGGCTTCGACCTCCCTTCCGCTACTACTTTTATTGTATAATGATATTAATGAACTGTTAGAACGGAACTGATTATAATATCCTTAAAAAATATACCTTTTATAGTAGAGAAACAAAACAGTCGTTTTATTTTGGCTATTAATAAATTTATTTTTTGCAAATACTAAAGTCATATCAGATATTATATTTCATTTTGATCACACTAAAATTATGACCGCTATAGGGTGATTTATGTATTCTAAGGAAATTCGCTAAGTTGACGCAGCTCCTGCGTAACGAATTTTTTATTTCTTTAACTCGCATATATGGGTACAAACATGTACTCGTAAAAAACAAAAATGCTAACACGGGCAACCTCGGGACAACTTTTGGCCGCCACAAAACCTCGGAATTTTTTTGGTTTTGTGCCTATAACTGCTATATGGTGCATCCTAGCGATAAAGTCATGGTATGATAACATTGAATTTAGCATCGAATGAGTACCACAACTTATAAACTCGGTTAAGTAGTATAGTCAAAAACTACAGTCAAAAAACGACGATTTTTTCCAACTTGTTAAAAACTGAGATAAGTACCATATATGAGTGAGTCTGCAGCCTGAAAATGAGTACTCTAAAAGAAATATTGAAGTGGTAGCTTTTCAAATGATCACACGTATAAATTTTTTATTTCATTCATCCCTATTATAACCTATTTTTTAAATGGAACAAGATAGAGTAAATTTAAAAAAATATGTACATCATAAAAATAAACAACTTTTGAAAAAATAAAAAATCTTTAAAAAAAATTATGCTTTAAACTTTTATTTTAAACTTTTTTACATCCCATAGTTTTGGTGTAAAAACGAGGAAAAAATAACAGTTGAATTATTAAATGTTACTCTCAGCCAAATTCTTAACCGATTAGCGAAAATTGCCTCAAGATCGGTGCAGCCGTTTTAACGTTATTAGTCAAATTTACTCATCGCTACCGTCTGGATAAGAAATATAATCGCCACTGGACTAGGGTTAATTAACATGTAGCAATTCTCTAGAATCGCTTCACATAACAAATAATATATAACGTTCTCTAACTTTGTTTTGTCATTTAGTGCATAGCGCACATGACCTATTGACCCGTACACTTAAAATACATATATATATATATATATATATATATATATATATATATATATATATATATATATATATATATTATATATATATATATATATATATATATATATATATATATATAAGTATATGTATATATATAAGAAATTGAATATAAGTCTATATAAAAATAGGATTTAAGTTATAAAAAATAGACAGTTTATACAGAAATGTTTATATTACAATTTATGACAATAATTGATGTATTTATCAAGAGTTCAGCTTTCTTTAACTAATCCCTAATTAATTGTGAAATAGCAAAAGAGGAATTTTGTAACAAAATATATAGTTTTGTAACAAAAAACTATGAAATGGTATTTGTTTGTAAATTTATTCTTTTCTTATCTCCGTACCATCTCCGATTCCGAATCTCCAACTTTAATGGTAAAATTCCAATAGTCCATATAGATATATCACATGTATTAATTCAGATAATTCACATTTCAGTTTTCAAAACAAAACTGAAAGTGAAAATAACAAATAACTGAGTTAATCGCTTAAATATCTGGTACACAATGAATTTAAGTAAAAGAGTTTCCACCGAAAGGATACATTTTTTATTTTAAAATTTTTGTTCTATCTCTTATGGTTTCAAAGATTGGTAGTTTTGCCTATTTTGCCCAAACATGTTATTATTTTGCCCATTGAAAAACTATCGTGTTGACGGACAGACAGACAGGTAGACAGATAGACAGAGCAACATGCAGAAATAGGCTAATTGGGTCATTTTATGAACACCTATACCATAATTGTTTCTATGCGATCAATATTTTTAACAGTTACAAATTCGGGACTAAACTTAATACACCCTTGAATATATTATATACCGGGTAAACATATTTGAAATAAAATAAAATATTCTATTTAAACTTCGACTTAAATTGACCAAGTATTATTTTCTGTTTCCCTTTCTGACGATGGGTGGGCTCTTAATACCTTTTAACCGTTTAAAACACCACGTGTGGATGGAATATTTCCCACCCATCTTCAGAAAGGGAAGCAGGAAATAATACCTTGCCAATTTAAGTCGAAGCTTAAAAAGAAGCTTAAAAGGTATTAAAAGCCTATTGAAACCTCAGTACTGTAAATATGGACGCCGCATTTACCAGCTTCCCTATTGGGTCTACTGGGAGAAGTATCTACTGGAAGTAGCTTGCCATTTCTCCGTCCCTTGATGGCAAGCTACCTAGGAAGTGTGTTCCGAGTAGTAGAAAAGCCCTTTGTTCTTCTCCTTCAGTGTAGCTGCCATCCAGTCTCTTGAGTGACTACCTTACTTTTGGCTTACGCCTCGTGCATCCTGACTGCCGCGGTGTAGTTTCCACAAAACTGAAATTTGTCTCGCTAAGCGTTTCTTACTCATATATTGTAGATAGTAATAAGGTAAGGATAGTAAGAAATGTAATGCCTAATACTTCCTTTCTCACCCTAGTTACAAAAGCAGATGTATTTTTCCTACATTGAGTATTTTCAAGTTATAATTAAGGATAAATTCTAAAAGGTATTCACTCATCAGGTTTGAATCCGTGCTGCCCCTTATGATGTTGTGGGTGTTGGTGGTACACCCGAGTATCGGCTGGAGATTGGATCTACTACAATATTCCACCAGCCATTGAACGTGTGCTGGAGGCATGGTATCTCCGACAAAATAGTCTAATGCTATAAAAATGACGCGATGTTGCGACTTGAAGACTGCTATATCCCGCGTCATATATTCTGAGAGACAAATATAGTTAATATTGTTCGTGATCAGGATGCACTCGCTGGGTACATTTTGTCTGACGCCCATATGACTTTACCGTCCTTACAAGACAGTCCTTTCATCTGCCTCTTGTATACCCAACGTTATTGGATGAGCATGAGCCCAAGATGTGGTTTGGTGAATTCTTGCAATGGCGGAAGATTGCATCCTTGCATGATGTATGTTCACCTTGGCTACCTTTGTGCCATGTTTTTTTTAAATTTAGGTTCTTCTTACTGGGTGTGTGAAGGTTAGTTTCCCTCAACACCCAACAGCAGCTCCCCTTCTTGTCGGAGGGTTTGGAAGGGAATGGAGCATTGCTCCTTCCAGCTTCTTTCTTTTCCTTCAAGTGAGGTGGTCTCACATGGCTAGAGCCTGGCTGATCATTACGGAGATTATGCTTTATACTGTCTGTCTGCTCGGTTGCGGTTAAATATCGCAAATGTTTGGTTTTTGTGGTCTTGTTAGTATTCATACATAGTTCCACGAATATTGAAGAATAGAGGTCACCATATCAGAGCCAAATGAAATGGTGAGCCTCGTTAAAATACAGCCAATATACCACTGGGCTGCAAACCATCCAATAAGCACAGTTACGCATGACACTTTGGGTAAGGAGGGCAGTTCTTAGTACGTCTCTCGAAAACAGCCAATCTGACATGGGTGACCCTACTCGGACCTACTGATCACGGCAGCACAGTCTGTTGAGTCACGGAAACTAAGCCATCACGACGTGATAAGGTTAATAACTTTTTCAAAAAATTTTACAAAGAATTAGAAAGTAAAAATTATTCGATTATAGTAAACACTGATTTTAACTGGCATATAAATGATCTATTATATATATATATATATATATATATATATATATATATATATATATATACATATATATATATATATATATATATATATATATACATATATATATATATATATATATATATATAATAGATCATTTATATATATATATATATATATATATATATATATATATATATATATATATATATATATATATATGTATATATATATATATGTATATAAGTTCTAGATTCTAGTATTTGCACCCAATACTAAATAATAAAACTCGTGTACATGTGGATCAGCATTTCCTGTCAAACATCGATCAACGTGACCAAATTTATTGCAAAAACACTTTCTAATCCAAAATTATTGTATATAAACCGAACATTTTGTTTGATTGATCACTTATTACTTTCATGTATATAATCGCTGTAAATTAACGTTTTGACTATTATTTTTAACTTCGTTGTAATAACTAATATTTTTTGTAATAATTATTTAACAGTTAACAATTGTAACAATTAAATATTTGTAACAATTAATATTTTTTTTAAACATAAACTTCTACGGAGTTTATAACTTATATACATATATATATATATATGTATATATATATATATATATATATATATATATATATATATATATATATATATATATATATATATATATATATATATATATAACAGATCATTTATATTCCAGTTAAAAGCAGTCATATGAAACAATTAACTCATCCCCCAGATATCGAACCCTGAACCTCTGAATATATTAAATTTCAAATGTTGCCCCAATTCCTAGAACAATTATTTGTATTTTATAAATACGTATTTCGATTAAAAGGTAGTCATCATAAGTATGAATTAGCTAATTTAATACGTATTTATAAAATACAAATAATTGTTCTAGGAATTGGGGAAAATTAGAAATTTAGTTTCAAAAAACCTAGAATTATGTTTGAAACTAAATTTCTAATTTTCCCCAATTCCTAGAACAATTATTTATATTTTATAAATACGTATTTCGACTACAAGGTAGTCATCATCAGTATGAATTAGCTAGTTCATACTGATGATGACTACCTTGTAGTCGAAATACGTATTGATAAAATAAAAATAATTGTAAAAATAACATCTTTCTCCAAATAGTATACGCTTTTTCTTTCGTACTATACTTCGTAACCTAAATGAAAATTTGATTGATAATGGATCTTAAGTAAAGTATTGTGGCGCAATATTAATTAAAAATTTTATACAATCCATTTAGCGGAATATTTGATCCAGAGGTATTAAAACAACTTGGTCATCTCTTGCCATAGATCATCTTGTATATTGTGGTATTACCCTCTTACAATTACGCTAAAATTACTCAATTTCAATCTTTACCACCCTTAGGAAACACTTTATGTAATGATTGTATGTATATACGAGATTGAAGGATAAACATATGCGTTGTATCATCCATGTTTAAACGTATTTTAATGGTTTATTCTATAAATTTTTAGTAATAAGTTACTTTGCTCTAGTTGGAAAGTAAGTATACTATTCATCTTAATTTTTTATCTAAATTTTAAAAAAGTAGTAAATTTTATCTAATATTATAAAATATCACTTTTTATAATGATCTTCGTGTGAATAATTTTCAAAATTATCTACAGTGAAATAATCCGGTAAAATCCGATAAAATAATGTCAATATATTCTGTTGGTCAAATAAATTTCGATTTTGGAAAAGTTATGCGAGTTTGAAAAAAAAAGTTAATTGTTTTTAAAAAGGTCAACTTTTTTTCGACGGGTAAAAAATAATTTTTAAAAATTTATAGAAACGTATTTGATGGGAAATCATAACATTTCAGCCAAATCAAAAGGGGTCGGGATTATGAGTGGTCTATTTGGCGTGGAATGCTACACACACATACATACATATATAATATATATATATATATATATATATATATATATATATATTATATATATATATATATATATATATATATATATATATATATATATATATATATATATATATATATATATATATTTATATATATATATATATATGTATATATATATATATTCGATTATCAAATTATAATTAATGAGAGCTCTAGGTTTTTGAAATAAAATTTCAAATTAGCCCCGATACCTAGATGAGTTTTCGTATTATAAATACGTATTTCGACCACAAAGTCATCCTCATTATAAATTATCATCCTAATCCTCATCCTCAGTATAAGTGAGCTAGTCGTAATTTACTCTTTTAGAATTAAAAAATAATAATAAATAGACAAAATAAAAAATATATAAAAAAATTAAACAAAAATATAATAAATTTTATTAAAATTATTCTTGCTAGTATTACTCTTATTAAAATTACTTTTAAATTGTCTTTGGATATCTTACTTGTTGCTAATTTGGTGACAATTTCACCAAATAATATATATATATATATATATATATATATATATATATATATATATATATATATATATATATATATATATATATATATATATATATATATATGTGTGTGTGTGTGTGTGTGTGATTTAGTTGAGTAAATATTCATATGTAACATTAAATAGGGGGAATGATAGAGAAAATACTTATAAAACAACAGCACCCTGAATATATACATTTTTTTTTTCACGTTACATAAGAAGGTTTACACATTTACCTAAATTAAGTTGTACCGAACGATAAAAGGGTGGAAGATTTGTGATATCAGAAATAAATGAATGCATATAATGTTTTATTCTTAATACACAAGTTTTCAAACAAAACCTGTTCTCTTGTTTTGCATCATTGGAAAATATTATTTTATATTACCATTTTCTTTCCACCTATGAAATGGAAAATTCATGTTTTTTAAACGTGACATGATTGTTATTCATGAATCAGACAAGTTATTAATATTAGAAGCCGTAGTAAGTCAACTAGTTGTACTCAATTCAAAGTGTTTCACATGCTACCTTTTTTTATGTAATATCAATTTGTACTCAAATAACGTTTGTTTCAAAGATTCAAAGACTGTTACCGTGAAAGAATCAAAAAAGGTTCTAGGACCTAGGTCCTGTGTGAATGCATGTTTTATACTATATATTTGATATACATTATTTATAATGTTTACGCTTCATGATATATGCAAATTTATCTACTATACTATAAAGCTAGGCATGAAGCTTACTCACTCAGTCACTCACTGATCTATACAAATTCTAAGTCATTTCTAGACATGTTAGAAAGAGGCGATTTTTCGCATTCGACGCGAAATTGCTTGAAACCGAAAAACACCCTCAAAATTTCGTTTTTCTGTTCTATACATGCTACATCGCAACTCTCCCGAAAATGGGAATAACACCTCTAAAACTGCCCTTTCACTTCTATTCATGTTAAAAAGGTCGTGTTTTTCTATTCGACGTGGACCATGTTCATAACAACATAATTATTTGAAAAAAGTAAATTTTTCCATCATAACCCTTCGCAAATGGGATAAACATCCCCAAAAATAAATCTTTTCTTATATACATGCTGGAAAGATGTGGTTTTTTGCATTCGACGCTAAATAGCTACAAATTAAGAAGGATATTCGTAAAACTTCAATTTTTTCATTGCAACCCCCGGAAAATCTTTAAAACACCCCCCAAAATTATGTTTTTCAGTTCTATACATGCTAGAAAGATGGTGCATGATAGAAAGTCGGATAGCATCAACCTTTCAATTTCGGTGAATGGCAGAAGCGGCAAGTGGTATTTTTATTAAGTTATTATTTAATTTTCTAATGGTTAGTACTTTTTGGTAAGTATTTTTTTTAAAACTTTTTTTACAATTCATGTAAGGTTATTTTCTTTGACGCGAAGCCAAGGCGTCAAGAACCCCCATGCGAGCAGAGCGAGTTTTTCATATATAATAAGTTTTTTATACTTAAATTTTTTGTATTCAAAAGTACATCCGAAGTACACTTGAATATTGAAACAAATTTCTGAGATTAGTGCAAAAATTATTTTTTCCAATACTCTGGCTACTCATTGTTTTTTAGTAACGAAATTTTCTATTTTCTTTCGTTATAATATTTTTACACAAGGCAGCAAAATTTTGGGTATCAGAAGAAGACTTCAAGACGATTTTTACTATCAAAACAATATTTCTGTATTACAACACGTGTAGTGGCTCCATACAGGAAAAATACGCAAGCATCATGAATTACCCCATTGACCTGCCGTTGTTAGAGCTAGATTAGATTAGATTCGAGTCAGTATTAAGTCTTATAGAGAGCGATTGTACCGCAACCAATTTGATCTATTGTACCTCCTTTCCTTCAAAGGTGTTCCAAGACTCCTGTGGTCTTGATAAACGTTTGGATATTCTTAGGCGACATCTCATTGATTTCATCTGGCTGGAGATCTGTCCATCTCAAATGATAGTGCCTTTCGAGAGAGACTTTTCGCATTCACACAGAATGTGAATTCCGGTTTTCTTCTCTTCATGCCAAAATATTCATAGATTATTCCCTGTTCGATTGAATTTGTGCATATGTTTATTGAGTTTGCAGTCGCCAGTAAGATGACCACTAAGTATCCTCAATTGATTTTTTTCTAGTTGTAAACGCTTAAAGGTCCTTTTCTATGAGAAGCTTTTTATAAGAGCCTTTGCATGATCTTGACCACAACTGATTGCTCAAGAAAGGATGGATTCTTGTATATGGACTCTCTGGAATATCTGATATTGATGTTGGCAATTGGTCGCTCACAGTATATTCATGATCCAGTATCGGTTTTGTATTCATCTTGGCTGTTGAAGGGGATCGCGCCATTCTCCCATGATGAACTGTCATATACCCTTTTCAATCCAGTCGAAGGTTGCTTTGAGACTAGTTGAAAGCCATTTGGGAGTGTTTTCTAGCCTTACACAGAAGGCACTCAAGTTTGCCTTTGCCATGTATATATACAACGGAGTTAAATTAACCTTACGCCAGGCGCTAAACGTTCGACTGCTGAATCGTGCGCAGTGTACTTAATAGGTACATATTCAAAAAGAATAATAAACACCTGGTTAAGTTTATTAATACAACTTCCCAGTGAGGTATATTTTATTTGTTTCCATGATATTTGACTACCCGACAAAATATCCCCGGACATAATATCCCCAACTCAAAATATCCCCGGACAAAATAACCCCAAGAAAAAATATCCCCAAAAACCGGGAATAAAATTAAATACAATTGTTTTTGATTTGTTTTCTTTGTCAATGATTAGTGTTAGCTGTTTATGATAGTGATAATAATAATGATGATAATAATAATAATAATAATAATAAGGCCCGAGCGAACCCATCTTTATGGTGAAAAACAGCTATAAAAGCCTCGGAAAAAAGCCACTGCCTGGGGGTTATCGCCAGGGCACATCTGAAGCCACCGCTGGATGTGACAGTGTGCGACCCGATGGAGATGAGTTGGTTATCAGGCGGCCATCCATCACTCAAGAAGTTTTAGCCGACTTCGGACCATTACCGCAATCGGAAATGGCCACCACAGACAATACTTCCAGGAGGCGCATGAAGTGGACAGATGAAATGAATCAGTTCATACTGCGAATCTACCTGGAAGTGATCCAACTTGAACAGGACAAAACCGGATACAGACAAACACTAAACCAACAATTCACACAAAAATATACAAACCTTAAACACATCACACAACAGCGACTCGCCGATCAACGCCGCACAATCATCACACATACACTATTCCCCTCACAATACAAAACCAAATAAGACAGCAAGTACACCACCAACTACACTCCATACACAATACAGACATAATACACATGGATTCACAGACAACATAAACAGCCGAAAATGACAACAATAATAACACTAAAAACGATAACACATCCATCACACACATCCAAAATTCACTCAACACTGCATTAGCGGAATTCACACATTTAGACCCTACACAGAAACACAAACTACCTAAACAACACTATTCAAGCAATCTCACCACCATAGTCACCACACTAAACAATTATATTTTATCAAAATACTTATTACAGGACACAACCTTTACAGACTTACACAACATCATTTACTGCGGAGATTTTGTGGCAGTTAGGTGTAATGATTTCAAGGTAACATCACCCTTGAACACGCAAAACTCACGCACTACACAAACACGCACACCGGCTTGGGAAAAACGTTTAAATTCTTGACCTAGGCCGGATCACACAATACATACAAGGAACACGTACACAAAAACTCACCAAACACAAACAAAACATCAAAACAGCATACAAAATACACTCCAAATACGATGAACACAACACAGCTCTAGATAGAGGAATTTAGGGATATACTACACCAAAAACTCACAGTATACTCTACAAGACTCAAACGATACAAAGCTGCACACACACGCAACACTCAATTCCAAACCAAAAATTTTTCTACCTATCACTCACACACAACAACACACCACAACACGACACACAACCACCCACAGAACACTCACTTTTCACATATTGGTCTGGTCTTTGGTCCGAGGGAGTTCAGCACAATGTTGAAACCTGTTGGATCGAAGACGAGATCCGCAAAACAAACAACATTATACACATGACACAAACATCAATTACTACACAAGACATACACAACATTACACAACACTTACACAATTGGAAGAGCCCTGGAGTGGATCAAATACACAACTATTGGCTGAAACACTTTACTTGCATACACGAACACCACGCACTCCTTTCTTAATGAAGGGCATCACTTACATGATGCCGAAGGATAACGACACAATAAATTCAACAAAAATACAGACCCATCACATGCCTATCTACACCACACAAGGTACTCGCTACATGCATCACACAAAGAATTTACACACACATTACAGACAACAACATCCTCGCTGAGGAGCAAATGGGCTGTCGGAAACAATCGAGAGGCTGTAAGGAGCAACTCATTATAGATTCGGTGGTGACTGAACAGGCCAAACACAACAACAGAAACATGCACACAGCTTACATAGATTACAAAAAAGCATTTGGTTCCGTGCCGCATTCCTGGTTGCAGAGAATATTGACCTAATACAAAACTGACGAACACATTATACAATTTTTTACACACGCCATGTCATTATGTACAACCACACTACATTTAACACACAATAACACGACCATCACCACAGACACCATACACATTAGACGAGGAATCTTCCAGGGAAACTCATTGAGTCCTCTTTGGTTCTGCCTCGCTTTTAATCCACTAGCACACACACTCGCAGATTCGGGATGCGCTTTTAAGGTGAAGTTCGACAAGGAATTCCATAAAATATCACACCTTTTTTACATGAATGACTTGAAACTGTATGCCCCCACAGAAACACAATTAACACAAATACGACTGACTGAAATATTCTCTACGGACATCCGGATGGAATTTGGCACTGACAAATGCAAAACACAACACATACATGCTGACCCAGGAAGGCCTGTTGAATATAACTTACAAAATGGTGGTCTAATTAGCTCCATGGAGAGGGGAGAATTTTACAGGTTACTTGATGTTCAGCAATCTCAAGGCATCCCACACACAGATATAAAACAAACATTTACAGAACACTAGATACAAAGAATACACAACATACTCAAAAGTGGTCTTGATGGTAGAAATACCATTAAGGCCATCAACACATACGCTACACCATTTCTCACATATTCCTTCAGAATCATAAAGTGGACAAACACAGGCATTAAAACATACAAATTAAAACACGAACACTCATGACAAAACACAGGATACACCACATACACTCATCGTCAGCCAGGTTGATCTCTCCACGGTCTCTAGGAGGACGTGGTCTCACACACATCCGACTATTACGCGATCGCCAGCTCCATAGCCTACGGGAGTACTTCTAGTCTAAAACACACAACCCACACTTACACAAAACCATAACATCCGCAGACATGGCATACACGCCACTTAACATACACACAATACAACACTCTACTCCACCAACCAAAGCACAACACACAGCCACAAACATGCAGACATGGAAATCGAAGGTTCTACATGGATGGTATTTGCATGAGATTAGCTGCGACTGTGTTGACCGAGAGGCTTCGCAGGCTTGGTTGACCGAGTGTAATATCTTTCCGGTAATCGAGGGCTTCATGTTTGCAATACAGGATCAAATTATACATACACTGAACTACAAAAAATAGATACTCAAACACACTGCACAACAAACAGACCTCTGTCGACAATGTTGACTGAAACCAGAAAAAATACAACACATTACATCTGCATGCTCTCGCCTCACACAAACAGATTACAAACATAGACACGATCAGGTAGCAAAAATTATACACCAAAAACTCGCCATAAAACACAAACACACAACAGACAACAAACCATACTACAAATACACTCCATCTGCAATTCTCGAAAACAACACACACAAATTATATTGGGATAGAACAATTATCACAGACAAGACGGTAAACAGACCAGACATTACACTTGTACACAAACACACAAAAACCACATTCCTCAGATACATTGTAGAAGCCAACGCACACTGAAAAACTAATAAAATACACCGATCAAGCTGTCGACCTGAGGAATCAGTGGAAAGTAACACGAGTTGTTATCGTTCCGGTGGTTCTAAGCTCAAAAGGCGTCATATCAAAAACACTTCACAACAGTCTACATACA
This sequence comes from Nineta flava, assembly GCA_963920215.1. Classification (NCBI taxonomy): domain Eukaryota; kingdom Metazoa; phylum Arthropoda; class Insecta; order Neuroptera; family Chrysopidae; genus Nineta; species Nineta flava. Next base: position 48,077,485 of record OY986040.1, read on the forward strand.
CTTGAACTACACAAAAACACATACATACAATTACAAAAGGCAGTTATTATTAATACTTGCCGTATAGTGAGAAAGTTTCTCTCTATGGGGCAAAGCAGTCTCCAAACACAAACACCAACCACTGCTCTACACACAACAACAAACACAACATACATTCCTACCAATGCAAACACACTTACACCAAACACGGAATCTTCACATTAGCACCAACACAACACACAGTCACACATGCAAAACACAACACTAGAAATATACACGATACAACACAGCATACCTACAACAACACTCACATACGCACCATCACCACATTCTCCAAACCAAACACAAAACAACAAAACACTACACAAGAAACAAACCCATCACCATACAACATCATTACTTCTACTACAACAGCACTCATACACTCACCAACCCCGTTACATCGAAACGAAACATATAACACGCCACCCATTGCTCGGTTAAAAAGCCTCACACTAGACCAAATATCAACACCATCAGGTATTTCAAAGCAAACACAAAACACTTCACCCATTGTAACACTAACACGACTTACACATGACCAAATAACACACTACTCAAAACCGATGGACAACACCCCATTCGCTCATCGAATACGAAAGCGAACACAACACAATACAAATCCACACACAACACCCAAAAGGCGATGTCGCAGAACACAATAAACATACATACATTTATACACAGTACAAGAACACAAACAACCTTACAAATATACACGCACACTCACACACATTCTCCGGTTCACAAGACAGACTAGAACAAAAAAATAAAAACACAGTTTACACAGTTTACACAGCCTTGAATTAAAAAAGAAAAGAGAAATGATAATAATAAACAATAATAATAAATAATACGATTTATTCTCATCTGGAATAAACCAACCCAACCCAACCCAACCTCACTCAACCAAACTCAACCCAACCCCCACCGGGACTCCGCCCCTGGACCCCTTCATCATCATAATCATCATTATCATAGGTAGAAAATTAAAAATTATATTTCTTTTTGTCTGTGAATATTTTGTCTTAGGGATATTTTATCCGGCCATATTTTTTCCGGGGATATTTTGTCCGGGGATTAAAACGCCTGATACCCATTATTTGGGGTATAAAAAACTAAAGGTAAGAAATAGTGAAAAATGTTCACAGTATATTTATCTATATTAATCTTGCAAGATAGGCTCACTAAATATTCCAGGATAAGGTCCCCTTCAAAAGTGGGCGAAATTGGGCGCAATGAACTTTCCGTAATGAAGGTTAGGGTGAAACTAACTGGAAGGGTTGCGTAGAGTAGGCCGAAACAAACAGCTACTGGGAATACCAGGTAGAAACACAGCATAGGGCCAAGGCAAAGTGACAAAATAGCAGCCCTGTGCCTGTCAGATCAAATGCGCCCGACGGAAGGTTAAGAAGAGCCTCCATTGCCACGGTTGGTGACGAAGACTGTTGTATTGAACCGAAAGTTTACATCGCTTGCATTACCGCTCGAGCATATTCAATGCGGAAAAAATATGGCGTAAGATCTCTAAAGGATCTTAAGCTTAGTAGAGAGAAGTAAATCACTACCTTTTTGTAATAAGATGGGCTGGATTTTGTCCTACCCTGTGTGTTATATGGTTCAAAGGAGCTTATTGCCCAATTTACCACATTTGGCATGAAGATAATTGTAGCTCATTCTCAATCCAAGTAGGAGACACTTTGGTTTTTTTTTGTGTGGTTTGTTTCATTGCGTACAATGACTGATCCTGGGAAGTGTGTTTTAGCCAGTCCCTTTAATGTTTCTTCCTCATTCTCAGTATAATATCCGTCCGGATGTTGAAGTAATCCTACCATACCCGTTGGTTCTTTAGACACTATCATATGAAGGCGAGCTGCCGCATGAGTATCCTCTACTTTCTAGCAAAATTTCCTCCAGGTTTTTCGTTTCACTTTCCTTAGCTCACGGTTATTTTTAGTTATAGTTAGAGATTTTTGTACGGTTCTCATTGGCAGGTACTTTTTGCTTTGTTGAATAATTGTCGTATTTTTTTTGTTCTTCTAACTTCTGCGAGAGTTATGTTCCACAAAGGAACTTCCCTGTTAGTTCTCTTGGTTTTAATGTAACAACTTTCTTTGTAGGCATTGGTAACAGCCGAGGTTATAGAATCCATTGCTATACCAATACTCTCAACCGTTTTAATTAAGCTTATCTGTTTTCTATTGTCTTTGGAAATATTTGTATTGTTTCCAATTGACTAGTTTTGGATTTTTATATGATGTGTCCTTTAAGAGGCAATCCTGAATCCTAAAACAAATTTGTTTGTGATCTGACTTTGACGGCTTACTGGACACGTGACATTTTAATACCCTGTTCCCAATAAAGTTTGTACTGAGGGATGGGTCGAATAATTCCTACCTTAGGATGTTTCCAAAGCTAGGTTCGTTGCCTTTGTTTAATACTCGAAGGTCGTTTCCTAAGAAATAATACAAAAAGTGCCCATCTCGCTTATTTGTGTCTGTACTTCCCCAGATTAAGCAATGGGAGTGAGCGTCACATCCAATGGTAAGCAATTTTTTTACAAAAGTTCACAATCTTCTTGATTTCTGATGTCAGAGCGATTTCAGTATTAATGATTTTGAGGAATTCCAGACATGGATAATTAGTGGATCCAAATTCGAATGTTACCAAGATTCCAGTAGTAGTAGCGGAGGGAAGGTCAAAGCCTGGCAGGTCAAAAGTAGGGCTTTCTTGGCCTATTTTACAGACTCCAAAAGGACAAAAAATTTGTATGTAGAATAAGAATTGATAGGTTGTGCGACTGCAGCCAACTTTGATAGGAACTAAACCAATATAAACCTGAAATATGTGAAAGGAAACTGCAGAAAAACTTCACAAGCATAGCCGCCGCTTTCTCTCCAGTTCATACGCCGATAGTTTAGTCAATTAACGGCCCCATAGATTTTTTATTTTAATAATATAATTAACTGCCAACGTTGGGAATCGAACCAGCAACCTCCCAGTTCCGAGTTTAAGTTTTATATCACATTTATTTCATTTATAAACTTCATTCTTCATTCTTCATATTTCATTCTTCCAGAACAAATTTTAAATTGAAAGAATTTTGATTTTGTGAAGTGTACACTTGACACATACAGTTCTTTATTAATTTTTGTGATACACTTAAATACTATTACATGATCTTATGGTTTTAAAGTTAACGCCACTACATATACAACATAAATATTTACAGAAAATAAAACGAAAAAGAATATCTGGCAGACATACTTTAGTATTATTATTTTTTTAAATCAAGAAAATTATTTGATTATGCAGCAGATGCTATTCTCCGTGAAATTTAATTTAACTTAAGCATAGTAAAATTTGAGTCTGCCATTAAAACTTTTTTTATAAAATACCAGTGAAAGAAAAAAATATTAGCTTTGCTTTATTCTTTGTCTCGTAGCGAAACTGATTTACATAAAAAATTCAGGAAATTATATTGCATGAAACAGACAGACGTGCTGTTTGCGAAATTTCTTCATGATATTCATGATAAATGTTTTATACAGAACTTTATGCACCGATAAAAAATGCTTGAATTCTAAAATTCTAAAAGAAATAATTTATTTCTTTAAAAAATATAAAAATCATTATGTAGACGTTCTCGGTGGGTAATTGACGAAGGTATACGAATTGATTAATTTTAATACATCCGCCATCTTGGACTTCATTTGGTAAAAAATATTACCTAAAATTTCAGCCATCCTAAGATCATAATACGTACTCCTTGTGTCTGATTCCCCTGGTTTGTGCAATTGAAAGAGCTGGAACTGCATGAAAGTTCTGACCAACAAAATTGATAAATTTTTTTGCGGGCGGTAAACGTCTGTCTCTTTTACTTTCATGTTCAAAATATCAGAATATGAAGAAAATTTTTTTAACTGCAAGTATACTAACTAAATTTCTAGCATGTTCAGTTTCTATGTTCTTTACATATCCAAGCAAATGACAATTTTTATTTTTTTGCAATTTTCAAAATTATAATCGCAAAGATAATAAAATAATATCTGCGCTTTGCCGATGTATATTCACATCAAATACATTGCATTGAATTTTGACAACATCTCCCTAACTATAAACATCAAACGTAAAAAATTCAACTGTATAACATGAACAATAATAATTTACAAATATTTTGTTATTGAACTATAAAATACAGTAAAAAATGAATACTACGAATATTTTGATTGATGTTAAAGGTTACCACATAGCGATTATTGATAATAGTCATAAAATAAAATGTATATAAAGGGGAACACTGTGATCGGTTCTGCATAGGTACGCTTATATAAACGAACTACTTGACTTAAATACGCGAGTTGAGGTGAGTGTATTGATGTGGTGCAATAACTAGAGCCGACGGATCCATATTTTTAATCCAAAACAGATTCTTTGTGCAAAGATATCTTAGTTGTTATTTCATGGATAATGGGATTTTATTGCTTTATGATTCACGAAAAATGAATTTTAATTAAATGAAAACCCAAATTAAAAACTTGTTGCAATGCTTTCCATTTTTTTTAATCCTGAATATACCTGATTTAGTAAGACATAGAGGTAACTAACATGCACATAAGCTTTCTTATTTTGTTTTAATATCTATTACCATTATGCTTACTTACTTAATACGGTCCCATCTACCGAAGGTGTTGGCAGAGAGTCTCCATTTAGATGTGCCAGAAATACTACTCAAGGCTTTTCTTCAGGTAGCTCTTCTTTCTCTCACTGCTTCCATGTCGTTGTCTTCCTGTGTGCGTATAGGTCTACCTCTGGATCTTCTACCGTTGATCTTGGATTGGTAGTCTTACTTCGGGAATCTTTCGTTTGGCATCCGCATCATGTGCCCTTACCAGCATAATTGTGAGATTAAGATAAAAAGTTTTATTTCAGATTCTGTCTCTTCTTGTTCTTTCCAAAATTCGTCTGAAGTATTCCATATGTGCGACCTGGATATTTGATATGTGATTTCTGGTCAGATTTACTGTTTGATCACTGTAAGTGAGGGCAAAATACGGTCCTGAATATAGTCACCTTGGCGAACTTGGAGACTTATTTCTTGTTAACGAACCCTCTCATGGTAGTAGTAGTAGCATCATGTCGAGCCGCCACTCGTCCGTTTACTTTGACGTCAAATTTTCCACTTGCAGCCTTAACGGTGATGACCTTTTTTTACTGTTTTTTTCTACAGTTTTCGATATCACCATGCATTTGGTCTTGTTCATATGATTGTTATGCCTCTGCATTGCATTTTTTCCTTACAGATGCTGAGATTGGGCTGAAGAGTACTAGTTCTTCGATCCGGGGCTCAAAAGTGGGCTTCGACTGAAAATGTGTGTACCTGGGTAAATTTCAGCAGGCGGGTACAAGTCCCGAGTGACAGATGTATAGCTTGTTACTTACGCAGCCAAGTTGTGCTGGGGTCAAAACTGTGGGCGGTTGCCCCTTGATTTGTGCTAGGGTATTTGGCTAATCTCCAATTAGTTTGAGTTATCTACATAACAAGTAACATAGAAGAACTATTCACATTAGTTAACAAGAAATCATTCGTCTAATTGAGGTTAATTTCATTTATGTCAACTTCTTACAACTTCAACTTCTTGCATCTTATATTTCTTCCTGAAATATTTTTGGCTAAACATTTATGTTAATTTCACTCATATTTAAGCTAATTTGTTTTTAAGCCTAGAAATTTTCAAAGCAAGTTAATAAAAACAGTTGTATGACGTTTTATATCTTTGCCACATTGACGATTTTCCCTCCATTTTAAAATTAAAAAGGGCATATTTTATAACAATACATATTGTGCTTTGAACGATTTAATTTTTGTGCAAAATAAAGGGAGATTATGATTTACCTAAATTTTCCGTCGTGAAAGATACCGTAAAAAATACAACATGTATTATTACCAAATAATTTCGAACATGTATAACTTTTAGATATCTCTTTTCAATTTTAAATAACAGGGAAAACTACTAACTTAAACTGTTTTTTCCTGAAGTACACTAAATGATTTAGCTCAGACAATTCAGAGGTATTTTCTTAGCATGCACTTTGTCTTTTCACGTTTGCTGTATACTTTATTCTTAATTTAAACAATAAGTCCCAATTTTTCAGAACTGTTCCTCATTAGTTAATTTCCCTCTCTTCATCCACATCAGAAGCTGCCAATAACCTTCTGAGAATTCTTGTCGTACTTTCCTTGATGATACCTCAAATTTTCAGCACTGCACAATATCACTTTTTTCATAAAAAAACCTCTAATTATCGTCCACAAATTTCCCCAGACACATACAATTCAACACTTAACGACCAAAAAAAATGGTATTTTTGGCATAAGAGGTTTTAGGATCCGCAAATCTTACGTTGCATAGAAATAAAAACTATGAATTCCACTTGAAATAATTTGCAAATTATTAGGATCCAATCATTTTATTTACAAATATTGTCATGTCAATTTTAGTTTTTCATAGTATTGACGAATTAGGATATAATTAATGTTTAGTAAATGCGACGGTCGAATAAACGGTATGTATTTAATATATTTTATAAGGATATGTATTAGGTTTGAAATATTACCATTATACAGGGTTGCTCGTAAGACCCGGGCACAACTAAAGGTATGGATAGAAAATTGAATTCTAAGACGAAAAGTCTTTTACCATTTTTTAATCAGACATATAGATCCTTAGTTATTACTTAAAATAAGTAACCAATCAGAGGTGCGTACTGAGTTACGACAGATACACGTACATGCACTCCCCACTAACATACTTACGAACACTCTCTCACACACGCTATTGGGCGCCTCTAATTGGTTACTTATTTTAATTGATAACTAATTACCTGTACCTCTGATTAAAAAATGGTAAAGGACTTTTCGTCCCAGAATTCTATTTTCTATCCATACCTTCAGTTGTGTCCGTGGCTTACGGGACACCCTGTACATATATACAATTATTGATAAAAACGAAAGAGATGTGGTGGAGTATAAATAAATCTGTGTGTATGTATACAACAAATAAATGTCATCTTTGATGTTTACTTCACATAGAAGAAACTGTTTGTTGTTGTAATATTTAAATTAGTATTCATTTCAATGGAAAAAAAAGTATTTTAATATTAAAACTTATCAGAAAAAGAGGACGTTTTTTTCATTGTGATTATTGAAGTAACACAGCTTTTTTTATGAGGTAGTTAAACACTTTTCAAGAATTTTGAGAAAACACGATATAAAATATTGGCTTTACATTTCACGGGAGATTATTTTGAGGAAAATTACCGCCCGGTGAAAACCTTAAATTTATTGTTTTAAGTGGTATATGTGAAGCTTTAGGCGAGTGATAGTTGGATTGTCCCATTCTATTGTTTTTCGAGAAACTAACCAACCGTCTTTGCGAAAAACGCACTCGAAATAAAATGAAAGTATATTTCCTATAAAATTGGTTTAGTTCATGTTTTCCCTAGGAACAATAATTAAGGTTGTAGGAAAGTTGAAAAGTAGAAAAGTATGAAAAAACTAATTTTTTCTGCATTGATTGATTAATGTTGAACAAAATTGGTGTACACTGGATATTTACTGATGGTTCCTACTTTAAAAACGATATAGACAAAGTTATCCAGAAATGATTTTCCACGCATATTATGGGAAGAGAGTTGATTTGTGTGCGTCCGAGTTAAGTCTCCTTCGTTTTAATCCATTATGGTTTCCCATATATCCGTTACATGAAACACCTCTAAGTCATGGTAGTTTTTCGGTTCAGTTATCGTTCGTACTTTTGTTTACATTTGGTTGTGGTTTTCTTCTTCTTGTCATTGCGTGAGTATTTAGCCTGAACGATTTGCCAAAGTGTGTGATTGGTGATGGAAAATTGGGGGATAATGGTCAGGTCAATTAGGCCAATTATAAAGGGATTAAGAAATAATAAAAACATGTATTCTAAGAAATGATGAAAAAAATGAAAATTAATTCAAAAATCGAAAAACACGTAGTCACGCTACTCAAGTTTTTCTGAGGATAAAAATAAAAATTATACTTACGGATATCATTTATAGTTGATATTTGACGTACATTAAGGTGTAGTTCCGAAACTAAATTGAAGATTCTGAAAACCCGACATTTGTATCCCAAAATAGAAAATTTTGGCATGTTTTGTTTGGTAACTTTAATATAGTAATACATTCATATATATTTATTTGTGTATACTTAAGCGTCAACAATACGATGCTTGTCCAAATTCCATTTTGGTTATGTAAGACAAACTGTAGAAGACTAGTGTATACGTTATAGACCAATGTCATTGGATTTTTTATTAAATACGTGATATGAAAAAATTAACTCGTCAACCAGGAATCGATCCTCGGGCCTCTGGATATCTAGTCCAGCGTGCTTACCGCTACACCAAAGACGATTCTGACGTAACAGGCAACTTTTTCATATCTCTCTTTCTTTTTTTTGTTGTTAGTATTACTTCTGTCGAGGTTATTATTCATGTATATTTATTTGTGTCTACTCAGGCGTCAATAATACGATGCTTGTCCAAATTCCATTTCGGTTACGTAAGACAAAATGTAAAAGACTAGTGTATACATTATAGACCAATGTCATTGGATTTTAAATTAAATACGTGATATGAAAAAATTAACTCGTCAACCAAGTTATTATATGAATAATAACTTCGACAGAAGTAATACCGCTGTCTAAATAATAAAACCTATTTTGACAAAATGGAACCCCGACTTCAAAAATCAAATATTCTTTAGCAAAAAATGCACTAAAAAGTAAAAAAATAATTGCATATTCTTGTGCTAATTTCAGTTCACCTAAGCAAAAATTTTTAAATATATATGTACAATTATTGTTATTTTTGGAGGCGGTGTCCAAAAGTTATGTGAATTTCTCTATGCTGACATCGACTTATTTTTGTATTATTCAACTAAGCTTAGGTAATAAAGCAGTTACCTATTGTATGATATTTGGGCGCGATTTGTTGGAATATACAACTCAACATAATAATAAACTGGTTTCACCCTGAATGTCGTTACGACCGGTTAGGAAGATGTTTGTTCAAAAAAAAATACTGTGGAGCAGCAGGAAAACATTAAACTTTTATATACCATTGTGGAAACATCTATAAAATTTATTTAAAACTATCATCAAATTTATTTTTGTACATATTTGTTCATTTTGATTTACCACGTTTTTGGTGAAGAATTAAAGTAATAAAATTTACACATTTTAAAAATATTTCGAGTTTTATTGATCTCGTATTACCTGGATCCATCCATATAAACCATCGATAATTCCGAACGCCCGGTACATTTAACTGGAGTAGCGTGGTGAACAATTCTGGACCATCGCCAACTGAATTTATACAATTTCGACGTGGCCGCTGGTTTTGTGGGAAGTAATTGTACATTTAAGGCCATAAATGTATGACCACGGACCATCCGAATAGAAATTGTTTTCCGTTTGTCTAATTAACATCAACCTAACGAAGAAAGCTTGGTAATTTGTACATGTAAGTTTAAATAAATTTAATTTTTACTTACTCAGAGTAGTTTTGGATTTAAAGTTTGGGAAATTGTCGTTGGATATCGTACCCGTTATAATCACATCATGCAAAAAGGTGAGGTTATTGTCCATGTCAGAAGATCTACAAATAAATATCGATTAAATATATTTTACAATTCTTTATTCGGGATACATCAATAAATAAATCAATTCACTAATACTTACAAAACGTTTAAAGTATAACTTTTCAATTAGTTTGAAATGTACAAATACAATAACTTGAAACTCGTTCGTTGAATTCGTTCTGATATAATTCATAATCATAATGAGGTATAATTCATAATGAGGTTATATTATATAATTCATATAATATAACCTCATTCTTCCACGACTATTTGTGGTTCACAATTAGTTGAGTGTCCGCATTTTTTGAAAATCAATTTGAGAGTTTTCGTCGTATTTACGTAATAATTAAAAAAATTGAATGGGCCCAATTGTATTTCAAACACCTTTTCCACAATTAAAATCTTTATTAACTAATAGAAATACAATTCTACAACCTACTACCTATCTATAACGTTTTTATGAATCCTTACATTGGTGTAATAAGAGTTTCGTAAACAAGCACATTGTATGGAATTCATTTAAACATTCATATCTCAATATATCTTATGTTAATCTTAATATAAATCTCTCAACAACTTTTGGAAAAATTTTTGCTCTTAAGATAAAATATTATATGCAAAGGAAATTTACACTCATTTTCTTACACTTGGTAAATAATTGGCCCCTCTCTTTAATATCACTAGTTATTAAGGATGAAATTTTATATTAAGGATATTCCCGAAAACATGGTCCTTTTATAAATTTATGTTTTTGATCGGATTTACTATTTATTTTTATAGGTATGTTATTATTTATATTTTGATTACGGTATGTTATACGAATATAATATTCTGGTTTCTTCGTAATATTCTGACTAAAATAACATCAGTAAGTTTTTTGTTTTGAAATCCTCTGAAGCCAAAAAACCAGATTAAAGCCTTTTTATTGGTTTGTGTTAATGACAGACCTTGGCATGTCGTGAAGGAGCTATGTGTCACAATTGCTTGAAGAACTTATATTTTGGGTGGTATCACCACACTGGAAGTAGAACTATTTGAGTATTTTGCGGTAATTTCGGTTAGTCTGCAAACTATACGACTTTGTTGTGTTTTAAACGGATGTGGTAGAAAATTATATACAAAAATTATGATGTGAATAGCCGCAAAACTTCTACATACTGCCTTACTTTACTGCACTGGGAGTGTGATACGTGCATTTCTACGACGGGTTGTGGGGAACGATCTTATTAGTCAAACGTGTGCAGACTGAAAAATAGACTTGTAACCTATCTCACATAAAATGCATATGCTTATATAAAAGTTTTGTGGCAGGTAATTGTCGTATGTTAAACTGAAATAGACCTTGTAAGCCCTGAGGGTAACTAACACTCAGGCAAACAAAAATATGTCCTCAGTTCGACTTAATAAAAAACCATCTTTGTTTAAAGTAATGAATTCTGTCACTTTCATTATATTTACAATTTTCAATCCAATGAAGGGAATGAAAGATGGACTAAACATCCAACTCAATCCAAGTCACATTTTATGTAGGTGGATGATAAATACCTGGCTATTGCCAAAATGTGGGAGAAGCGAATCTCGTCAGACTCAACTCTCACTCAAGTAAAAGGGGAGCACTATGGGTCATAAGGTCGACGTGGAATATTTTTTATAAACCTAAAGATATATTTATATATTGATCTAGGTGGATGGTATAATGACAATTGATCATGTTGACGTTTTAATTCAAAGTAACGTTCGGAAAAAGGTAAAATCATTTGTAAACCCTCAAACTGGGAGGCAAATTAATATCAGAAAAATAAAAATATTTGCAGTTGAACAATTTTTCCCATAGTCAATCAACAAAAACTTCGTATGTAAAATAAAATGTATGCGCTATTCATCTTTTTCGAATGGCACCCATCACCCAAAGTTTTGTATAATATTTTATGGCATCTCTGCTTTGATAATGAATTCTACACAAAAGAAGCGGTTAGTTAAATGATATTCATATAAATATATGATTATTATTAAAATTATTCAAGTCACATAAAAAATTCAAGCATATAATTTTGTTTGTCAAGAAAATATAGCATACATAAAAATAAATATAAAATAAATATTCTTTTATAATTTAAATAAAACACGAACATACAAAACGTATATAGTAGAGTAAAATGTTAAAAGAATTTAAAGCTGATATTCATCTTTTTTATTATTAGAAAAACTGTTTGAGATATTTTTCATAACTAAAAGTAAAAAAAGGAAAAAAATAATAATATCTTGGTTGTGTAAGTAAAGTTTATTATGATGATTATTAAAATACATAAAGCAAACCATATTTCTTTAATGACCAATTAAGAACATTTTTTAAATAGTATTTAACGTTGTTACGCATAAATTAGGATACCGAAACATAAATAACACACGTTAAGTGGAAAATTTTATTTCATATTGGAGAATAATTTTTTTACTACGCCACTGTATAAAATTTAGTATTGATATTTTTTCATATTTTTATTATTCAAAAAAAAATAATTTATATAATTATTGGTTTATGCTAGTTGAGAATTTGCATAGTTTCAACAGGCATTTGCTTAGATCAGAAATGACTTGCGTATATACAAGCTTACTTCGATATTTCAGCACATATTTAAAACCAGTTACAAAACTCATCTCATGGAGTGAGTTACAAAAAGAAAGTAGTTACAAAGGGTATTTCTCTCTGGAAGTTACAAAAATTACTTCTCTCTGTGAGCTACAAAAAGAAGACAATTACTAAAATTAGTTGATTCACATCAATTAATCAGATGGTATTTAAAATTTTTATTTCTTCAATTTACAAGTTGAATATTTTTTATGGATTGTGCTGAAGTATCGAATGGGCGAATTAATGGTTTCTATCTGATTGTATCTAAGTATATTTTTTTTTGTATAATTTATTTAATTCACTATTCCGAAACTTGTGGTCTCTCAAGCTTGTAACAATTCAATACACATTCTATACACACTTTTGGTGTACAATTTATATTTTATGTGAATATGCATTGACCTTTTCAATTTATAACTATATTGTTTGTATACGCTTGGTTTTTTTTTGGCCGTGTATTTTTTCTTTACAGAAGCGTAATGTCTCTTTATATACAACTATGTATCTGAATTAAATTTGTAATCCATATTTATATTTTTGCAAATCAGACATATTTGAACATATTTTTTTTTACTGTAGTTTTCTTTTACTACAGTTCTATTTAGCACATATTCACGTAATCTTTGTTTTCATAACTTGTACAACCAATGTTAGTGTTTTAAGGATAGTTGTACTATCAGTGTATTAGATTAGAAATTATTTATTTCAAATATATATTTTATTTTAACATATATTTGTTTTGTTCCCCTTTTTGTACCTTTTATTTTTTTTCAGATTCGAATCACTTGTCGATAACTAAGACACTTACTGGATAGTAAAGATCTTACTACCTCAATATTATCTTTTTTAATGGGCCCAGCTTTTATTGAAAGACTTTCGGTTCAACGTGTTTTTTTTTTATATTTACGTGTATGGCATTAGTACCGATCGTTTTCTAATTTTCATAATTCCACATACAATACTCTGCTTTGGATTTTTTTTCTAAAGTACCGTATATTTAGTTTTCATTATTTTTTTTAAAAATACATCATAATAACTTTTAATTAAAATTACTAAATTAATTTAATTTCATATTTATGAAAATAATTGATAATTCAATTATTTTCTATAAAGTGTTTAGTTTTTTTTTTTAAAACTAAACACACAATTTTTTTTTAAATTAAACCCTAATTCAATTTTTTACATACACATATGGAAGCAGAGCAAATATCCATATGTGTCTTTTGTTTACTATAGTTTTCACAAAGCTCGACTTGTGATTCTGAAATTCTTTTTGAAAGTTGAAATGATTATAATTTTTTCTTTATATTTATACATTTATATCTTTTACATTTTCTTTAATTCTATAATTATATTTAACTTAGTACTAATTTTTTTTCTCTTTCTTCTATTTTGTTTGTGGTTTAAATTTTCATTATGCCGAGAACAACTCGTAATACATCAGGTACCCCAGGAGATGACGATCCTTCAGCTTCACCAGATGACTTATTCATCACGCCTCATCAAGTATCAGCGGTTAACTTAGCGGCTATAACTACGCAGATGCAGACTACAGCTCAACAGTTCCATGCGTCAGTGCTGCACGTTTCGGATGTACAGCAACAAATACAACATCAAAGCAAACAGATAAGTAGCATTACCGATGCCTTGCCAACAATAACAACTACTCTATCAAATAATAACAATAGTTCAAATCAATTAACTTCAAATTTTAGTTTTTTTGCAAAACCGAGTATAGATTTCTTTATAAATAAAATCACTATTCTGGACATTTCTGTTCCAGAAAATATTATACAGTTTATTGTCGATACTCAACATTTAGTTGATATTAATTTTTTACCTATAGACGTTCTTTTGAAATCTTTAATCAATAGGTGTGCTTCGAACGCACAAACATTTTGGTCTACTTGTTTGGCTGACTCTTTGTCTTGGCAAAATATTAAACATAATTTATTACAAGTTTATATTCCACCTTTGACTAAACAGATATTAATTGATAGATTAGTCCGGCGAAATCAACCTGACACTGAAAAATTTTCGACATTTGTTCCTTCAATAATAAAATTCGCGAACATCCTACTTAATGATTCATCTGAATCCGAAATTATACAAATTATTTTTGCTCATGCCAATAATTCTGTACTATCTATTCTTGGTTTATATCAAATTCCCGATACTTATAAAGATTTGTATCAACTAATCACTAAAATTGAAGAAATTCAAGCGCGAATAACTACAACACCCGTCAGTGTAAACGTTACTTCAATTCAAAATACGCATAATGACTCTAAATTTTTTTGTACCTTCTGTAAAGGTACTAATCACAATTTTAAATATTGTTTTAAAAGAAAGAAGGATAATATAAATGTTAGTACTACGGTTCCAAAAAACTCGCAATAGACCCCAAGTTTCTTATTAATGATGTTATTTTAAATTATACTATTTTACCCCTACAAACCATTTTCATTCAAGGTTATCCTTTATTAACACTTTTTGATTCCGGTGCTACTGTTAATGCTATTAAAACTGCGACTTTTAACAAGTTAAAATCTAACAATAGAAACATCGTCACCGAATCAATTGATAAAACTATTTCTTTGCCGGGAAATAATTTTTTAAAATGTAATTTAACTGCGAAACTTCATTTTAAATTGGCTAATTTTTCATGGACTCAAACTTTTTTTATAGTAGATTCATTACCGTTTGAGGTAATTTTAGGTGTTGCCACACTTAAAAATTGCAACATCATTTTGGACTTCTTTAAGTCGACGATCAAATTTTATTTTCATCCTAATGTTGAAATACCGTTTTCGGGTTTTTGTAATAATAATCGAATTATTAATACCATTGTCGAAGCGAAAGTAAATCTTAATAGCAAACAAACCAAAGTGTTGCAAACACTTCTTCAAAACTTTAAATCGATTTTTTCTGACATTCCTGGTCTTGCCAAGGGTTTTGAATATAAAATTAAGTTAATCGATAACATTCCGGTTTGTAAAGCTCCTTACTATCTGGCACCCGATAAAGCCAAACTTTTGGACGAGCATGTTCAAGAGCTTGTTACACAAGGGGTACTTTCTCCTTCGAACTCTAATTATAGCTCACCCGTCTTCTTTGTTAAAAAGAAAGACGATTCTTATCGGTTAGTCGCTGACTATAGGTTTGTTAACAAACATATAGAGTTTGATCCGATGAGTTCAGCCAGTATGGCTCATATTTTCGCTAGCTTAGGTAATTCGGAAGTGTTTACACTCCTCGACATGAAATCCAGTTTTCATCAGATAAAATTATCAGATGACTCGAAACATGTCACCGCGATCGTCACACAATATGGTCTGTTTGAGTACAATACCATGCCTTTCGGGCTAAAGGTGGCTAGTCAATCATTAGCTCGTTTTTTAAATTCCAGTCTCGCAGAATTTCGTCATAAATTTCTTCTTATTTATTATGACGATTTAATTGTACATTCACCCGACATTGAATCACATTTAAATCACCTGAATCTCTTGTTCACTAAAATAAAGTCTATCGGTATCACTATTAATCCTTCTAAGGCTCGATTTTGTATGTCGAGGGTACGTTTGTTGGGTAGCGTAATATCCGCTGAGGGACGCTTTATAGACCCTATTAAGGTGCAAGCAATCAATGACATGCCAACTCCAAAAAACGTCAAAGAAGTTATGCGTCTAGTTGGGGCTGCGGCTTTTTACTCCCGCTATATTCCCATGTTCAGTCAGATTGTAGCTCCGTTAAACGATTTAAAAAAGAAAGGTGTAAGGTTCAAAATTACTAAGGTTCATCTTGATGCAATCTCTACTTTAAAAAAATCTTTAGTAAGTGCGCCTGTCTTAAAACATCCTAATTTTGACAAACCTTTTGTGCTACAAACTGACGGATCAGCTACTGGTCTGGGCGCGGTATTACTTCAAAAGTATGATGACGGTTTGCACCCCATTATGTACTGTTCTCGAAAATTGAATCCAGCCGAATTAAAATATAACAGTCATGAATTAGAACTTCTCGCAGTAGTGACGGCCCTAGATAAATTTAAAGATTTTTTAACCGACCGCAAGTTTACTCTACAGACTGATTGCAGGTCGTTATTGTGGATTTTTAATACCCCCAATAAATTTAATAAATTATCTAGGTGGATCCTTAAAATTTCGAGATATGACTTTACCCCGGAACATATTAAGGGCAAATTGAACAATATGGCCGATTTTATATCTAGGTTATACGAAACTGACCATTTAATAGTGAACAAATTTTCTGATTCAAATCAAGATTCAGGCAAAAATTTCATTAAAGTTAAAGAGTTGCATAGCAATGATCCAGGTTATGCAAACCTTTTAAAAAAGATAACCAATACTTTGGATCAAACTGACTTAGAATCGGTGAATGAAGAAATCAGGAACAATGCGCAACTGAACTTTATTAACGTTTTAGCTAATACAAATTTTGATTACCTTTCTATTAAAAGCGAGCAACGTAACTCTCCCGAATGTAAAATCATTTATCAAAACCTTAAGGCTCAGATGAATGTCCCTAATTTTTGCATAAAGGATGGGTTAATTTATAAGTTCGTCGGAAGGAATCGACTAAAACGTATATTTTTACCAGATAATTTACTCGATTACGTTCTTCGATATTATCATGATTCCAAGTATGCTGCGCATAATTCAGTAATTAAAACATTCCGTGAAATTAGTAAAATTTTTTACTACAAAAACCTCTATGCAAAAGTAAGGGACTATGTCAGAACCTGTAAAGTGTGCCAGGCTATAAGGCCATATACACGTAACGATAAGGTTCAGTTGAGTAGTTCCGTGCCGGAGTATACCCTACATACTTTGTACGTCGACTTTATCGGTCCTATTATTAGATCAAGTGAAGGTTTTAAATATATTTTTTCTATTGTAGATGGATTTTCAAAATTTGCTTTCGCCTTTCCATGTAATAGGCAGACCAGTGACGTTGCCATTTCACTGATACAGAAGATTTTCCTGCAAAACGGATATCCGACGGTTGTTGTAGCCGACAACGGACCAGCCTTTGCGTCGATCAAGTGGAAAAACTTCTTATTTAATAATGGTATTAGAGCTGCCTACTGTTCGAGCTAAACACCATCTTCGAACAAGAGCGAGTGCCTCAATCGACAGATAAAATATAATTTAGGATGCATTCTCAAAGAATATTCTGTAGACCATAAAAATTGGTCAAAATTTTTGAGTTTTGTAATTTTCAATTACAACAACTCCTACAAAAGTACAATCGACTCAACACCAGCTGAAGTTTATTTTGGTAGAAAGTTAATGACGCCGTTTGTGATTATAAACGAATTAACTGAGTTAATCACGAGTTCTGCTAAACCATCACAAGCACATATACAAGATGCGTTAAAGATTGCTCACCAACAACGAGTCAACCAAACTTTAAATAAACCAACGCTGTCTAAATATAAAGTGGGTCAATTGGTCATGGTTAAAAACTTGGCCCCGAATATGAACAAGAATATCGCACCTAAATTCGCTTCAAAATTCAATGGACCGTACAAGATAATAAAGTTCACTACACCAACTTCAGTTAGGCTAAAAGCTCCAAAATCTAATAAGAAAACCTTCGGCATGTCGATATACAACATTCGGCCATACTATCTCAGAGGATATCAAGGGAATGGTAACGTTACTGCATCCTAATTAAACATCTAAATGTATTTAAATCTTCACGTCTAATCCACATTTGTAAGATTTTTTATTCATCTATTCATGTCATTCTTGCTTTAATATTTTCCAATTAGCATGTCGCTAATTTTTTTGGCCCCCTGGAGTGGAGAATAATTTTTTTACTACGCCACTGTATAAAATTTAGTATTGATATTTTTTCATATTTTTATTATTCAAAAAATAATAATTTATATAATTATTGGTTTATGCTAGTTGAGAATTTGCATAGTTTCAACAGGCATTTGCTTAGATCAGAAATGACTTGCGTATATACAAGCTTACTTCGATATTTCAGCACATATTTAAAACCAGTTACAAAACTCATCTCATGGAGTGAGTTACAAAAAGAAAGTAGTTACAAAGGGTATTTCTCTCTGGAAGTTACAAAAATTACTTCTCTCTGTGAGCTACAAAAAGAAGACAATTACTAAAATTAGTTGATTCACATCAATTAATCAGATGGTATTTAAAATTTTTATTTCTTCAATTTACAAGTTGAATATTTTTTATGGATTGTGCTGAAGTATCGAATGGGCGAATTAATGGTTTCTATCTGATTGTATCTAAGTATATTTTTTTTTGTATAATTTATTTAATTCACTATTCCGAAACTTGTGGTCTCTCAAGCTTGTAACAATTCAATACACATTCTATACACACTTTTGGTGTACAATTTATATTTTATGTGAATATGCATTGACCTTTTCAATTTATAACTATATTGTTTGTATACGCTTGGTTTTTTTTTGGCCGTGTATTTTTTCTTTACAGAAGCGTAATGTCTCTTTATATACAACTATGTATCTGAATTAAATTTGTAATCCATATTTATATTTTTGCAAATCAGACATATTTGAACATATTTTTTTTTACTGTAGTTTTCTTTTACTACAGTTCTATTTAGCACATATTCACGTAATCTTTGTTTTCATAACTTGTACAACCAATGTTAGTGTTTTAAGGATAGTTGTACTATCAGTGTATTAGATTAGAAATTATTTATTTCAAATATATATTTTATTTAAACATATATTTGTTTTGTTCCCCTTTTTGTACCTTTTATTTTTTTTCAGATTCGAATCACTTGTCGATAACTAAGACACTTACTGGATAGTAAAGATCTTACTACCTCAATATTATCTTTTTTAATGGGCCCAGCTTTTATTGAAAGACTTTCGGTTCAACGTGTTTTTTTTTTATATTTACGTGTATGGCATTAGTACCGATCGTTTTCTAATTTTCATAATTCCAC
The DNA here is from genome assembly GCA_963920215.1 of Nineta flava. Classification (NCBI taxonomy): domain Eukaryota; kingdom Metazoa; phylum Arthropoda; class Insecta; order Neuroptera; family Chrysopidae; genus Nineta; species Nineta flava. The sequence continues at coordinate 48,096,785 of OY986040.1, forward strand.
ATACAATACTCTGCTTTGGATTTTTTTTCTAAAGTACCGTATATTTAGTTTTCATTATTTTTTTTAAAAATACATCATAATAACTTTTAATTAAAATTACTAAATTAATTTAATTTCATATTTATGAAAATAATTGATAATTCAATTATTTTCTATAAAGTGTTTAGTTTTTTTTTTTAAAACTAAACACACAATTTTTTTTAAAATTAAACCCTAATTCAATTTTTTACATACACAATATAATTAAAATTTGTTCTTGGTAAATTAAGATTTAGTGAATAAAGTTCAGACGACCTATTTGAATATTGTACACCAAGGTATTGTGTGAGACTTGGAAGAGAGTGTACACTTTGGTAATAGTAGGTGAAGAAAATACTCATTAAGAGCTGTGATATAAATTTGGGTAACCAGTATGAAAGTTTGGGATAAATCTTAACTTTTTGAATATGTCTTAGTTTAATAAAAAATTTGATAGATATATACATATTATATTATCGAATGATAATTAGTGAGAACTCTAGGTTTTTGAAATAAAATTTCAAATTTGTCCCCTTTACCTAGATCAGTTTTTTGCCAAAAAACTGATCTAGGTAAAGGGGGCAAATTTGAAATTTTAGATATATACATGAGAATACAAAACGTACAAAAATGCGAGACATAATAAATCATTTGGTTAAAAATAAACTTCTTATGCATAAAACGTGTGTGCATTGCACACAACCTTTGCATCTAGACTATAAAGTCTACACAAAGGTTACGTGAAGTTTGATTCCAATTCTTTTCCCACATATACTTTAATAATATTTTATTCACTTGAAAAAACTGTTTCCATAACTAAAAATAAACTAAATGTTTTTATACTGTCCATATATCTAACGAAAAAAATTCGAAAAATACTGAGGATACCCAATCTTGTCTATAATAATCTTTTGGAAAGTTTGTCACTTTTCAATCTCGAAATAGTGAGTACACAAATACACTTACAGAAACACAGTGAAGATTCAGGAAGTCAACATGATTTTCGTAGTCGAAAACATAAACTGTGTGTGTACACACTACATTGTAGTCTGAGTATAGTTGTGGATGGTCTCTGGCTTGAAATTTGGTAGCTTACATCTATATGAAAAAACGAAATAATACTCTCAATTGTAAAATGAAATTTGAATGTTTTCAATGCTTTTTTAAGACATAAAATATCAAATTTGTGCGTTATTTCAAATTTTGGCGACAATAAATTAAGTAAATATATTAGGTTAGGTTTATTAACAATACATAGTGTTCATAAGACGATCCATAAAAGTATTCTAAATACTATATTGCCACACCAGCAAATATTAACTAACTAATCTTTTCTTTAAAAAAATACTGACTAACTGTATTAATATTAGAGCCCGGTCTAATTGAAAAATCAAAAAAACTGACCTAATTGAAGAAGTCTTATGTTGCATGTTAATTGTTAAGGTTATTTGTTGTGTAACTATTTTATATTAACATTGTAAAAACTAAAAAAAAAAGATTACTATCTGTCCTTCGTTACAACAACCAATTATTTTAAGTTCTAATTGATTCAAACTGAATTGTTGTCATTATTACTTAAGATGGTAAATGTGTATTGTCCATACGGAAAACATTGCACTTGTCGTCAAATCACTGCAGATGATATGTTAAATGTTGATAACGAGTCAAAATTTGACTTTATATGATAAATAATAGCAATACGAATAATGTATAGATAATTTAGGGATCCCTTTAATTTTTTTTGATTGGATCAACAATAACACATTCATTTGAGTGTGATTTACTGTGATATGAAATCTAGAAAAATATTTACATTCAATCCGTGAATTTTGTAATCTAACTACATTGTATGTATACAATTGAAATGAAAAAATTCCTTACGCAGGAGCTGCGAATTTTCTAAGAATTCATATATCAATCTCTAGCGGTCACAATTTTAGTCTGATGAAATGTCGTATCTGATATGCTTTTGGAATTTGCATAGACAAGTTTGTTAAGACGTGGCATAGATCAAGGGGAAAGGGGGACGTAGAGAGAGAGGAAAACACAAAGTATTAAATATCTCTTTAAATAGTTGTTGAAAATCAAGTTTACTACTTTTCATCGCCTGATCAGCTTTTCTTTAATTCTAATGTGTACAGAAAATTTTAACTTTCAATTTTAATTCGTAAATATCCTCGTCAATATTATGGTATCAGAAAAATTTATAAAAAATATATATATATATATATGTATAAATATATATACATATATATATATAATATGTGTTTATGTGTCTGTGGACTCTGAAACTTTTTTAAACTTAAGTAGAAACTCAATACTCTACACCAATTAAAATAATTTTTTGTTTGTATAGGAGGACCCTTATTACAAATGTGGTACGGTAAATGCAAACTCAAATCAAAAATTATCTCTCTTTATATTAGAACAATCGAAATATGTATTAGGAGTAAAGTTGTAGAAAATCATGTTTGCTACAATTCACACCGATCATTTTTATCACATTCCAATGTGACCGGAGATATTTATAATTAGAATCTTAAGTTTCAATATTAAATTGTAAATATTTCTGTAAATATTAGTATAAATGAATTTGCTACAACTCTATTCCTGATCAATTTTTAAATTTTTCGAATAGTAAGGGGAATATGCCATTTTATGTGTTTCCGCTGCCCCCCCCTAAACCCCCTTTCCCCTTGCCCGATTTTGCCCAATAAACCGAATTCTACCGTTTAAATACCACAAGCACTTTATATACCCAATTTCATTCCAATCGGATTAAAATTGTGAACGCTAGAGCGACTATGACACAATGTTCAGGTCACTTTATATTTCTTACAAGTTAATTGAGAGTTCAAACGTAATGGCATAAAAGTCGAACAAATAAGCTTAAAATTATTTTTTAACTGCTTTTATTCTTAAAAGCATTTTATTGAATATTTCAAATGTATTATTTATAATATTAAAACCTTGATCCTTTTCCTTGATCGAAATAATTCTCTGTAAAAAATGAAAAAAAAAATAATTAAATTAATTATGCACTGAGGCTGAACAGGATGTAACTGCGCAGGGTTATCGGGTTCATTACCGGGCATTATCACATGCGGAAGCATCTGCACACAATGGGACTCCATAACGGCTCCATTATGTGCAGATTGTATGGCTAGGAGGAAGAAACATCCAGCCACATAATCTTTGACTGCGAACCTCTGGGTTACAGCAGATACAGGATATTTGGTGCATCTCACCCCGAATATATGAATCTTCGGGAGGACCTGAAAAGCAAGCTCCAGGCTATTGCCAACATATGGAAGAAGCGAGTCTCGTTAGACTGAGGTAAAAGGGGGAGCACAATAGACCATAGGGTGGAAGTGCAATAGTTTTTTACTCCGATATTAATCAATCAATCAATATCATTAAATAAGAGTTTGTTAAAAAATTTCAATTTTGGAAACAGAAGTCCACTCGCAGGTCAATTAAAATCAACGTGCCACTATTGGCATGGTGAAGTATTCTACCGCTTCTGGTATGATGATTTGAGTTAAAATCTTCTTGTGATATTCTCTATTAACCGTCTGGTAATCGGGAAGTATTGCATTATAGTATTATGCCTGTCAAAAGTTTTTTATAGCATTTAATTCTAAGAGATTCTTAATTTAAGATTTCACCAACCTAACGAATATTAACCATTCCTAGTTTTTATTTAAAAAGTATAACTAATAAAATATTAAACCACCGGTCCTAGTTTGATATTATAGAATCCTCTTGGGACAAAGCTTGACTAACATTTAACCGATTCGTTTTTTTATTTAAACATTTATGGCTTACTCATTTTAATTTATTAAACTATAAATTATTCAACAATATGAAAAATATCATGGCCTTCGTTAAATGTTAGTTTTACCTACATTATAATTTTACCCTTGTTTACTTTATTGCAATAAAAGATTGGTAGAAATTAAAACAATCAAAGGTAACGTTTATGAACTTAATCAAATACGCAAATTTTTATGTAGAAAATGGAAAAGAAAATTATAATAAATATTACTTTACACATTTAATTACTAAACTTATGTAATGAACAAGTGTCTTGAGTGCTACCACGGAAAATAAAATTCCTCACGAAATTTTCTACGTCTTAATTTGGTACGAAAAATAGTGAAATAATCAACGGGATCGTCGTGTACTAGGTAAACGACATAAGGGTTTTAAAAGTAATTTATTTATTTTACATTAGGCCGAAATCATTTCGTAGTAGTGTAACCCCTAGCGGCTGCCCGACTGTCGTAGACGACAGTAGGATAGCCGCTCGGGGACTTGACAACTCTCGTGTTGTGGTGAAAGAACGATTCATTAGGTGTTTTGCACGATTATTACTTTCCATTTTGTGGTACTAGTGCCTTAAGCATGGGACCAACGTATGCCCACAGGTGCAAGACAAAATTTGACATATCTCCCTTAACATTCAAAAAACCGAAAAATTTATAAGAAGTAAAGTTGTAGGTACTAAAATTTACTGTAATTTTGTTTCTTATCATTTTTCTGTTACACTAATATTTACAGAAATATTTACAATGGAATATTGAAAGTTAAAATTATAAATATTTCGATACACATTTGTTTCAGAAAAAATGATGAGGTAATGAATTGGAGCAAACATGATTTTCTAAAACTTTACTCCTTATAAATTTTTCGATTATTCTAATAATCGATTTAGTTTCTAATATTAAGAGAGATATTGTATATTTTGTGCTTTCTTCTTTCTCTATGCCCTCTTTTCCCATAATTTATGCCACTTATTAATAATCAGATACGATATTTCATTTTGATTAGACTATAATTGTGGCTGCTAGAGAGTAATTGATGTATTCTAATTCGCTTAGTTGACGCGGCTCCTGCGTAATGAACTTTTACACAGCGATTTTGCTAGCTAACACCAATTTTGAGATGCGGTATCTCAACTACGGTACTTTCTCTATTTCGATGGATATATGAAGCACCAAATAACTACTGCATCTTTGCGTATAACATTACAAGCGTTTGCTGATTTTTCTAATATCTGCCTTCGATCGGCTAGCTTCTACATAGACTTATACATAGAATATTTCATGGCTCTCCACAAACATAATCCATGGGCGTTAGATCTGTTGATGTTGCAAGTCAATTTTCGGACCTTCTCCAGGCAAACCAGCGTCCAGGAATTTTGTTTTTTAATTTTGCATAACCAGTCATCTGAAGCCAGGTGGCGTATCATTTTGTTGAAACTACACTTCTGTTTTATTAATTAAAATTTTCAGTGATGATAGGTCTTTAAGACGATAACAAAATGGTTTTCTTGGTGGAGACCATACGTGTAGGTTTCTGATATTTGTAATGCCTTTTCTGGTACATGTAGCTTCGCCAGAACATAGAACAAAGCCAGTTATGAATATTGAAGCGTGCAGGATTGGTGTACGCTTCCAGAACTTTCATAATATGGAATGGATACAAATCGTGTTTTCCAAATTGTTATTTTAGTGATGTGAAAACAGGTAATTTTTATCCTCCGCCTGGGCGGGGTAGTGGTCTTAGCAAACCGTAAAAGATAGAAGAAAACATTAATGAATCTAAATGTTTTTCAAAAGATCACTAGACTTTTGTTTGATTTTTTTTCATAAAATTTATGCGATGTTTTCACTTATGATGACTGTAATCAATTTGTTTAAAAAAGTACTTAATTATTAACATAATGTTTATCCAATGCAAATTTCTTCAAATAATTACATCGGTTTTTTAGGCTATAACTAATATTTGACTTTAGGGTTTAGATGTGCTGGGACTTTTTGATTCAGAATGATATCAAAAATACAAAATTAGAAAATTTTCGGACTAAAACATTGGAATGTGGAATGGTGCGGTGAAATAAGTAATTCAACAGAGTAACAAAACAGAAAACAGGACAGGAAGTAACAATATTGAATAGTTGATTTTTGTTTAGAAAGATATTTTGTAAAATGCAGGAAAACGAGGGATTTCCATCTTTTTTTCTTGACAACGATTACATGTTATTATTGTTGACAAGTGGACATTTATCACTTAATTTCGTTTCAAGCGACATTTTTTGAGAGAATAATACATTTTTTACAAACAATAGTTCATACTATTTCTTATATTCGAATAAATACAAATTTTCGTTCTTAAAAAATTCATTTGATATCTAACTGTGGTTCAAATAAATAATTAACTTGTATTTTCGACAGCAGTATAACTTGAAATAAAATTTGAAAGAATTGGTTCTAATATAAAAATATGGCAGGAGTATTTCTCATAAACAAAAGTATCCTTTTTTGAAAATCCTAAGAAAAATTTCTAACCACAAATTATAATATAATACAAAACATGTAAATTGAAGCACTATTTTTACCGACGAAACAAACGGAGGAGGTTCTCAAGTAAACCCGTTTATATATATATATATATATATTTATATATGTATATATGTATATATATATATATATATATATATATATATATATATATATATAAATATATATATTTATATGTATGCATATGTATATATATACACATATATATATATATATATATATATATATATATATATATATATATATATATATATATATGTATATATACATATATATATTTATATATGTATATATATTTTTTTTATGTATGACCATGTATTATTTTTTACAGAGTAGTCCGATTTCGATAATTCCTCTTTTATTGGATAGGGTATACTTTGAAGTTGGTACCATAAAATTTGAAAAAAAAGTTCGCCCCTAAAGGCAGAAAAATAAGGAAAAAATCGATTGTTCACCCACTGAATTTTCATCTATGAACCGATTCTGTTGAAACTTGGCACACTTCTGTAGTTCCAATGACCCTATTACATGTACGAAAAAAGAATGGAACTGAAAAATGAAAAATAAAAACTTTTTAACAAAAAATAGAACCGACGAAAGAAGAAAGTAACTGAACTATATGTGTACTTTTTTTTAAATCTCTGTGGACTCTCTAGCGGTCACAGTTTTGGTATCAGAATGAAATTTGGTATTTGGCGCTCTTGGTATTCTAAGGGTCAAGTTCGTTAATGGATAAAATCGGTCGAGGGGAAATGTGGTTTAGAGGGAGGGGGAAACACAAAATTTGACTATAACCCTTAATTTTTGAAAAATCGAAAAATTTATCAGGAGTTAAGTTGTTCTAGAGCAAAGAAGTAAGGTCAAGTTCGTTAATAGGCAAAATCGGACTATATTTAGACAAAATTGCTTATCTTTGAAACCATTGGAACGTGTTTCCCATCGCTCGGGGGGAGGGCGGAGGGGTATATATACATGTTTGAAATTATAAGAGATAGAAAAAAAAATGTGTTCATAAAATTTGGCCATTTCCGCATGCCCGTCTGTCTGTCTGTGAACACGATAACCCAAGAACGAAAAGAGAGAAAGAGCTGAAATGTGTTCTAGAGCAAAACAGTAAGGTCAAGTTCGTTAATGGGCGTTAATCGGACTATATTTGGGCAAAACTTCTTATCTTTGAAACCATTGGAAAAAAAATTTTCTTTTTAAAATAAACAACTTTTGTTTGAAAAAGATTTTCATAAACTCAATAGTTTTCTTATAATTTGTGATTATATAATCCTCGGAAAGAATTGTTAACATTTCGAATACGCAGAACTGTTAACAATTAAATCATTGATATAATACAAGTCAGTATATACTGGGTATTAAACATGTAAGTCGGTTAGTTATTACATTACTTCCCAGACGAACATATAATCTCCTCCTTCTTTTTTCAGGTAAAAATAAACTATAAAATTATTTTATTATAATTTTGTTTTTATTTTGAAATGTCAATTTTGATTGTCGTTTCCATAGTAACTATAAACTATCGTTATTTATCGTTCTTAAATCGTTATTTATCGATCTATTTTGGCTATTAATAAATTTAATTTTTGCAAATACTAAAGTCATATCAGATATTATATTTCATTTTGATCACACTAAATTTATGACCGCAAGAGAGTGCAATATATTTCAGTGATCTATGTATTCTGTGGAAATTCGCTAAGTTGACGTAGTTCCTGCGTAACGAATTTTTTTGCGATGTATAACTGAAATAGAAAATTCATGTCTCTAATAACTTATGTCTAGTATTGGAAACAATCTTCTTAAGTCTGGGTACGATAAATATTAAAACGTAAAACAAATTGTCATCGACTTCAAAGGATAAAAGTCTACTGTCTGTAAAGGTATTTGTGGTAGAAGTTTTGAATATAGAAATTAGTTTGTAAGTTTAGCACATTTTTTTCTTTTTCAAAGTTGGTTATTATATATATATATATATATATATATATATATATATATATATATATATGCCCATTCCATGAAATGAAACACAATATCAAATTTGATTCAATTACTACTGGTGAAGACGGCATTCTGATCTAAATTTTGAAATAACCAAAACCTCGATTACATCCACCTGCAGGAATTAAACACAACTTAAATTGGCGTCTCTCCTCACAAGATTTGGATTAAAAATTTTCCATTCTCTGTTACTAATTTTTCTGACTAAATTGCAATAATTTAAGGATTTTTGGGTTCGTGGTTTTAGTGTCAAAGTATTTTTAGTGCCAATATATTTCAGTAAATACTGCACAATTTAATCAGTTAACTTAACACATATTCAAGTATTATAAAGAGTGAGTGAGAAAATTTATAAACGCATTTATTTTGATTTTCGGTTTTAAATGTTCTGCGTTTAATACGCTACGAACTGATTATAATTATAAAACTTATGTCTCGATTCTTATAAATTATTTATAAAGAAGGTGGAAATAGAAGTTTGGATTGCTTTGCATATAATAGTCGAGTAGCTGTCAACCTTAAAAAAATATAATTTCTTACACTCATAAATTTAGCAAAACAACTTTGAAAGTACGGGTTTTCTGTCTGCTACTGTTCTAGCTAGCCACTTCGATCCTATACGGGAATATAAATTTGTTTCCAAAACGATAGGAAATCAAAACGACGAATTTGTTTCATATAAAAATAGTAACAACTTTTGTGCGAAACATTTTTTCGAAAACGAATTTTGAAATTTGTACTTTTCGAAAAATTTTTGGTACAAAAGAACGCTAGTATTGTTATAGCGACAATTGAATTGAACTATTTTACTCTTCTAGAATCCTTTTAGAATTCAATGTTATCTCCATCCAAAGAAAAATTGTGGGGCTCTCGGATTTTTGTGAAGGATTGTTTTGATGTATTATCAAGTTTAATAATTAACTGTATGTCTTGGACCTAAGAGCGATTAGACTATAAAAGATAAACTTTATATTTATACTATGTTCATTAATGTCTATAAATTCAAAATAATTATTGATTTTCATTTATCTCAAAATAATACTAAATATATATATATATATATATATATATATATATATATATATATATATATATATATAAATATATATATATAAATATATATATATATATATATATATATATATATATATATATATATATATATTATATATATATTACTTATACAAGTATTAGAGTATTAAAACACACTTCTAACCTTATATAAATACATTCACCCCGCAAATGATGTTGTAAATACTCATTCTCACCCCATTATCGTAAGCATTAAAAGTTACACCGTATACCATGTACATTATTTGTGTACCCTGTGTATTATATTATATAATATGCTTTTAGTATTTATATAGCAATTTCTTGTCTAAACATTTAATTCAACCCTATATAAATTCGTAAATAAGCATTTTCTATGAATGCCTACTTTAATTCTATTCAGCCCCTATACATAGGGTGGCCCACTTAAAGTAATGCACGTATTTTTCATGAAAAATTACAAGGTAATTAATATTTGTTAGGATAAATAAATCCGGTAACATGGATTATAATTTCGTTATTAGTAAGATAAGTATTAATATCGTTCACTATTGCTCAACTTATATGTATATGTTAACAGGCAGGTATTTAGTAAAATGAATATCATGTAATAGATATTGTATATAATAAAGCTGTAATCGCTAATCAAATCATATGATATATTTTTCAGAAAAAAAATTTAAAATTGCTGCATCTCAGAGTCTAATAGATCTTGGATATAATTTTCGCGGTATCTTGGCTCTCTTTAGCCATCAAAGGAGCGCTGTAGAATCTACAACAGATTCCAATACTCGACACACACAAAAACAAAAAATATTAGTATAAGTTTACTAAATTTATGTCAATTGGATAACACGCACCTTGAAAAAAATAAAAAATAAAACAAAAATCTTATGATTTTTTTCAAACTTGAATTTTATTTTATTTGAAAAAAAAATTCAATTTAATTTCCACAATTAAATAAGTCTATTTCTTTATAATACAATAAAACAATGTACAACTGTTAATTTATAACTGACTGTTAATCCAACAAACGTATGTTCCAACCGATATTACTCGAACAAATGGTAATTTAAAATTGCTGTTACTCGAACAAATGGTAATTTTAAACTTTGATCTTCATTGATCGAATGTCAAAGAAAAACTCATTTTAAACTGGCGAATGCCGCTGTTTATAAAGGGACCATGGGTCGTTCTAGAAAAATGCTTGTTGAGACTAATGAGAAAAGTGTTTTTGAAAATATAGATTTTTATAGGCTCTTCCAGAACAAATAATTAATTTTAACAACCGTGGACGCTCTCAGATGGTCGATAATTGATAAAGTTATATTAAAACTTACATTGGTTTGACTGAGATACGAACCAAGTATAATTGTGATACTCCTCTGTAAAATGTCTATTTAGTACGCTTGGCCAATGGTAGATATATTTACAGTTCAAAATTTACAACATATAATTCATAACAGTATAAACACAATAGCTGTTTGTTAGTGTAGGCCTACTGAAACTTGTTTATGTTAATGTTTTTAAACAAAATTTAAAAACATTAACTTGTTCGATCTATTACTGTTTTTATATAATAAATTATATTTGGTTTTATAATTTTTTTTATTCATTTGATTAAAACAAAACAACTTTGTTTTACAGAAAAAAAAGCAAAACTAGATCTTATCTTTGTTCAATTATTAAAAAAAAACTTAAACGTTTTTCTTAATACTTTTCTTAATAAGAAAAAAACTCCTTCCTTAAAGAGAAAAGTATTATTTCTTAAATATTTTTCTACATTTGTACTTAGAGTTAATGTGCTGAGGTACTAAAAACTATTCTCAATAACTTTCAACACAATATAATTATAAATTATATAAATTCTTGTGAAGCATTCTTTGATTTTCTAATTGGAACCTCAAACCATTGTTTTTTCAAACAAAAGTTTATTTTGTAATTTTCGAGGAAAATTTAAGAAGCACTAAAACTCTTACTTTATGAAAACGACATTAAATATCAAGACTATATATTAGGTTGTTTCCGTTATTTTTGCTTATTATTTTTGTGAACCATTCTGTAAGTATATCTCTCTCAGTACAATTATAGATATGTATATATATATATATATATATATATATATATATATATATATATATATATATATATATATATATATATATATATATATATATATATATATATATAACAACCCCTGAAAGTATTTTCTATTCCTATGTTTTGTGTTTATGATGAGGTAAAATTTTCGTACAGGCTGCTCAAAAACTCAAACACAATAATCAAATTTTATCGTCTATGTTCCAATTCAGGAAATAATTCCAATTATCAATAAACATTTGAATTTCAAGTTGTTGGAAAATTGAATAAAATAATTTAAAAAAAAATCACTCAGCCGAAGAGCTTGGGTAATGTTAATGTATAGTCGAGATAATGAAAGATAGATGAACTAGTAAACGCGTGCATAACACAATTTAGCGTCGAGTGTTGCATATCTTACCATGTTTTTTTTGTCTGCTATCATTATTTAAAATAATCTCGGTCGCGTAAAATTACAAACTTTAAGTTAGTGAGGTCCGCAATTATTTAATGAAAAGTCAGAATTTGATCCAAATATAAAATATGCTCTTTTTAACCCGACTTCAAAAAAGGAGGATGGTTCTCAATTCGTCTGTATTTTTTTTTTTTTTTTTTTAATGTGTGTCCCCTCAGAACTCCGTCATTTATGAATCGATTTTGAATTTTTTTTTTGTTTTAAAGTGTTTGGTTTCCCATTGGTCCCATTGTCACCAAATCGGATTCTGATTAGGGGATCTCCGGGAAATCGAGAAAAATCCTCATTTTATATGTGATAACCGATTTCTGCGAATTTTTTTTTTTTGAAAAGGTATACTCATTCATAATGGGAAAATAAGAAAATTTTTTGAAAAACCGACTTCAAAAAAAATTTTTCCAAAAAAAAAACCGACCCCAAAAAAAAAAAATTTTACTGAAAAAAACCAAATTCCTTGTAAAAAAAACTGAAAATCTGTTTTAAAAAAATGCACTAAAAATTATAAAAAAAAAAACGGATAAAAAAAAAAGTGTTATAAAAAAATTCACTAAAAATTAGTTGGTCGTTTAGTAGGTCTACCCATATTTAGACAAATAAAATCAGTTATAGAACTTCGGAAACCCGACTTCAAAAATCAAATATTGTAAAACAAAAAATGCACTAAAAAGTAAAAAAAAAATTCCATATTCTTGTGCCAATTTTAGTTCACCTAAGCAAAATTTTTAAATATATATGTACAATTATTGTTATTTTTGGAGGCGGTGTCCAAAAGTTATGTGAATTTCTCTATGCTAAAAATTTTTGCTTAGGTGAACTAAAATTGGCACAAGAATATGCAATTATTTTTTTACTTTTTAGTGCATTTTTTGTTTTACAATATTTGATTTTTGTCGGGTTTCCATTTTGTCAAAATAGGTTTTATATTGTTATACAAAAAATTTAGTAAGGGGTTGACACATACCAACCAACACCTGCCTAAGATTGAATTAATGGTCCAACCGGTGAATGAAAAGTAGGCATAGATTTCTGAAAGAATAACACTTAGAGTATAGAAAAGGTACTACATATACCTACAACAGAATCAAATTTTAGTTAATTATATATTGATATCCAAAAATTAACTCATGAACCAGACGTCGAACCCTGAACCTCAAGATTTCTAACCTAGTGTCCTAATCGTAAGTGTGATTGAGTACTAGTATTGTATTGTGACGCTGAAGTATGCACAAACAATAACATGTCAAATCTTTTTATTCACAATAAAGCGCTGGTTGTTAATTCCTATTTTTGAATACAAATGTATTATTGTCTTCTGAAATATTTATAATCTTATTTACTTATTTCAATTCAATTTATAACCAAACATTCAAAAAGAGATATTACAAACCAACAACTTGGAAGGAAGTGTAGAAATACAAAAAGTTGATATTGAAATATACATCTTCTGTCTCAAGGCTAAACGACCAATATGTTTTATGTGCTAATATAAGGCAAGTATTAATTTTTGAAAATGTGGAACACTGTTCGTAATAATAACGCAATTGAAAACATAAACATTATTTGAGTAGACAACTCTCTACATTCGTACTATATCAAGATTCATTTCATTTAATAACGCTGGAGGTATATATTTTTTGCTTCATAAAATTTGAAAAAGCATCCTATTATCCACTCGATTCTATTGAAATTTGAACAAATTTTATAATGCAGTACGGTCATGGATGTTTATTAAAACATTCTCCATCTGATTCATCAGTTTGGACCCTAAAATAAGTGATTGCGTCGAACATTAGCGCATAATTGTAAATTTTATCATATTTGAAGAGAATTTTTTTAAAAATTATTTGCAATACATATAGTTTTTTAAACACTTGGTATTTTATGGGGTGCATAATTCACGAATAAGATGAGATCATTACGTTTGAAAATAAAATCAAAAATGTTTTTATTGCAAGAATATAATTTTTTTAAGTGTATTAAAACTGACTTCTTATTATCATATTAAGATAAAAACGGTCGTTTGAGGGTGCAGTGCATTATTTGGCAACAGATTTAATTAAATCAAAGTATATGTTTAGTCGGTACGTTCTTCTTAAATTATTATTTTAAGATTATCTTCCTCCAAATAAAATGGAAAACTTTGTGTATGTATGTATGCGTCAGTTAATTTTTACTGATTTATTAAAAATAAAAGGGAAAAAGTATATGTAAGGTTTAATTCGTTCGTGCATGAAAAGGGAAAAAAAATATAATATTTTTTTCTTTATTTAGTAATTTTAAAAGGCTGCATTGAATAAGTCTAGATACGCAGATACTGACACTGGACATTTGATAAATCAACATAATGGTATAAGCCGGTCTGTAAGATCACTAACCCTTTATAGGCATAACTAAATATTGAACATTTTTATCTTTGTGAAAGTCAGTTTTTTAATAATGAATTTTATAACGATAAACTAAACATGAATTTAGTCGAAAAAACAAAAACAATACCTACCTAAAAATAGCCAAAACGAAATTAGAAATAATTCCAAAAATTAAATTAAAAGTATAAATATTTTTCTAAGTTCATTACACAATTTCATCGTTAAAAAAATTCTTCGTCAGTTTGTTGGCACGAGATTCCCGTCTTATTACTCAAAATAACATCATGCTATTTAGCCTTACAGATTTTATAAATAAATAAATGATTAAAGCACGGAAAATTCCCCGAAAAAATAAAAATTGTAATAGTGTAACCGATTCACAAAAAGAGTTGATAACAGTGATGTCCAAAATTATAGACCAATATCGTTATGGCCAAACTTCTCACGTTTTCATTATATATATATATATATATATATATATATATATATATATATATATATATATATATATATATATAATATATATTGAATATATTGAATATACTTGAACCAGCCAAGTAGCCGAGCGGTCTGTATGCAGTACATGGAAGCTGTGAGGTTATGGGATCGAATCCCGACATCGGCAGTTTGTCAATTATAAATATAAAAAAAAAGGGCGGTTGATTGACTAAATTGTCGGTGTATGGACAAGAACGAAGTAACCGACTATGCTTGAGAAAGTTTTCTGCAGTTTCCTTCACGAACTCCAGATGAATATCGGCATAGTTCCTATCACAGTCGGCTGCAGCCGCATATGCTACCAATTCCTAGTCTACTCACAAATTCCTTCCACTTCACTCACATCCTCACATCCTTAGGCATCACAATGGACCTTATGGTCGAAGTGTAGCCCGTCCAGGGCAGCCTTTACAATCTACCTCTACCACTATGGCCAAACTTGTCAAGTTTTCAATATATATATATATATATATATATATATATATATATATATATATATATATATTTATATACATATATTTATACAGTCATGTATAAAAAATATTTTTTTTTTGCAAATGTTCAGATATGTAAATGTTTTTGTAAATGTTCATTGAAGCGTATTTAATCAACGATTGGTTTTATATAGCTAAGCACTAAATCAATCTATGGCCATGCCCTTAAAAGAAATAAGACAGGTACAAAGATGACGTTTGAAAATTGAAACAAAATTTTAATAATATAATTTTATAGTTATTTTTTAGAAGTATAGTTTCTGTGGAAATGACAAAATCAACAACAGGTGAGAGAGAGTGTGCACACAGCAATATATGCTGGAGTAGACGGCACGCAATTTAATCACATTCCAAAGTGATGACGACACGTTTTCTAACCAATTCACTCTCTGTATTTAAAATATATATAATCTGTATGAATTTGAGAGGTGCGCGTAAAGAAGTTTCACTTCAAAAATCAAAACTCTTTAAAAGGTTGGGAGATATGAATGACCTGTTTTGTTTGAATTATTATAGCAGATTATGCTCTTAACCATTTTTGGTGAAAATCCTGTTACCTACCTCATCGCCCACAAACATTTAAAATTTAAAATTAATATATTTTTTATATTAACAGAATATTGTTTCTTTTCTTATATCTTTAATAAAAGGACCTGAAATATTTTCTAAATAAAATAATTAATGGTGTACCATTCAAGCTTATTCAATTTTACATGCAGTATAATTTTATGAATAGATCGTTAAGATTATTTAATGAATTATAAATTAATTATTTACTAACAGTAAATGACTACAGTAATTGCGGAATTCTTTTGACATACTAGAATCGATTTAAATTTTTTGTATTATTTTTTAGAAAGGTCTAATGATTAAAGTGCATAAAGATTCAAATTGAGCAAACTATCTTCAAATCCCAAATTTGTGTTTAACGAAACAAAAAATGAAGCTTTATGTACACTTTTCAGATCAAAAAAGTCATATTTTCTATTGTAAGTCTTGAATAAATTTATGGAACTTGGCATGTTTTTGTGGTATGTGGGTGGTGGTTACGGTTATTTTCTTTCTATTTTGAAATTGCAAAAAAATCATACTACGAAAATTTTTTATTCGGACTCTTTAAACGAAAAATATCATTAAAGATGATTAAAATAAGCAAAGAGAACTGTAGGTTTTTTGAAATTACATTTCAAATTTTGTCCCTATTCCTAGAACATTTGTTTGTATTTTATAAATACGTATTGCGACTACAATGTAGTCATCATCAGTATGAATTAGCTAATCGTAACTATCTCTGTAATATGAATTCAGAGATATGTTGCTTGTTGCTAATCTGGTGCGTGTCTCACAATGACATTAAAAAAGTTCTGTTCTTTTATACGATTTGACTGAGGGTATAATCTGACTTGAGGATTATTTGAGTTGCCTGACTACTCAAATACAAATACAAATACGGTTGCTCACAATAACCACAATATTGATAAATCGAATCTAAAACTACTGAAATCTATACAAACCCCACAGAATTAGATGCATACGAAAGTATCTACATATACAAATTGAGAAAACAGATAATGAATTTAGACAATGGCCCAATTCCAAATTCTGATTTAATAAAATTAAACCATTTTCAAAAATAAAAATAAAAATCCAATACCTGAATGTCAAGATTAATGTAGATACACTCACTTTAGTGACAAAACAAACGCCGCATAGTCACCAAAGAATACCGCCAATAAATAGGTGGGGATTTCCACACACCTAGTCTAGTAGTCAGTCAGGCAACTCAAATAATCCTCAAGTCAAATTATACCCTCAGTCAAATCGTATAAAAGGACAGACCTTTTTTAATGTCATTGTGAGACACGCACCAAATTAGCAACAAGCAACATATCTCTGAACCCATATCCCAGAGATAGTTACGATTAGCTAATTCATACTGCTGATGACTAAATTGTAGTCGAAATACGTATTTACAAAATACAAACAAATGTTATAGGAATAGGGGCAAAATTTTAAATGTATTATGAAAAATGTCATGTATCGACAATTGCACTTTGAAAAAGTTATAAAAGAATCTACGGTGAAGCTAAGGAAGAATGCATGTCTATAAAAAATGACGAATCTGTACATTCTAAATTCATTAACCGCTTCCCAAAGAACATTGGTTTTCCATTTTGTGCCATGAAATTTGTGATCAGAACACCAAAAACCCCCTATGTACACTTTTCAGCTCATAAACACGAGTCTTAATATATGTTTGTTGTCTCTCCAGGAAATTCCGAGAAAGAGATTTCAGAATCTTTATCATTGGCACCAAGAGCGTTAAACCTTCGATTTGTATTTTCCCCAGTAAGTTACAATTTTTCCGCATTCCATGTTGGATTTTCAATTATGTGTCATCAAATGTGGTCACTAAAATACCCTATTAGGTACACTTTTTCCGTTTTATTTTGGGTTACACATACGATTTATCATACTTTGCCCGTTCATCGTGAAAGCTTTTCCGGGTTCCATGTTGGATTAAGAATCGACTCATCAAATTTGCGTTCAGTACACCAATAAACTCATGAATACTTTTGTTCATTTGTTGTTGTTGTAACTATTGAAAAATTTAGACTTTGGCCATCTTGTTGTTGGTTGAAGTATGGCTACTTTGAAGATCTTTACCCACTTTGAGGATATTTTCCCACTTAAAACCTTTTGTGCTTTTAAGCCTTGGACCTTTCTGAAGTAAATTAAAAGAATATACAACCGCATCAGTTTAACCAAAAAATTCTGCAACTCATGTTTTGTTCATTTTATACTGGAGTTTTTTAGACAACCGATATTTGGATCCCTATGTTACATACTTTGTTAAGATCTGTGTTTAGAGATAATTGCAGTTTTTGGAATTTTATTTTCAAAAATTCTCTAAATTAAACCAGAAACTTAATTTTGTTAAATTAATTTAAATTAACGATTCGATTAAAATATAAAATCAAAGAGAAAAAAAGAGAAACGAATGAATATTGTAATTTGTCTATTTCAGAGAATAATACAACGAAATTTAGATTAAATTGTGACATTCATTTATTATTTGTAAGTAAATAATTAATATTAATCATTGTCTAAGTATAAATGTCTTAAGAATGTGTAGGTATGTAGGTGAATACACGTTAGTACAGAGAGTTTTAAAGAATTGAGGAAGAATTATTTAGATTCTGCTTTGTGATTCAAAAAGTTTCTTTTCCTATCTAGTGCTTTCTTTTCCAAATATCCTCTCAAAGTATCAGCTCTTGACGAGACATCCGCATTTTACTTTTAGTGGATTAAATGAAAAAATGTTAAATTTCATAGACATATATCTAATGTTTTTTTGGGCCACAAAAAATAATACGGCTAAATTAATAATCAGATGTTTTGTGAGTAAAAAATTAATAAGAAATCACATACTATTGTTCATTTGCTAAACTCCTTTATTAACTATGAATACTGATTATAGGTTGACTTGATCTAAATGGTACAAATTCTACAATTGTATCCAAATTTATACCAAAATTGTGATAATAAATCACAAAATTGGATAAATATATTTGTCAAAGTAATAGATAAAAAGAATTGTTATGTACGTTATGTACGTTATTAAAAACAATTATTTAAATTAAGACAATATTGAAATAATTTGGATTAAAACACTAATAATAAAATCAATAACAAAAAATCAGTTAAACTTAACTCTTTTAAGTCTATTTCCACCAACGAAGTTCAAAATTTGAACTTAGTTTAGACACCGATCAACGGCATTTTGTATTCCATCAACAAGATAATTTGAACGGCAATCGTTCTAAACACGTTCAAAGAAAAGAGATAATATGAAATTTTATAGATAATGTCATAATTTATGATGATGTATAACATTCATATGTTTTGAATTGTCGTCGATCGTTTAATATTTGTTGGAGTTTTATATCATGTTAAATTATCCTTTCTTTCGTTTTTATATTTAATTATCGGTATTCTTTAACATTTAGGTTATGTTATATAATTTGGAATGTATCAAACACTTAAGTATATCGTAGTCCAGTCATATCAACTGTTACAAAATGCAAATAATAGAATTACAATACATAGATCGTAACCTGAACAAAGTTCTTCTTTTTTTTAGAGTTCAAATAATGGAAGATGAACTTGGTGGAAACGAAAATAAATTGGCCAAAGGTCAAACTGAGTTCAATATATTAACGAGTTTACAAAAACCAAGACGATTCCACCAAACAATTTCATAATATGATCTTAGTTTAAACTCTGATCAAAGACATTTTGCGTTCACTTACAAAGTTCAAGACATGCTGAACAATTTCAATGAGATGAACGACATTTTTTTTCCGATAAACGATTTTTAACAGCAATCAACCAGAAGATTACGCTATTGACTACAAACGTCGTAGTTAATATAATTATATTCTACATTACACGCAAAATAGTCCGAGAAATTTTTTTTAAGGGAATTCGAATTATTCATTATTATCGCCGAAGTCAATAATATAATTTGATGATTTGTACGTTATTGAGCTTCAAACAAAATTATTAAATTTTCAGCCAAATAAATATAACATTTAATTAGTTCTGAACTTGATAAGAAAAAAAATTATATTTTTAGATCAAACAGGACACATTTTCATATTTTAATTGCGCGGTCAATTATGCACCAATCATATTTATTGATACAAAATATATAGACTTATAGTAAACAAACTGTAAGCTCTGTAACTGAACATAAACCTGATGAAATGAAAAAAAAAGAAAGAAAACCAAGGTCAAATTTGATCGAGTTCACGTGAATTATGAATTGAATCGTGTTGATGGAAATAGGCTTTAGGATCAGGATCAATATAATATTGGTAATGCTCGTACAGGATAATTTCAGGTCGTTTCAACAAAAATAAGTGAAAATAACAACCGTGTAGCGTGTAGCCTAATAACTCAATTCATTCTTTCAATCTTCGTAGAATCATCAGTAGACGATAATTACTTATAAAAAATATGCCTTCCTTGGACATTTTCAACAAAATTGGCCACTTTGTATATGGAGCACCTTACCTAGCAGTAGCGCAGAAGAGCACGAGGAGAGTGCCTCCTAACTTTCGCTTGGGAAGATACATGTGAAAAAATAAATATAAATTTGATAATCAAAGAATATGACCATTTTTTTTGTGGCGGAGGTGAGTCTGGCTACCATTTACTCTTTGACTGTCCTGGAGTCAACGAGGATAATAGGTTTGATCTGAGGAGAGGAGGGTTAACGTGCTTGGAAAGTATTTTGAATGCTAGGGATGAGCAAGCGGTCTTGAAAGTGGGCAGTTTTTTAAAAGAAATACTGAACAACAGAGCAATGAGATTATCGGAAAAAATAACTTATGATTGATGACTTGACACTCCCGCCCAACGTTTCATTTATTTTAGTATATTTGTTAAATCCATTTTTTTAATAATAATATTATTTAATTTTATGTTTTAAGAATTTGAAATTTTCTTTTTTGTGTTATATGTAGCAAATATACATTTTTATTTTATCAGAGCTAATGATGGGTTGATTAGCCCAATAGGGCATATCAAATAAATAAATAAATATACACACTTATGTTTCATAATTACCGAATTAAATAACTGTAACTCATTTTTGGCCAACTATTCGGTAATATCCTTTCGTATCATATGATACCCTTTCGTATCATATTAAAAAAGTTGTTTTTAAAAAAAATTGTTTATTTTTAAAAAAAGGATTTTTTGTCTTAAACTTTTTGTTACATCTCTTTCAGTCTCAAATTTTGGCAGTTTTGCCTATTTTTCCCAAGCGTGGTCCGATTTTGCCATTAACGAACTTGACTTCTTACCTCTAAATCTCGGCAAAATTTCAGCTAGCTAAGTCTTTTTGTTTTAAAGTTATCGTGTTGATGGACGGATGGACGGTTTGACACATTTGCGGAAATTGACTCCTTTAATGAACACATACACCAACATTTTTTTCTGCGATCAATATTTTCAAGCGTTAAAAAACAGAACTAAACCTAATATACTCTAGTTTATATTTTAATCGCTCTGCTTGAAAAGGGGCTCCACCCTCTTGACCACCGAGGCGACATTCGGTCTTACTTCGCGTCCCTGACGTAATGTAAAATCCGCATCTTTCTTGCATGAATAGAAATAATAAAAGGTAATTTTGAGAAGTTTTTATCACTTTTAGGGTAGGTGCATTGGGAAAATTAAAGTTTTTCGATTTTTCCGAAGTTTTAAGTTATTCCGGATCGAATGCAAAAAACCGCATCCTTCTAGCATGTCTGGGTTATAATTTATATACGTGAGTGAGTGAGTCAGTTTCACAAAGGGCTGTATATATTATAGGATACCAGGTATAAAAATGTCATACGTAAAACACTTAACTTTTGAGTGATTGAAAACAGTATAATCATACCCATTTTCTCTAGTATTACTTTAGCTGTGATTTTATCTTTCATTGTATAGATAGATTGTAGCGGCTGCCCTGGACGGGCTACATTTCGACCATAAGGTCCATTGTGATGCCTAAGAATGTGAGGATGTGAGTGGAGTGGAAGGAATTTTCTTGTATAGCTGCAGCTGACTATGATAGGAACTATGCCGATATTCATTTGGAGTTCGTGAAGGAAACTGCAGAAAACCTTCACAAGCATAGTCGGTTATTTCGTTCTTGTCCATACGCCGAGTCAAGTTTAGTCAATTAACCGCCCCTTCCCCTTTTTTTTCTTAATAATTGACTAACTGCCGATGTCGGGATTCGAACTCATAACCTCCCAGTCCCCAAGTAGATATAACGCCTTAGACCGCTGGGCTACTTGGCTGGCCTTTAATTGTATAATAATAAACCTAATATTAAATTATCCTTGTTAAAAATCAACCTTGTTTTATCAATTTTATTTCATATTTTGTATCATATTCAAATTTTGTTTGTGCTCTAGAAGTGCTATGGGCCACATTTTATTCAACTAAGTTAATTAATTTTCTATAGTAAGCTATAATATAAAGTACGTAATGTGGTGTGGTATATATTCGTGCAAGTGTTGTACTATATTGTTTGGAAACACTAACGCACTTGTATCACTACAGATGCTTTATTGAATTTTGTTTAAAGGAATGCAAATCTCTGATTCATAAAAATGCCTGCAATATTTTACAGAATCTCTCTCGAACATACTTCATATAGAAGGTATATATTTGTTCATTATTATATTGTGCAAGTAAGTGCAAGATATGAACTATTTATTTACATATACAATTGTTTCTCTTAACTGTTTTCGCTTCTTGTTGTTCTTCTCAAATGTGTACTTTTCATTAGTTGAACAAGTAATAATAATGCTGTGTTCAATTCTAAAAAGACGTGTGATGATCTTCTTGCTACATATAGTACCTCCATTGTTTAATAACTGCATTCCTTCTACATCTAACAGAATATGAATGTTCGAAATTTTGATACTATTTGAAATGAGTGTGTTCCCTGAACTACAAAATTATACATATTGGTGAAAAAACTATTCAAAATTATATTTTTAAATAGTGCAGTAAAATGAGGAAACGGATTCGGAATTCGGAGTAACAAATAGGATTTTTGATAGTATCTTCTAAAGTGTATGTAATATGTAGTAATATGTGGTAAAAAATCCGCTGCCTGAAAAGGGGTGCTAAAAAGTTATTAAACAAAACAGTTGTATATATAGGTGTAATATATATATATATATATATATATATATATATATATATATATATATATTTATATATATATATATATATATATATTATATATATATATATATATATATATATATATATATATATAATATATATTATATATATAATATATATTAATATATATTTATTTATATATATATATATATATATATATATATATATATATATATATATATATATATATAATATATATTAAATTTTAGAGACGATGATTTTGGACATCTACTAGACAGGATCGATGGGCATTAGAAGAAATTTTTTCGAAATTTTGCCTTCGGTATAACACCAACAGCTCTATTTTGTTGCAGCGGAATTTCGCTAGTGAGAAATTACAACTTTAGAGTGTGTTAGAGGTCAGGAAATATTGAGAAATTGAAGTATTAGACACAATCAAATGATTAAAAAACACCAATTCATGTGGATTTGATGACGGTCCAACCAGGCTAAATTTATAAGTGAACCATTGGCTCATATAATCAATGCTTCTTTTCGGACGTGTTTTTCCAGAGTTTTTCAAACAATCGATTGTGAAGCCAATTTTCAAAGACGGCGATCCTAAGCAAATGACCAATTATAGACCGATCGCTCTTCTGGCAAATATATCGAAAGTCGTTGAAAAAATTGTACTCAGGCGAACAATTGAGTACCTGTTTAAGTACGATTTAGTTGCAAAGCAACAAAATGGATTTCTTCCTCATTCACGAAACTACTGAAGGATTACTCAACAATCTATCAGTGGTCGGAGTATTTTTTGATCTAAGTAAGGCTTTTGATTGTGTCAACCAAAAATTATTGCTTCAAAAAATTACGGATTTAGAGATACAAAAAGTACGGATTTAGAGGTCAAGTTCTAAGTTGATTTCAATCCTACCTCACAAATAGAACTCAAAAGGTAAAAGTTATGCAATGCCAATCCAGCCTACAACACATTACATGTGGCGTGCCACAAGGGAGTGTCCTTGGACCTCTTTTGTTTATAATATATGTGAACGATCTACCACGCAGCATATCAGCACCAACAATACTCTTTGCAGATGATACAAACCATAATCTTAAAGGCAAACAACAACTTAGATATCAAAACCAGATTCAACACAGTCTTAGAAGAATCCGAGCATTGGTTTAGAAAAAACTCTTGCAATGTTTAAACGTAAATAAAACTAAAATTATCCACATCTCTAGAAACAATGCCACAACACATTAGAATAGATACCATTGAGCTTGAAGCATATAATAAACGTCTAGATGTTTTAGGAAACGCCAAATTTCTTTGACTGTACCTTGACAGCAGATCAACTTGGAACGTCCACATAATAAACATTCACCAAAAAATAAGTAAGAAGATGTATCTTTTAAGAAATATATCTCACTATACGGATCTGCAAACAACATTAATCGCGTATTATGGATTGGTGTATTGTGACTTTGGTGATTTGTTTATATTATAGAAAGCAGCAGTGCGAGCTGTATTTAAACTACACTAAAGAACCTCTTGTGCACCTTTCTTTAAAGAAAATGGAATTCTGACCCTCCCCTCAATCTATATTTATGAATGTGCAGTTTTTGTAAAAAAAAGCACACCGATTTATATAATAAAGTGATAAACAAAAATGATAAAGCGATATACATACGTATAATACAAGATAACTAAATCATTTAGTTCCGGGATATACAGACAAACATATATAATGAAGAGTGTGTATCAAAGTACAAAAAGAATTTTTAATTTGTTGCCTAATCACTTAAAACTACTTTCTTTTAACAAATTCAAAGTAGAATTAAGAAAACTTCTGATTGAAAAATGCTATTATGATCTGAAAACATTTTTATCTTTTTTTAAAAAATTTTGTACCGAAAGTTTATAAAATGCTCCAGGTACAATTTTATCATGTCCGCTTGGTTGTCAACATGTAAATTAATTCAAAACCTAAAATGGATTAATTCCTGCAGATCTGTAATAATAACTGCCGATTACAAATTCGTCAGTTATCACTGTATGTCTATGCATCGGTCATATTCTTGTGTATTTGTATTTATGTAAAAAGTTGAATTAATATTTCCCGTACGAAACGAATCAGTTTATACGGGACACAATAAACTCAATTAGTGGTTATACTCATAATAATCAAAACGTTTTTTAAATATTCGATCGTGAATTGACAACAATGAACATAATTAAACAGTATGCACATGCACTGTTAGTTTTTTACATAAATTCAGTATATGACGGGTATTTAAGCAATTAACTCAGTTTGTTGATATTTTTACTTGTTTATAATTGAATTTTCCTGAAAGCTTAAAAAATAATTGAAAGAGGGAGAGTGCAAGGACTGACCCACGAAATAGATGCCTAGCAGTCACATAAAAGTTAAAATTAACTTTGATTTTTAAGAACTAATAATCTCTGTATATAATATATGCACGACTATGTTGCTAGTTATAAAGACGTGTGTAAAAATATACAAAAGCCTAATACCTATTGATGAGAAGATTAAACCATTAAATGAAACATAAATATCCATGTTTATAAGTTTGTTGTTCCATTATATATATATATATATATATATATATATATATATATATATATATATATGTATATATATATATATATATATATATATATGTATATATATATATATATATATATATATATATATATATATATATATATATATATAAATATCTGTGTATGTGTGTTATGTACTGTAAACTTTATCATAGATTTTGTTAATATATTCGTAAGGTGCTATATACAGACGATTCACCAGAAATAAACCCATCATAATGGTTATTATTTAGGAATTTAATCGTTTTTGGAATAGGAACTATTTAACAATACTAAGTATTGTTTAAATAGAAAAAAATCGTTAAAAAAGGGGGATTCCTTGAATTTTTATGAATATTTTTTCATGAGAATCAATTATTACTGAATCGATTATCACTGTCTGAATTTACATATCCCGAGTACAATTGAAAATAATTTGGTGCAAACAAATTTAATTAATCTTCATACACATAGTTTTCCCGTATAAAACATATTAAAAAATAGTTTAGATATTAAAAAAAGTCTAGAACTTCACTAGATTATTCTGACCCACTTTCTGTTCGTTTTAAAAGTCAAAATTGCCAAATATATGACGTCTATAAAGTTAGCACAGCCAAATCAGCACAATCGGTTTGAATTAACACAACGATTTAGTGCTCTTTTTTATGCTAATTAATTGCGCAATTTTTAATTTTCGTGCTCTTACCATTTCGCTGAAATCGATGGCTGTGCCAGCTTCAAAAGAAGCTAACACAGCCATATATGAAAAATTTGTGTATTAAATTTTCACTGGCACAGTGATTAAATGCTAATTATGTGCTTTCAGAATATATTATTGGAAAAAAATTTGAATCACTATTTGTCAAAAAAGCACCCCCACCCCGACGAGTTGCAACAGTAAAATACTCAAAATTATCAGCACAATCGAACTTGAATAGTCATTTTCTAACGCATTAATTATAAGCTTTAAAATTATTTAGGTGGCGTTTTTAGTGCTCAACCCTTTATGTTAAAAACCCACCCCCAACACGACTACGAGCAAGAGATTTCAAAGCCAATTTGAAAGAGTGGGTAATTGATTTACGAATGTGGGACGCATCTTAAAGCCCTCTTTGTGAATCTTAGGCAGAAATTAAATCTCTGCCAAGGACACATGGCAGCTTAACAACCTCTTACAAAGAGATTCATCAATATGCTTGGAACTTTTAAACTTTCTAACCAATGCATCATTTTGTCTTGTAATTGTTAACAGGGGAGGATCCTTGTTTAGGAATGTGTATAGAGAACCATCTTCAAGATGATCAATAGCCCAAGAGTCGTATTCATGTTTGATCATTAAGATTAAAGAAACAAATTGGGATGACTAAAAATTGTATTGTAATTTCATAGTTTTTTATCATATCTTGAATATTTTTCATTATTTTAGTCATTTTATGGTTATTTTTAGCGAATTTCCTGAAAGGAAATAGAACTATTGGTCTCGTGCCGACTTCAAAATTTTGCAAAAATTTTTGCAAATGTCCATCGATCCTACCTAGTAGACATCGAAAATCACCATCTGTAATATTTATATATATATATATCTATGGACATATATATGTCGGAATTGCATAATTGGGATTATGGTCGTTTGAACCAGTATATATGTTGTCAGGCATTGTTGTTTTTATAAAATACAAACACTTACCAATTTTCCAATAGCACACTGAAAGATGCATTTTCACAAACACGCACTAGTCTACAATAATACCCGGTGTCCCGCACTTTCACAATTAGTAATTACAATTAGTTCAACCTACGAGACAGTAAGTTAGCTCCAGTTAACAATACAGATACAACACGAATAATACTAACAAATGCCATACCACGGTTATCTCGTCAATAAACATAATTAATTATACTAGTCCAAAAGGGCTACCAATAATCCAAACACTATTTCCATGTGATGCTATTTTCATGTAACTTTCAGCAGAGTTCAGTTGATACTAATACGCAACTGCACGATACGGTCTGTACTCGGGTGCTGTCCTCTCAGAACTGACTGTCCTGCTTCCTTTTTGAAACTCCTCTCCCTTCCTTGATGTTTGTAAAAATATTGGAAAGGGGTCATCCTATTACTACATCATATTTATGTACCATCTAAGGTATATCACAAAAATTGGTTTATTACACTCGTACCGTACAATTTGCGTCTAAGTAGAGGTCAAACCCCTTCAACTGAACACTTACTATGTTAATTGATAAATCTTAAAGCAATTATTCTTTATTGCACTTTTAGACAATTTATTTTATTCTAAGAATATATAAGTATTGATAATATCTAATTTCCGGACCTCTATGTCTGGAGGATTCTTTATGTCAGACATACTGTAATAAAATAAACCTTTTCTAAAAAATAGTTTCTTTGTACTTATAAATAAAAGTGTAAAACTGTAAAACATATTATTGATGTAGAGAAATGTTGGAACAGGCGTATCCATAAATAAAAAAAACACATTTATCCCCTTTGATAAACGTACGATTCCGACATATATATATATATATATATATATATATATATATATATATATATATATATATATATATATATGTGTCTGTAATCACTATTTAGCGGTCACAGTTTTGATCTGATTGGAATGAAATTTGGTATTTGAAGTGCTTTTGGTATTCAAAAGGTCAAGTTCGTTAATGAGTAAAATCGAACAAGGGGAAAAAGGGGTTTAGAGAGAGGGGGAAACACAAAATTTGACATATCTCCCTTAATATTTGAAAAATCGAAAAATTTATCAGAAGTAAAGTTGTAGGTACTAACTTTTACTGTAATTTTGTTTCTTATCATTTTTTCTATTACCCTAATATTTACAGAAATATTGACGGTTTAAGATTGAAAATTAAATTCCTCAATATCTCTGTACACATTAGAGTTTGAGCAAAAATAATAAGGTGATGAATTGTAGCAAACATGATTTTCTACAACTTTATTCCTTACGCATTTTTCGATTGTTCTAATATTAAGAGAGATATTTTATATTTTGTGTTTTCTCCTTTCTTTATGCCCTCATTTCCCCTTGACTTATGTCATTTATTAATAAAATTGGCCTCGCAAATACTAAAATACGACATTTCATTTTGATCAGACTAAAATAGTGACCGCTAGAAAGTGATTAATGTATTTTCAGGAAATTCGCTAAGTTGACGCAGCTCCTTTGTAACGAATTTTTTTATGTTATATATGTTATTTATTAAATGATGTTATCACTGAGGTCACGGTAATAATATGGTTGACTGCATAAGCCCTAATTACAATGTATACCATCAGATAGAGAATCGCGACGAAGTCAGTTTCAATACATTTTGTTCGTTCTGGATCACTTGTACATTTACCTTGCTTAAACAGAAACAATATTGGTAATCAGTTGTTGTGGGTGAGTCAGTTCTAGATATTTCTAATATACACTAAATCAGACTTAGTAAGCACAACATATCTATTGTATAGTTGCTAGATATTACAAAGAGTTTCAAAATTAAACAATAACGCAGTTTACTTAGAATCTGTGTGTCACTTATTTCGTTCATCTCTATAAGAAATTATTATTTTTTTATATATCGTGATGATAACCCCTTCACGTTCCGTAAAAGGGTTGCAAAATTACCAAAAAAATTTAGTAGTTTTTCCAACTTAATTTAAAAACCGTACCATTTACAAAAAAAATGTATCGGACCTTAATTATAGAACATAAAATTATCTATAAAAAATGTGCTTTCAAAGTTACACGTAAAATAACCCGTCTTGGTTTAATTTTCTTAATTCTTTTGAATTGAAGCTAAAAAGTTGCATGAAACCATAATTTGCTTAGCAGGTCATCGACTAATTAGCATAGAAGGATGCAGCCATTATTAATGGCGATTTTTTTAAGAGCTATAATCTTCAATTAGTCAATGACCTGCTTGATAAAAAACTTCTTAAAGAAGTATTAATGTATTAATAATGTATTATATTTATAATGCATTGATGTATTGAAGTATTTTGTATTTTACTTATTGGCCTGTTTGCGTAATTACTGAATCTTTATTTTTATTTTTAATCAAGCCTTTTGAAATTTCTATATTTTTTAGGTTGAACTTTCTGATGAAGGAAATAGTCATGAATATATTTGTTTTATGTAATAGTTATTACTAGTCAAAATAAAATTGTCATGAAAATAATTGTTTTATTTAGTTTTACTTAATATATATAATTCTTCTGCCCGTGTGTATGTGACTGAACTCCTCCTAAACGGATGGACTGATTTTGATGAAATTTTTTGTGTATGTTCCTGTGGATTCGAGAATGGTTTAGATTCACAATTGGATCAGATAGGCAGCGCTGCGATCGCGTTCTAGAAATTCTAAAAAATAACTATAAAATTATTTTATTAAAATTTTGTTTCCTTTTTGAAATGTCAATTTTGATTGTCATTTCCATAGCTACAAATTGTTATATTTAAGTTAGAAATATGCAAATTTGTATTTTGGCTATTAATAAATTTAAATTTTTTATAACGAATATATAACGAAACATTAATAATAATTGAGGATATTTGGATTATTATTTCGAACATGCCGCTCTTCCATATTAGCATGCCAGCGCCGAACCGCACAGCAGCAGATATCATCAACAGCGATGTTCAACATAATCACCAGTTTGACATGACTTCTTTTGCAACTTTTGTTGCTGATAATGAACAATTACTTACTGCTGAGCAACGAAATGTATATGATAAATCAACTTGTCAATTGCAGCTCAACAAGGTGGATTCGTTTTTTTGGATGCACCAGGTGGCACTGGTAAAACATTCCTCATTTCACTGATACTTACGCGCATTCGATCACAAATCATATTGCATCATATTGCATTCGCAATTGCTTCATCAGGGATTGCAGCAACCTTACTTGAAGGTGGACGAACTGCGCATTCAGCACTTAAATGGCTGGAGTTTTAAGTAAATGATTAATTATTATCTGGGATGAATGCACAATGGCTCACAAGCATTCACTTGAAGCTCTCGACAGGTCGCTGAAAGACATCAAAAATAATACTAGGCTTTTCGGTGGTGCATTACTGCTGCTGTATGGTGATTTCAGACAGACATTGCTCGTCATTCCACGTGCTACATATGCGGACGAAATACATATCTATGGCGAAATGTCAGTAAATTATGCCTTACCATAAATATGCGTGTTCAACTTCAAAATGATCCATTAGCATCGGAATTATCTGAACAATTGCTAGACATTTAGTCTGGTTCACATGTACGATTTTTCATAAAATTTTTGAATAGTCTCCGAAAATTACGACCAAGGTGTCATTCGATCCGGATTATTGTGTAGATCATTTAAGGAAAGGTTCCAAAAGGGGCCGAAAAAAATAGCAAAAGTTATAAACAATAAACTAAAAAAAAAGTGGGGGTTTAGTTTTTTTTGAATATCTCGTAAAATATTCAAGATTTTCGAAATGTTAAAAAAGATTTGAAAAGATCATTAAATTTGCTAAAAAAAGTCTGTACTCCCGGAACTGTATCTCTAATATTTATAATTTTTACAGAGCTCTGAAAATAGTGCCAAAAACGGCTAGTCTGACTTTTACGCGCGCTGCGTCACTGCGACGCAGTAACTAAAAAAATTATTTAAACATATTAAATATGAATATTAAGGAATGATAAAATTCATGTACTATTGGGATACATGAATGAACAATAATCCGCGGTTAAAAAATTGTTATCCCAATTTTTTCATTAGTTATGCTTTTGTTAATTAACAACTTTTTCTGCAGTAAATGTTAACAGAAAAACCGCGATAATTATTGAACTAAAGCCTTAGGATTTTTTTCACTTCGTCGAGTTATTCTTAGTAGGCTAACAAATAGAAAATACGTCAAAATTTAAGATTAAAAAATAATTATCAATAAATAATTTTTTTTTCGATATCTCGAATGTTTCAATTTTTAAATGTTAAATGCTACATAAAAATAATTTTTTTTTATTTTTTAACACCATTGTTTAAAAAATTGTTATAAACAAATGCATTCTTTATGAGCTAATGACAAATTTTTTTTTCTTAATTTATTGGTTGATACAATTTATGATTTTTAGTGAAAAAACTGTTTCTTAAAAAAATTTATTTGTTGCTAAATAATGCGTTGGTTAATTTTAATATTTAGTTGCAAAAATAGAATGTTAATTAACAAACGCATTTTTTAGCAACAAATAAATTTTTTTAAGAAACGGTTTTTTCACTAAAATTCATAAATTGTATCAACCAATAAATTACGAAAAAAAAATTTTTCATTAGCTCATAAACAATGCATTTGTTTATAACAATTTTTTAAACAATGGTGTTAAAAAATTAAAAAAAATTATTTTTATGTAGCATTTAACATTTAAAAATTGAAACATTCGAGATATCGAAAAAAAAAAAATTTATTGATACTTATTTTTTAGTCTTAAATTTTGACGTATTTTCAATTGTTAATATAAAATTGGAAAATGCAAATTTTTGAATTTTTCCAACGGGGATCTATTTGTTAGCCTATTAAGAATAACTCGACGAAGTGAAAAAAATCCTAAGGCTTTAGTTCAATAATTAACGCGGTTTTTCTGTTAACATTTACTGCAGAAAAAGTTGTTAATTAACAAAAGCATAACTAATGAAAAAATTGGGATAAAAATTTTTTAACCGCGGATTATTGTTCATTCATGTATCCCAATAGTACATGAATTTTATCATTCCTTATTATTCATATTTAATATGTTTAAATAATTTTTTTAGTTACTGCGTCGTAGTGACGCAGCGCGCGTAAAAGTCAGACTACCCGTTTTTGGCACTATTTTCAGAGCTCTGTAAAAATTATAAATATTAGAGATACAGTTCCGGGAGTACAGACTTTTTTTAGCAAATTTAATGATCTTTTGAAATCTTTGTTAACATTTCGAAAATCTTGAATATTTTTCGAGATATTCAAAAAAAACTAAACCCCCACTTTTTTTTTTAGTTTATTGTTTATAACTTTTGCTATTTTTTTCGGCCCCTTTTGGAACCTTTCCTTAAATGATCTACACAATAATCCGGATCGAATGACACCTTGGTCGTAATTTTCGGAGACTATTCAAAAATTTTTTGAAAAATCGTACATGTGAACCAGACTAATTGGCAATGGTAAAATTCAATCGTATGAAAATACACAATATATTCGACTCCCAGAAAATTTTTTCAACATGGTGGCTACCAAAGATGAGTTAATAAAAAGTATCTTTCCAGTTTTACGACATAATTATACTAATCATGCATGGCTACGAGAGCGAGCTATTTTAGCTGTAAAAAGTACAACAGTCATTGCCTGGTAATGATATTACATTCAAATCGATTGACACTGTTGTTGATCCTGATGAAGTTGTCAACTATCTTGTAGAGTTTTTAAATTCACTGGATTTACCTGGAATGGCTCACCTATAATTTTGTTTCGAAATTTGAATACACCAAAACTGTGTAATGGCACGCGATTAGTAATGAAAAAAATCATGGACATTATTCTTGAAGCCCCACTATTTTGAATGGAAAATTTCAAGGTGAAGTTGTACTTCTACCACAGATCCCAATGATTCCTTCAGATTCACCTATCCCATTCAAACGTTTACAATTTCCATTCGCTTGGCATTTGCTATGACTATTAATAAGTCACAAGGTCAAAAAATGACCATTTGTGGCTTAGATTTCGAAAATTCGTGCTATTCTCACGGCCAATTATATATGTTGGGTGTTCGAGGGTTGGCAAACCATCGAATTTGTTTGTTTATACCCTTCAAGGATTTACCAAAAATATTGTACATCCAATGACAATACGATAAGTTAAGTTTTTGTACATTAAAAAAATGTACTTGTTATAAAATATTTTGAGTTTCAACTTTTTTACCTACAATTAATCCAAGTTTAAGTTTTTATTCAACACAGGTTCTACATTCAACTTACCTCATAATTTACACATACTCACCCACTATCGATTGGTCGAATTGTCGTAACTGTACATGTAATGACGTTAGATATTGTAATAACTTTTTAATAAAAATTTGCATCAAAACGGTCCAAACTGTTAGAGCTTATTCAAAAAAAATTAAAATTTTCAAATTTAAGAAGTGTGTATAGGACAACGTCTGTCGGGTCCGCTAGTATATATATATATATATATATATATATATATATATATATATATATATATATATATATATATGTATATGTATATATATATACAAGGGGCTGACTTTAACAGAGGCAGCGGCGGGTGCAGCACCAAAAAACCTAAGTATGTCTTTTCATATTTTACGTAGTCAGATTTATATATATATATATATATATATATATATATATATATATATATATATATATATATATAACCGGCCAAGTAGCGGCGCTTGTTAAGGCGCTCTACTTGGAACCGGAAGGTTATGAGTTCGAATCCCAACATCGGCAGTTTGTCAATTAAAAAAAAATTAATGGGGCGGTTGATTGACTAAACTGTCGGCGTATGGACAAGAACGAAGTAACCGGCTATGCTTGTGAAGGGTTTCTGCAGTTTCCCTTCACGAACTCCAGATGAATATCGGCATAGTTCCTATCAAAGTCGGCTGCGGCCGCACACCTGCCAATTCCTTGCCTGCATATGAATTCCTGATCCTCCAATCACATCATAAAAATGTTAATTAAAAATTAATAAAGGTTGAAAAATAATGATGTGGGTGGCCTCTGTTATAGACCTTGGTGTCTCAGAAACGGAGGTAAAACCCCATTATATATATATATATATATATATATATATATATATATATATATATAACCGGCCAAGTAGCGGCGCTTGTTAAGGCGCTCTACTTGGAACCGGAAGGTTATGAGTTCGAATCCCAACATCGGCAGTTTGTCAATTAAAAAAAAATTAATGGGGCGGTTGATTGACTAAACTGTCGGCGTATGGACAAGAACGAAGTAACCGGCTATGCTTGTGAAGGGTTTCTGCAGTTTCCCTTCACGAACTCCAGATGAATATCGGCATAGTTCCTATCAAAGTCGGCTGCGGCCGCACACCTGCCAATTCCTTGCCTGCATATGAATTCCTGATCCTCCAATCACATCATAAAAATGTTAATTAAAAATTAATAAAGGTTGAAAAATAATGATGTGGGTGGCCTCTGTTATAGACCTTGGTGTCTCAGAAACGGAGGTAAAACCCCATTATATATATATATATATATATATATATATATATATATATATATATATATGTATATCCGACAAGTGCTATAACCATTAGAGGGATCGAGTTTTCGCAAACAAGAAGTATTTATATACCAATAAAAACAAAAATGTTTGGTATACGAGTATATTCATTGGGTTTACGGAACGGTACGGTACGGTTTTCATATATGACTTGGCAAGTGGTTTGATTATTTGTTTGCACATTAAGTGTTATAAAATCTGACTACGTAAAATATGAAAAGACATAGTTAGTTTTTTGGTGCTGCACCCCCCCCCCTGCCTCTGTTAAAGTCAGCCCCTTGGGTTACAGGGTTATTGTTTTGATTTTCATTTCCGTTTGTATTACAGCCTCTAGGCGGTCATTTAGTACCTTTAGTAAAAATATAACTCACGCTAACGACGAGTCATATTAAACTCATTATTGTAAATACAAACATACAAGTGCGTTAATATTCATTCAAGTGCGCCGATATTCAAGTGCGTTAGCCGTCAATATTCGTTCAGTCTATTATAAAATTTTTTCCCCTGATTTTTTCGAGATTGCGAGATTGTTAACCATTGAAACATTTGATCACCACCTTGTATACAATTGATTTACCGGGACTATATTCAAAACCATCAAACGAGCTTTCTTATAGTGTTTGCGCTAGGCCTTTTGTATTAATTTGCAGTCTTGGAAATTCACAATTTTCATTTCATGTAAAATTTTTGAAATACTTTGTTGTTATTCTATCAAATATATAATATGTAATAGGTAACATGTATTCTACTCATATAACCTAACCAAAAGGCTTGAACTATAGCTTGAACAAAGGATAACAATAGTCGATGTAGCCTTACATTGTCAGTGTGTACCCAAGTCATAGGTGTATGGGGTTATATGATGTAATTTCCTGGTGTGGAAAATCGCCAAATGTATTTATATACACAGTGGTTTATAAATAATATGCTGAGTACTACACACAAAATATCATATATTTTTAATCCACAAATATATTACATTTCAATAATCGTTTCAGTGACACTAAAGGCGTTTAATGTTAGTAAATGATTATCGTCTCTCACAGGTTGACTCGTTTAACAATAAATATTTACAACTGCTATTCCTTTCATTTATTTGGACCTTCAAGACAGTGATTCAGTAGATAAATTATAGAAAAATAATGTTAATGAATCAAATGTAATTAAAAAAATAATAAACGTACAGAATTTTAAATGAGGGTGGATAATCTTTAAAAAAATTCAGTAAATTCAGTATAGAAAAATAATGTTAATGAATCAAATGTAATTAAAAAAATAATAAACGTACAGAATTTTAAATGAGGGTGGATAATCTTTAAAAAAATTCAATTCAAGTACTGATCGTACACAAAATTTTCCTTGAAAAAAATATTAACGTTCAGTAAAGCATAATTGGCGAGCTATAAAATTACAAAGACGAAAAAATAATTTATCTCATGTTATTTAATAGTAAATACAAAATTGCGATTAGACATCTTTAAATATTCATATTAAGAGCTCATATTTTAACAAGATCTATTAATCAAGATACTTTAATGTTTCTTCAATGTTCATCGGGAAAAAATTAGGTACCATTGCACTAGGATCGTGGGCGAATTTACGCATGAGCAAGCTGTATAAAACTGACCGTGGAAGATGCTTGCCTCAAATCTGCAGTACTGCATTTGTTTTGTTTGTCCTTTTATCGCCATTACGATAAACAATACTTTCTAGGGAAATTATAGTCTAAAGGTATTGAGTATTATGCAAATGCGCAGCAAGAAAAAAAATGGTGCCTCAGTCGGTTAAAATAATGACTGCGATTAAATTTCTATGAAAGGCTTTCAAAGATTTTGAAGTAGCATTACGGGTGTAACTCCTTTTGCAAAAAGAGGCATATGATAAAAAGGACCCGTTGGGGTTAAACAAACTTAAAATCTTGACCGATTAATTTACCGTTTCACATGCAGTGCACAGAGTGTCAATGGACTTGTACGCCATTTCTTTCCCGTCGAAAGACAATTCAATACCATGTCATTTATAAAAAAAAGCAGATTGATCTTGTTTTTCGAGTTAACCAAAATAGACCCTTCAAAAAATTATTTTATTCTGTTAATCGATAACTTATTTTCATTTAAATGTCAAAAAATGAGCAGCAGATAATATACCGCACTTCAGATATAATACTCTTATTTTTTTGGTAAGTTAAAGAATTGTTATTGAGGGCCACAGAATATTTATGATGTGCGATGATGTGGTACACAAAAGACATAGTTTATTGTTTTCTTAGATTTTTATAAGAATATTACATTTATTATATGATTATTATTTTTTAGTTTAGTTGTCTAAATCTCAAGCTATTTCTAGTAATGTGGTATACAATTTATCAAACTTTTTCGTTTTTAATATATAGAAGGAAATATAGTCCTTGTGAGAAGTTTTTCCATATTTGATGTAAAATGCTGTGTTGAAAATTATTAAAATAATTTTTACCTCAACACATCATTTAAGTACAAATGTTGAAAAATATTTAAGACATTATATTTCTCTCCTCAAGGAAGGATTTTTTTTTATTAAGAAAAGTATTGAGAAAAATATTTAAAATAATAATATATTTTTCTCTTTGGACAAAGGAGTTTTGTATAGATATATAATGGAAGTATAATGGAACAAAAATAACATATAATTTTGAGTTTTTTTTTGCAAAAAAGTTTTTTTTTTTTTTTTTAAATCTAATGAATAAAATCAATCAAAATTTATTTTATTAAAGAAAGTTTTCTTTTAGCGAATTTCCTCCAACGGAAATGCAGCTATTGTCTACAAAAGAAACTCTTTTATTATTCATTGATAAACCTTTCAAAAGCTATTCAAGGTGAACGATGAATTAATAGGAAATTTGAGTTTACAGTAAAGAATTTTTTTGTAGATTGTTGTATTTCCATCAAATTATCACCTACAAATATATCCAAATTCCTGAAGTATCCTCAGTTATTTCCGTTTAAAAGGAAATTTATTTTGAAATATCATATTTTAACCTTTTTAATAACATTGAAAAAAATTTTTTTTAACAAATTAAACAATTAAAAAAAAAAATTTATTAAACCTTTACTTTTCAATGTAAATAACTATGGGTCCTTCGAGAATTTTGAAAGTTTTTTAGGAGATAATTTGAAGGAAACATCGTTCTACAAAAAAGTCCCTATAGAACTTTCCGGTAATTTCTTGAAATTTCCTGCAAATTCAACGTTGACTTTGATTAAGTTTTGAAAGAGAAGATTTATCGAAATTTGTAGAGATTAAGAGATATTTTTTGTAGAACGCCCATTTGCCAAATTCGCATTGTTCTGGCATTATCATATTCGCCAACCTGTTAACAAGTTATAAAGTTCCATATTTGAAAAAAAATTTTCCCATCTTATTCAAATGGAAAATAGAAAAAATTTAATTGAAATAGAAAATAGCTGTGAGAGACCTCTTAATATTAATGTTTAAACACTTAATATTAAGTGTTTTTCTTTATTTGCCCTATTTTCCAGCAAAACCTAGAGAAATTTATAACCAAATATAACATGTGGTAGACAACTAAAACCTTAAACTACAATGGCAATAGCAACAAAAAAATATAAATGAAGTGGAAATTAATATAAAATAAAGTTACTTGAACCGTATCTTTTGGAGGTTTTCTGAGGAATATGCTGTAATTGACAAGTGGAAAACAATTAAAATCTTAGTTGTGATGAACGACATAATGACACCACATTATGTGGTATATGCAAACTGAACATAAGTCAATTTCCACAACCCTTTTTATGATATTCCCCCCAATATGTACGGTATATACTACAGCCATTTGCAAATATGTATCAATTATATGTTGAATCGCATCAACTTTCCGGTTCCGAATGTTGCGTTATTGATCAGATTAATTTATTGCCAGCGAAAATTGCTTATTGAATTTTTGAAGCTTTTGCTATTGATTTTTGTAAATAACTTAAAAAGTGATATATTATGCACCCAAAAGTGAGTTGCATCCTCTCATGTTTCGAATAATCGTCAAGTACGAAGCATACTTCACGATTAAGTTCTTATACAATGAGTTGCTTTGCAAATGAACAATTTGATTATTTTCGATGTGTTATCACTCTGTATATCTTTCTGTTTATAACAAACAACACCTTAAAGTTTACTTTTATTAGAAGAATGTTTAGTGTCTCATGCGGAGAATACATTTAAGTATTTTGAAATATGCAACTATCACACCATACAATTACCAATATGAGTATCATGTTCGAAGCTACTTTATATACCATACTATAATACTCTCTCTACAATTGCAACATAATATACGATGTTATATAATGGGAAACAGTGCTCGAAGATGTTAAAGGAATGTGTTGTTGTTTGTTCGCTTGACGAGACGCTCTGAAGAACTTTATTACAGTTTTTAAATGAGAATAATACATTTGGGACAAACTTTTATTAGATTTTCGATTATATGCTTAAAAAACTCAAAGATGTTTATAGTAGATAACTTTCAAAAATATTTAACGTGAACAAAAATTTATGAAATATACTATGGAAAATAACGATTTTAGGAACGTTGAATACGAATTTTAGTTTTTAGTAAAGGCGTACACAGGTAAAAATATTCAGCATATTAAGACGGCAAGGAAAGATATAATTATCCACTAGAAGTGAAATTTGATTTTAAAAATTTTGAGTGGTGGCCATTTTAAACCGAGGAAATATTTTTGGAAAATTATTTTGGGTTATTTATCAGGCCTTTGTGAAATATTGATAAAGAAGCAAATCAAAAATAGCGGTCTCAATTATAGTCTGATCAAAATAAAATATCTTATTTGGTATAATTATGGTATTTGTAAGGCCTATTTCATTAATAAATAGCATAGGTCAAGAGGAAAGGGGGCATAGAGAAAGAAGAAAACACAAAATATAAAAGATCTCTCTTACTATTAGAACAATCTTAAAATGTATAAGGGTTAAGGGTGTAGAAAATCATGTTTACTTCAGTTCATCACCTTATCATTTTTCTCAAACTCTGATATGTAAAAAGATATTTAGAA
The DNA here is from genome assembly GCA_963920215.1 of Nineta flava. NCBI lineage: Eukaryota > Metazoa > Arthropoda > Insecta > Neuroptera > Chrysopidae > Nineta > Nineta flava. Next base: position 48,136,809 of record OY986040.1, read on the forward strand.
TGTTAATTTTCAATCTGAAATTGTATATATAACTGTAAATATTAGTGTAACAGAAAGAATGTTAAGAATGAAAATATTAAGACTAATTACCTACATTACTTCTTATAAATTTTTCGATTTTTCGAATATTTAGGGAGAAATAACAAATTTTGTGTTTCCCCTCCCTCTAAACCGCCTTTCCCCTTGACCGATTTTACTCATTAACGAACTTGACCTTTCATATACCAAATTTCATTCCAATCGGAATAAAACTGTGAACGCTAGACACCACAGATACATAAACGTATATATATATATATGTATTTATATATATATATATATTTTTGGAGAGTAGGAAATGCATTATGCACGACACCGATAGGTAGTGTCAGACTCATACCGACTTAACTTCCTCTTTAGGAACCCGCTCATCATCCTGGAACCACTTGCGCATTACTTCAGGAGGAATGAGTGCACATTATATTATTTACTTCCCGTATTGTTCCTCCCTCATTTTGATCACATTCCTGATAATGCGTGTAAAGCCATCCATACGTCTTCTCTTCTTATCATTTTGCCAACCATGTTATCTGGTGTTATAACTCCAATCGTGTTAACTAACTTCATCCTCAGCAATTGAAACTGTTCACAGTAAAACAGCGCATGCTCAGCGGAGTCAGCTTCTTGGCACAATCCACACAAATTTACCTCCAATATTTTGAGAAACGTATATATATATATATATACATAAATATATATATATATGTATAATAATATATATATATATATATATATATATATATATATATATATATATATATATATATATATATATGTATATACATGTGTAGCTTAATATAATATATTATATAATTATTATAGAATTATAGATTATATAATTCTTCTGTCCGTGTGTATGTGACTGAATACTATACTTGTCTATACGTATATACAATTACTACATAACAATTTTTAAGTTGTATCCGGCAACCTATATTCCGCCAGTTGATATACTGTTTTTGTTTACATATAGTGAGTGCTTGATGTGCGTAGTGCTTGATGTACGTAGTGCTTAGTGACGTACAGTTGTCAAGTTGTATCGGTTCGACATGTATACTTATTCATAAAATGCTTCACTTTTCGTTGTTATAACTAAACAATGAGACGATCAATAATTCTCGATTTTTTTTTAATACGCAGAACAAATCCAATAATGTATAGCTATTTTTTTTAAAGATTCTTAAGTGTCGTTTTTGTATTAAAAATAAAAAATTGGTGGAAATACTGCTGAAAATGGGTAGTCTCCATTGCTCCCCATGTTAATTATTCGAACTTAAATTTAGTTTTTCTCGACTATGACGGTCAATCAATTTCAAATTTTAAGTGTGAGTGTATACTAATACCCTTAATTTTAAGTGTAAAATTGGAACATTCTATAAATATATATGCCCATTAACACGACAACTAACTTAAGTAACAATAAATAGTAATAATAAATAAGTTCCTACCTTGTTTTGTTTTTTCTTGACTCACAAATAGATTCCATCCTGGAACAACTGCTTCCTGCTTCCATACTTCCAACAACAACTTTTTTTAAAAATTAACATTTGAATATTCTTACTCAAGCTTTTTTATCGAATTTCCTCCAAAGGAAATGAAGCTATTGTTTATGTACCGATAATGGAGTTTCGTAAAAATTTCTTCAAATGTCCATCGATCCTGCCTACTAGATGTTAAAAATGACCATCGTTAAAATTTGTATATATGTATATGTTATGAGTAAAGCTAGAACTCTAGATAATGCTAAGTTTAGCCGGATAAAGCTAGGCGTATCCAACGTTTTTGGATAAAGTTGGTTTAAAATAAATAAATAAATAATTGGGTTTAACCTCCTGAGACACGACGGTCTATAACAGAGGCCACCCACATCATTATTTTTCAACCTTTTTTTAATTTTTACTTTTTATTTTTATGATGTGATTGGAGCAGCAGCCGACTTTGATACGAACTATGCCGATATTCATCTGCAGTTCAAGAAGGGAAAATACCGAAAATCTTCACAAGCATAGCCGGATACTTCTTCCTTGTCCATACGCCGACAGTTTAGTCGATCGACCGCCCCATTATTTTTTTTTTAAATTGACAAACTGTCGTTGTTGGGATGCGAACCCATAACCTCCCAGTTCCAAGTAGAAACAACGCCTTAACAAGCGCGGCAACTTGGCTGGCTAAAAAATTGAATTGAAACATAAGATATGATTAATTTCGGGCTTTATCAGTCTAAAGTTTATCCCAATCTTTCTGGATAAAGCTGGAGTTGTAGTTGTAGTAGTTTTAATTTTAATAATTTTTTATACTAGTACTCGATTGTAATAGTTACCTTATTTAATTTCATAAATTTTTGACACTTTATCTTAAATATAAAATACGCCTTTTAGTATCGGGGCCCAAAAACACGCAAACCTAACCAACTCGGGGTATGACAGATGTATAATATTAACCGCTGGAGTATGATTCATTGTTAATATTTTCTAATCGACAAATCTCAACTGTAGTATTAGCCGGCTACAACTAGTTTTACCAATATTGGGCTTTACGCGTAACATAAATATATATATATATATATATATATATATATATATATATATATATATATATATATAAATATATATAAATATATATATATATATATATATATATATATATATATATATATATATATATACTAACTGACCCGACAGACGTTGTCCTGTCTTAACTATGAATGTTGAATTCGAATTGGTATAATTAAAAAATAATAATTATTATTCCAAAAACATATTGTTTGTTATTCTAATGCTTTATGATACACAACATTCTTAGTTTTATTTTCTAGCGACTTTATCAAATGTTGGCGCATTAAAACGTCTTGCGTGTTGTCCTGCAGGCGTCTTATCAGCTTTGATGACATGCTTTCTAATGCGGTCGTGAATAGTGCAACCAATTCGTTGTGCTGATGGAAAAACATTTGCAGTTGTTCCACAATTGGTCTTTTCACCGAAGTGTTGTGTGCACAACGCTGATCGACTTGTCTTGCTGAAACGACCATAAAATAAATATTCAAAAATTTTTAGTCACTATCCCGCGTTCGCAATAAGGAACCTGTTAGATGATATATTTGACCCTGAATCTGCAAAGGTAAACAAATAATAAATAGATGTAATATAGGATATTGTATAGCGAATTGTTTGCACCACCATGTGGCTCTCCCATGGTTCTCTCAAAATACTTTCTCAGCACTCCCATTCCACCATCACTTTTATTTTTTAAACACATTCACTTCTTTCTGCTTTTGGCAATTTGCCGAGCTACAAATGTACTTTAAGTCATTTCAATTGATACATCATTTCAATTGAAAGCTGCCAACGTATTTTGCATCAGACACGTGGTGGTAAAAGTTTATTGTTTTTCAATATACTTACCTTGAAACTTGGGTTAAATTTTTCTCGAATAACTTTTGTTGCGCCAAATGACGTGATTTGAAACCAATTATTTTATTGCTCGATATGAGTCAAAAAATGTTTAGAATCTGTCCCATTTCCCGAAACCAATGAATGTAGTGACTCTTCTGGCGGTACTAATCGCGCAAATTTAACTTGATCGCTTGCGCAAATTGAACTTGATCGCTCGCGCAACACAATCCAGGGGCTTCTTTTTTAAACTAAAATGCCTTTCATCATTGACACACAACGTTCATTGGTCCAATAGCAACAATTTGCTGTTAACTGTAATCGATTTCCACATTATAATTAAATGCAGATCGATATTGGTTAAACGCAACATTTCTATGTTGTTGATTTCGATTCCGTTCAGTTTCATTCCGCGTTTCGCGGTGTATCTTTCACTTCTAGCTTTTCGAGTTCTGCGACTTAAGTTTGTACGTCTAATTGCTGGCATTTTTTTTCAAAATTCATTTGAAAAAAAAAATTCGTTACGCAGAAACTGCTTTAACCGAACGAATTTCCTAAAAATACATAAATCTCTATATCTGATATGATTAGTATTTGCAAAAATTAAATTTATTAATAGCCAAAGTAGAACGATATATTACTATGGAAAGAACAATCAAAATTGACATTTCAAAATTAAAACAAAATTTTAATAGAGTAATTTTAGAGAATATCATCCAAATCGGTCCAGCCGTTTAGGACCGGGTCCAATTGTCAATCTAAACCATTATCGAATCCACTGAAACACACACACAAAATTTCATCAAAATCGGTCCAATCGTTTAGGAGGAGTTCAGTCACATACACACGGACATAATAATTATATAATCTATAATTCTATAATAATTATATAATATATTATATTAAGCTATACATGTATATACATATATATATATATATATTTATGTATATATATATATATATATATATATTTAAATATATATATATATATATATATATATATATATATATATATATATAAAATTTGAAATTGATTGACCGTCATAGTCGAGAAAAACTAAATTTAAGTTCGAATAATTAACATGGGGAGCAATGGAGACTACCCATTTTCAGCAGTATTTCCACCAATTTTTTATTTTTAATACAAAAACGACACTTAAGAATCTTTAAAAAAATAGCTATACATTATTGGATTTGTTCTGCGTATTAAAAAAAAATCGAGAATTATTGATCGTCTCATTGTTTAGTTATAACAACGAAAAGTGAAGCATTTTATGAATAAGTATACATGTCGAACCGATACAACTTGACAACTGTACGTCACTAAGCACTACGTACATCAAGCACTACGCACATCAAGCACTCACTATATGTAAACAAAAACAGTATATCAACTGGCGGAATATTGGTTGCCGGATACAACTTAAAAATTGTTATGTAGTAATTGTATATACGTATAGACAAGTATAGTATGTGTAACGTGTCTGCCGGTACAGCCATGGACAAAAATTTTGCTTATTATGCTATACGTTCCTTCACTCTTACTATACGTATACGCTCCAAAACTTTTTGACAATATTGTATCAAGACAACTACCTTAAACAAGCTATTTATTGTTACTTAAATTTCATACAAACTTATTTAAATCATAAAATTTTCACAAATAGTTACATCATTTTACTTTTTCATATTGAAATGAAACACGTCCTTGCGGTAGCCATACATCAGTCATATTATTCCTTCCTCGGTTATAGGACAGTCGTAGAGTGTATCTGTGAATTTATCTCCAACTTTATTCGTATAAAATTGTGAAGGACACAGTAGCTTTTAATAATGCGGATACAAAAATTTATATTTACGTCTATCGGGCGGTGAAAATACGCCACCTGTAGCCCATAATACCGAATATATATATATATATATATATATATATATATATATATATATATATATATATATATATATATATATATAATATATATATAAATATTTATATATATATATATTTATATATATTGTTGTCTTCTCGACAACATTTTTGTAATGTATATATATATATATATATATATATATATATATATATGTATGTAATTCTTCTGTACGTGCGTTTGTCACCTAACGCTTCCTAAACGAATGGACCGATTTGGATGAAATTCTATAAAATTATTTAAAATTTAAAATTACATTAAAATTTTATTTTAATTTTGAAATGTCAATTTTGATTGTCGTTTCCATAGTAACTATAAACAATAATCGTTACATATCGTTTTATTTTGGCTATTATTAAATTTAATTTTTGCAAACAAAATCATATCAGATATTATATTTCAATTTGATCACACTAAAATTATGATCGCTAGAGAGTGATTTATGTATTCTTAGGTAATTCGCAATTAGGTAATTAAGTTAAAGCAGCTCCTGCGTAACGAATTTTTATTTTTTTGTCAAATTAATTTTTGTTTTTAAAAATGCCAGGGTTGCCTCCATCGCAACCCCCCGAAAATTCGGAAAACACCCCTAAAACTGCCCTTTTCACTTCTATTCATGTTAGAAAGATCGGGTTTTTCCATTCGACGTGGAACAGGTTCCAAATAACAGGAATATTTGAAAATTTTTAATTTTTCTATCACAACCCTTCGCAGTTGGGAAAAACACCCCTACAGCCACCGCTTTTCTTCTATATACATGCTAGAAAGTTGCGGTTTTTTGCATTCGACGCTTAATAGCTATAAATTAAGAAGGTCGTTAGAAAAACTTAAAATTTTGTATCATTACCCCCTAAAAATGGACAAACAACCCCCTAAGCTACTCTTTTAACTTCAATTTTATGGTAGAAAGATGGGATTTTCACCAATCGACCCGAAATAAAGTAAAATTAACAAATTACTTTGAAAAATTTCATTACCTTTGTCTCAAACCCCCGAAAATGGGAAAAACACCCCTTAAATTGCCTTTTTCCCTTCTCTTGGTGTTAGAAAGATCAGGTTTTTTTCCCATTCAACGTGGAACAGGTTTAAAATAACAGGATTATTTTAAAAACGTAAATTTTTCTATCACAACCTTCGCAGTTGGGAAAAACGACCCTATAGCCACCGCTTTTCTTCTATATACATGCTAGAAACTTGCGGTTTTTTGCAATCCACGCTTTATACCTACAAATTAAAAAGGTAATTAGACAAACATACAATTTTTCATCACCACCCCCTAACAAAATGGGAAAACAACCTCCAAAACTACTCTTTTAACTTCTATTCATGGTAGAAAGATGGGGTTTTTTGCATTTCGTGGCAAGTTATTGTTGGGGTTATTCGATAAACTTTAATTTTTTTATCGCCATCCCCATGAAAATAGGAAAAAAGACCCCAAAAGTCGCCCATCTACGACTTTACATGCTAGAAAGATGCGTTTTTTTTGGCATTCAACGCAAAATAACTGCAAATTAACAAGTTGATTCGAAAAACCAAATTTTTTTCATCGCTACCCCTTTAAAATCGTAATGTGAGACCTATCTATGCGCAGGCCCCCCTAACCCCCCATCATAAACCCATTCTCCAAAAAAATTAACCCCCCCCCCACTAAAATGTGATGTGAAACATATATATGCGCATTCCCCCCAAAAAAACCTTAAAAACTCCCCCCATAAATATTCCGCTTCCAAAAAAATCCCCCCCCCCCTCATTAATTCTCTAATGGTAAGTACTTTTTGGTAAGTATTTTTTTCAACTTTTTTTAAAATTCATGTAATGTTATTTTCTGTGACGCGGAGCCAACGGGTCAATATATATATATATATATATATATATATATATATATATATTTATGTATATATATATATATATATATATATATATTTATGTATATATATATATATATATATATATATATATATATATATATATATATATATATATTGTTACACCTATTAAATATGTAGTATTATGGGTCTAAATGGTTTATAACTTTTGTTCATAGATACGACTGACCACTTTTGATGGTATAAATTACGACACCAATGGTGTACTCGTGGCCACAAAAGTAGCGTTCTTTTTACAAAATTTTATAATTAATTTGTTGCCCAAAAGTCAAATAAATATGGAAGATAAAACTTGGAATGAATAACGCTATTTGTGTGACCAATAGTACCAATGGATCCTGTAGTGTGCAATACTGTGTTTCAGTGCATAAGAGTCCCACTTTAACAAGTCCCTCAACAAAGATGTATGTCTGATTATGTACTTGTGGTTTTTGTTATGGCCACAATGTAATTATACTTTGACTATCAGTGTCGGTAGATTAATTCTTTGATCATTAAAGCATTCAAACGTTACAAGTCAATCTCAATCTGTTAGTGGAACTTATGCATATATATATATATATATATATATATATATATATATATGCATAAGTATATATATATATATATATATATATATATACATATATATATATATATATATATATATATATATATATATATATATATATATTCCATAATCACAATGCAGCAATACTGGTACGTATATCGGCAAACATTTATTATGTAACAGACATATTTGCGATGAAAAAAATAAATCAGGTCTGCATGCTTGTAAATTAACGTAATTTTGACGTCATTCAACATTGAAAAATTATAGTTAATGGTTGAAATTGTAGTAGAGTAAGGTGCCAATACAATGGTACCTACCATTGTGTCTTCATATATCGGACAAGGATTCCGCCCAAAATTGTAGAATTTATCTAATAATGGAATAAGAATAGAAATACCTTCAGCTCTGTGAAAGGCCACGTGGACGGAAGGAGAACCACCCTATCTCAAAAAAGGAATAAGCCTCAACTTGGGGAAATATTCCACGGTTTTTCAAGCAGAAGTCTACGCTATGCTGGCTTGCTTCCATGAGAACCTATTAGAACCTTTTTTCAGAGAAGAGTCTTAACGAAAATCAAATGGGCAAACTAAAGTCTATTGATTTTAATTATAAAAGACAAATATGCTAATGTTTAGTACAACAACATCCAAACATGTTTTACTCACTTGAAAATTTATTTTGAGATGACTGCAAACGAAAACATAAAGTGTACAAACAGGTGAAAACGAAAGTCGATTGATTTCAATCGTAACAAACCGGATTTGGACAAGCTGACGTTGTCCAACGTCGAAGAAGTAAGTTTTATATATTCTTTATTTTATTTTTCTGTTGTTAATTTTTTTGGTGAAGGATGCAAACGACATCAAAGGACAACGATATAATTTTAAGGCAGTTTTCGTCAATCCACCTCGAAAAATTTCTCAGAGGAAAGATACTAACGAAAATCCAATTTGCAAACAAAATTTTATCGATTCAACCATCAAAGGCCATAGGAGGTATCTCATACACCAATATTATTTTTCACTTGCAATTTTTTTAGAAGATTACATAAAAAATAAAAATTTTGTGCAAACATTGTGCAATTTATTAATTGCACAACCAAACAACCTTGAATCTGCATTGAATCATTGAATCTTTGAATGAATTGAATTGAATCATTCAATTGAATCATTCAAAATCATTGTGTCTATTGAATCTAAACATAAAAAAAACCAGTTTAGGGCAATCGTTCGTCGTCCTACCTTGTTTTTATAGATCATTATGGATTTTTGGTCTGTCACTTTTTGAAAGCTTTGTGTAAATATCTGAATGAACATGATGGTGGGCGAGGTAGCGTGAAGTTTAAAGAATAAAGTTTCAAAAAATATATGATGGGTATTGAAGAAATTTTTGGGATTCGTTGTACTTGAAAAACACAAATGGTAGTAGTTGCGGAGAGGAGATGGAAGCCTTGCAAGGAGGTCTCTCCAAGCTTTTTTTACCGGCCCCTAAAGAACAAGGAATTTTAATGCAGATGAGAAATTTCGGTTGTGCGAGGTTGTGGGACTGCAACCGACTTTCATAGGACCTATGCCGATATTAATCTGGGGTTCGTCAAAGGAATCTGTAGAAAACCTTTATAAGCATAGCAGGTTACTTTCGTTCTTGGTCATATTCCGACAATAACCGGTGAATTAGTCAATTAACCGCTCCATTTTTTAAATTGACAAACTGCCACCATTGGGAACCAAGTTTCAAGTAGAGCGCAGTTAATAGCACAGTGACCAGCACGAGACCAATTCCTTTCAGAAAATTCGCTAATATGTATGAAAATGATTTTTTTCAATATTTTAAAACATAAATCATGCAGGCATGTTTTTGGAGTTAACGATAATGATAATATTTGTAGTAAAAAACTTGAAAAGTTAATACTCTTTATTAAAATCCCTGAGGTCCATCATCAAATTATAGTGAAATGGGACAAAATAGAAAGTGACTATAGCCTTTTTTATAAATGTCTTAAAATCGAAATGGATTTGCCGAAACGCGGATTGTATGTACGAAGAAAACAATCTATTCGAATTGATAATCTCTGTCAACTATGTTGGCTGTGCTATGTGTACATATGTATGTTTGTGTGTATGTTCATTAAAAACTTGAAGTTACTTCTTACTTTTTCTTCTTTCTTAGCTACCTGTAAACGATCCATAGTCATCATTTCTTCATATCAAAGTTTTTATACTTCCATTATTGGTAATACTTGAAATCAATTATTTTCAATATAATCAATAGGAATATAACTTAACGAAAATAGATTATAATCAATTTGACCAAATAAACGGCTCCTTCTTCAGAAATAAAAATGAAATGGAATCCATTTAATTTTTATTTCTGAAGAAGGAGCTGTGTTTCGAAACTAGTCAAATGAAGTGATTTTACGAAATTTTGAAATATTTGTTTTATTTACGCTTGTATAGATAATATTCAAAAATTGATAATATTGTATTAATCGACTCAAATTAGGCTGATGCTGCCTATGATACTCTGATAGTGGTCTTTTATTGAATAGTCCCAAACGAATTTTCAATTTTGTGGTTTTAAATGGCAAATGCTGCTTCGTTTAAATATTGTTTTTGATTAATTGAACATATGATAACTAGAACCAAATGGTATGTTTCAATTTTTGAAGAACTGTTTCTCGAAAATTACTAATGCTCACCACCCAAAGAGGGGAGGAATATTAATATATAAACACATATATATATATATATATATATATATATACATATATATATATATATATATATATATATATATATATATATATATATATATATATATATATATATATATATATATATATGTGTGTGTGTTTATATATATAAACACATATATATATATATATATATATATATATATATATATATATACATATATATATATATATACATATATATATATATACATATATATATATATATATATATATATAAATTGATATTCCTCCCCTCTACGGGTGGTGAGAGTTGGTTGGTACAATGAGCCAATTTGCAATTTTTTTATTTTTAAAGAAGGAACCTTTATGTCTTTGAATTTTTCGTCAATTTTCTACGGTTAGATATTTCTGCTCGCCTTGCGGGGGTGGGCGTTGCAAGAGTCAATAAGCGACATTGTAAGTAGTTTGTTATAAGATAGGAACATATTTTATGCTTGAATTTTTCTTCTATCTCATACGGTTTTAAAGACAGTAATATTTCTGGGTAAAAAGTAGCTTAGATTACTCTCAGAGAAGTCCTCTAATTGCCAACAAGAGTCCTGCCAAAGTCCGTTCAGACGTTTCGGATATAAGTCCGGATAAACAAACAGACAGACAGACAGATAGACAAAAATTTTTAAAACCCGTGGTTAGGTTTTGACAACGTGCAAATAATCATATTAATTTAAAAAAAAGCCTTTATTTCAAAATCACAGACATACACTTCAATTTTATTTATATGTATAGATGTAAAACTTTTATCCGAAGCATTTTTTTCAAAAACCGATTGAATAAGGGACACATCACATACTATGTTTTCAAAAATGAGCGCTACTTCTGTGGTTATGGTACTTAACATTCACATTCACCGGACGAAAAATAGAACTATCTACAGAATAATTGAGGCCATACATTCTCGTATGTACTAGAAAATGATATTGGATGATGCCATCACTATACTTAGATTAGTATTGACAATAGATAATTGCCATAGCTATGTATATATACAATAAATACTAGCTAACCAGTGAATTGTCAATTTGCAAACAGTTAAAATAAATGAAAACGCTTACAATAAATTCTAAAAACTTATAATATGAGATAGTCCACAGTACAGCTCGGTTTTTTTTAATGATTAGTAACAGGCTAAATTTTTGTTAGTAGCTTCCTTTCGACGAGACGCCCAAATTTTGTCTCGCCAAAATTCTCGATGATAGTGACTAGCGAAGCGCGTAAGGCAATAACTTGTTTGTTTGACAATAGCAAAAGTTTTATCAGTAACAGTTAATTTGTTAGTTCAATTGAGAGAAATAATGTAATAAAGACTTCAAAAAAATGGGTGTCCTACAAAATAGGTGGTGTCACAAGCAGGTCCCCCAACCTTAAAATTTTCACGGAGTTTACATAGTTTACATATTACTTGGCGCTACTTAAATAACGGTTACTTGGTACGAGTGAGTATATTCACTATAAAAACAATACTAGAATTTTTTTATGAACTAAAGGTTGAAGAAATGAGACCTACAATATGTATAAACGTTGTGTGTCATTGAAATAAGAAAACATTTTTCTTATTTATAAATGAAACATTGAAAACTTTGACATGTTCAGAGCGTAGGACTAGGAAATTGAACCACTGAATTTGTAGGACAAAAATCAGCTTGCTACTAATAACTATATATCCCCGCTATTTGAACATGTTTATGGTGGGAGACCTGCCTGTCACACCATCCGTTTTGTAGGACACAAGTTTTTTCGAGGTCTTTATTACATTATCTAGTAATTTAACTAACAAATTAACTGTTACTCATAAAAATTTTTGCTATTGTCAAACAAACAAGTTACGCTCTTACGCGCTTCGCTAGTCACTATCATCGATAATTTTAGCAAGAGAAACGTTGTGCGTCTCGTCGAAAGGAAGCGACTGACAAAAATTTAGCCTGTTACTAATCATTAAAAAAAACCGTGCTGTTATGTGGATTAAAAACCATTGTTATGTTTTAAAGTTAATACAATGGGAGTTAAAATTGATGTACATAGAAACTAAATAACGAAATTTCATTATTGAACTTGTAAATAACAAAAACAGAGTCACCGAATTTTTAATATATAAAAAGTACAATTTAAAAAACTTTTTTATTCATTCCCGGTGCACACAGGATAACTTGTTTGTTTGTGTTTACTTTTGATATAAATTTTAATAAAAAAATTTCTATATGTATATATGTATATCTGTATATATGTATATAATGTGGTGGGTAGGTATTTTTATTCTAATGCAGAGAAACTATTAAAAAATATAACGAATTTAATTTAAATTCAGTCATCATCATCTCCGTATTATTTCTACAGTGGCATATCCGTTAGATGAGACGAGTAAAGAGTAGCATACCCCTGCATTGTTTTGAAATTTCCTATTGTTTCGTCTCGTTTTTGACAGTCGAAGATCGAAGTCGAAAGTCATGAAAACATACTATTATATTTGAAATTCTTCTCGCGGTTTCTTGACTCTCTTTAATGCTCAAGGTGCGCTGTAAAATCTACAAAACACTCCGATACTCGACAAAACAATTTTTTAAAAAATCCCCGGTATATAATATATACCAGGGTATATTAAGTTTATTTCCGACTTTGTAACGGTGGCAAATATTGATAGTAGACAGTTTTTGTTATAGGTATTCTTTAACTGACCTAATTAGTCAATTTCCGCCTGTGGACACGATAACTCAAAAACAAAAAGTGCCAACGAGCTGAAATTTTGTATGTGTGTTCTGGAGCTAAAAAGTAAAGTTCGTGGGAATGGACAAAATCGGACTCTGTTTGGAAAAAACTGTTTTTGAAACCGTAAAACATTTGTTTTTTTTTTTTTAAATTCACCGGATTTGTAAGCAATTTACTCAGTTGTTATTTTCACTTGTTTCTATTCAGATAAAGTGCATATTTTCCTAATTTATTTAATTTTTTATATTTTAATTGAAACAATAAAGACTATAGAAAAAAGTTTATCATTATCACCCAAAATGTTTTCCTGTTTTGTAATTAGTACACATTTACAGATTAAAAATCTATAGAGATTGAAATAGAATACTATCACCTGCCTCTCCAATATTTATCGAAAATCAGGATTTTAATTTTCGTCTCGTCTTCCGCTGACTTATTCTCACCTTGTCTCGTTTCTCTGGCGGCATCACTAGTTTCTAGAGAGCAAGTTTTGATTGCTGGTTTCCAATAATCGACGTCACCAAATATTAAATGGTACGTTATACTTGGGCTTTATGCTATGATTATTAGTTAAAAAGACTCTTCATTACTCGAATAACTGCGGCTGACAAGTACTGCATAAATTTAATAAAGTAAACTGTCATGCCCGAATATAAGAGGTGCCCAACTATGGAGTTCTTGTATACCTCAAGTATCTTCATCTATGCGAGCTATGCTACATAATTCAGGACTGTTTCATCTTAAGTTTCCATCACATGTTTCAAAATAAAATAAAAATTTCGAATCGTTAGAAAATATAAATTTTAGCGTATTTCCTCCGAAGGAAATGCAGCTATTGTTTTTTCATCAATGTTAGAATTTCGTAAAAATTTCTTCAAATGTCCAAGGATCCTACCTATTAGATGTTAAAAATCACTATCGCTAAAATTTGTATAAATGTATATATGTATACATATATACATATGAACTTTTTTAAATGTCTGTGGACTCTCTAGCGGTCACAGTTTTATTCCGATTGGAATGACATTAAGTATTTGAGTCGCTTTTGGTATTCTTAAGGTCAAGTTCATTAATGGGTAAAATTGGACGAGGGGAAATGGGGTTTATAGGGAGAGGAAAACAAAAAACTTGACTATCTCCCTTAATATTTGAAAAATCGAAAAATTTAGCAGGAGTTAAGTTGTAGGTACTAAGTTTTACTGTAAATTTGTTTCTTATCCTTTTTCTGTTACACATTTACAGAAATATTTACAATTAAAGATTGAAAGTAAAAATTCTAAATATCTCTGTTCACATTAGAGTTTGAGAAAAATGATCAAGTAATGAATTGTAGCAAACTTGATTATCTACAACTTTAATCCTTATACATTTTTCGATTATTCTAATATGAAGACAGATATTTAATATTTTGTGTTTGTTTGGCACGAAAACATAAAATATATTTAATTGTAAAAAATTTTGATTGTCGTTTCCATAGTAACTATAAACTATAATCGTTATACCGTTTTTTTTTTGGGGTATTAATAAATTTAATTTTTGCAAATACTAAAGTCATATCAGATATTATATTTCATTATGATCACACTAAAATTATGACCGCTAGACAGTGATTTATGTATTCTAAGGAAATTCGCTAAGTTGACGCAGCTCCTGCGTAACGAATTTTTTAAATTTATTATAACTGTCAAATATAATTTTATTTGTTTCAACCAACATCAGTGAGATTATTCTATACGGTTCGTTAGATGTGAACGATTCTACTATACATTGGCGAATTTTTCACCGAGGATATTCACACAACAATATTAATACTCAATACGGATTCTCAAAAACCAACTATAATATTACTCATTGATGTACGGTAATACGATGCAATATGGTTAACAAAACTTTTGGAGTAATGAACTTAAGTCGGTTAACTATATCTTGGAGCTTGATAGTTTGCGATTGACCTTTTTGTGTCAACATAAGGTACAATGCCATGTCGTTGTGTGGTACTTTTTCGAATTAAAATTATTAGGATATATTCTATAAGGTTGAAGAAATTCTTAGAACGAATTTTGTTAGTTTTGAAATCAAATGTCTCAATTTTGAATGACCGCTAATGTCGGATGTCTCACCTTTCGGTTTATAACTTTACAAAAGTTGATTCTATAGACTAAAAAGTTCTGATTTTTGATGTTTTTACAATTACAACGCCACTGATTTGCTAATACATAAAGTTTGGTTCATTTTTTAGAATATTTTTTTATGTGCTTAGTTGTATTTGCACAGAATAATGCTAGAAAATTATATAAAATGGAAGTGGTTTTATTTTAATGTTTCATGTTCACGTTCATGTTGTTTTTGTTATTGTTGTTGTTGTTATTGTTAATGTTAGAGCGTTGTACAATAAACATGAAACAAACATTTGTGACATACATTCTGGTACTTCTGTATAATTAGTTAACCGGAAAACTATCTTCATATAAATTTTGTAATATGTTTTTACTTTTTAACTTTGGTACATGTCTTTAATTTCCAGCCAGTAGGTAAAATTTACTTTTGTGTGTCGATGAATATGTGCTGTGTAAAACAATGTTATTAGTGATCTAATTATTTACAGTTATATGATAATTGATATTTATGTATTTATTCGGGATAGGTGTTATTCTTTTTCTATTACCATATTTTTTCGCACATGTAAGTGTATTTACCTGGTTGAAATCACATCAGCCCATCTGCGTAATGGTATTTTCCCGACTAGAAATTTTCGTGTACACCCGCTTGGGAACCAATTGGGTTGCCCAATAGGGATCTTGAATTGGGATGTAACGGATAGAAGTCTTGGAACCCGATCGGTATCTGATCCTGATACCACTAAAAAATAATTATAACGATAAGTATTACTATTATTACTATTACTATTATTTTATCTAGAATACGAAAGTGCGTAAGGCCGAGTTTAAGGGGTTATTACCGTTACTAATATTATAAATGCTAAAGTCAGTTTATTTATTTCATATTTTACTGTTTATTCAACTACTTTTTTTTTAATGATTAGTAACTAAATTTTTGTCAGTAGCTTCCTTTCGACGAGACGCCCAACTTTTCTGTCGCAAAAATTCTCGATGATAATGACTAACGGCTATAGCAAAAATTTGATCTGTAACAGTTATTTTGTTAGTTAAATTAAGAGATAATTATATGAGATGCCACCCAAGTGAGATGCATCATCTGACGTGACACACGCACATAATTTACATACAATTCACCATTATACACTGTTTTCAAATGCATTTCTAATAGGGAATCAATGTTAAGGATGTACCAGCATACTACCACTTTTCGACAGATTTTGCTAATTTTTTTTAGGTTTTCTAATAAATCCCAGAGTTTCGGAATTTTTGACCCTTTAGGACGCGAGATAATTAATATCAAAGTTATCATTCTCTCTCACTCTCTCTCATTAGAAGCATGTAAAACTTCAAGCCCGCCCAGCTATTATCAGTTGTGTTAGAATAAATAATCGACAGAATTAAAAAAATACACTAGGAGAGTAAAGCTAAATATTTATTATATAAATTTTTTTTAAAAATAGTGTGTTACCGTTTTTTTTCGAAATATAAAAGTTTAAATTTATTTATTTTCTTAAAATCTACATTATTATGTATATGTGAATAGTGTTTGTGTCTATGTGTTGTGTATGTGAGTTAATGTATTTGTGCTTTTAATAAAATCAAACCGGTTTGTTGTGCTGATTGCATAACACAGTACTGGTACATCCTTAAATAAAATATTTACTATAAAGCCTATAAAGTATGTGTACATCCATACACATACCTACAAACATCTGGGCTGCTTGTGTCATGATGTTGGTTTGATGTCGTTTAAGAGTGGGGATTTAGTGATGCCCACTTAATTTATAATATTATGATTCATTACATATGCACACACACACTACTAACTACAGAGTACCCCACTATTTTTATTTCTTTATGAAGCATTGTGTAAATATACAGTCTGTTTTCAAAAGCATTTCTAATAGTAAATAAATAAATAAAATATTTACTATAAAACCATACATTGGAGAATAATTTTTTTACTACGCCACTGTATAAAATTTAGTATTGATATTTTTTCATATTTTTATTGTTCAAGAAGGAATAATTTATATAATTATTGGTTTGTGCTAGTTGAGAATTTGCATGGTTTCAGCAGGCATTTGCTTAGATCGGAAATGACTTGCGTATGTACAAGCTTACTTCGATATTTCAGCACATATTTAAAATCAGTTACAATAGTCCTCTCATCGAGGTAGTTACAAAAATTAGTTGGCTCAGTAGAGTCACAAAAAAATAGTTACAAAACTCATCTCATGGAGTGAGTTACAAAAAGAAAGTAGTTACAAAGAGTATTTCTCTCTGACAGTTACAAAGAGTATTTCTCTCTGGAAGTTACAAAACTCATCTCATGGAGTGAGTTACAAAAAGAAAGTAGTTACAAAGAGTATTTCTCTCTGACAGTTACAAAGAGTATTTCTCTCTGGAAGTTACAAAAATTACTTCTCTCTGTGAGCTACAAAAAGAAGGCAATTACTAAAATTAGTTGATTCACATCAATTAATCAGATGGTATTTAAAATTTTTATTTCTTCAATTTACAAGTTGAATATTTTTTATGGATTGTGCTGAAGTATCGAATGGGCGAATTAATGGTTTCTATCTGATTGTATCTAAGTATATTTTTTTTTGTATAATTTATTTAATTCACTATTCCGAAACTTGTGGTCTGTCAAACTTGTAACAATTCAATACACATTCTATACACACTTTTGGTGTACAATTTATATTTTATGTGAATATGCATTAACTTTTCAATTTATAACTATATTGTTTGTATACGCTTGGTTTTTTTTGGCCGTGTATTTTTTTTTTACAGAAGCGTAATGTCTCTTTATATACAACTATGTATCTGAATTAAATTTGTAATCCATATTTATATTTTCGCAAATCAGACATATTTGAACATATTTTTTTTTTACTGTAGTTTTCTTTTACTACAGTTCAATTTAGCACATATTCATGTAATCCCTTTTTCATAACTTGTACAACCAATGTTAGTGTTTTAAGGATAGTTGTACTATCAGTGTATTAGATTAGAAATTATTTATTTCAAATATATATTTTATTTTAACATATATTTGTTTTGTTCCCCTTTTTGTACCTTTTATTTTTTTTCAGATTCGAATCACTTGTCGATAACTAAGACACTTACTGGATAGTAAAGATCTTACTACCTCAATATTATCTTTTTTAATGGGCCCAGCTTTTATTGAAAGACTTTCGGTTCAACGTGTTTTTTTTTTATATTTACGTGTATGGCATTAGCACCGATCGTTTTCTAATTTTTATAATTCCACATACAATACTCTGCTTTGGATTTTTTTTCTAAAGTACCGTATATTTAGTTTTCATTATTTTTTTTAAAAATACATCATAATAACTTTTTAATTAAAATTACTAAATTAACTTAATTTCATATTTATGAAAATAATTGATAATTCAATTATTTTCTATAAAGTGTTTAGTTTCTTTTTAAAAACTAAACACCGAATTTTTTTTTAAATTAAACCCTAATTCAATTTTTTACATACACATATGGAAGCAGAGCAAATATCCATATGTGTCTTTTGTTTTCGATAGTTTTCACAAAGCTCGACTTGTGATTCTGAAATTCTTTTTGAAAGTTGAAATGATTATAATTTTTTCTTTATATTTATACATTTATATCTTTTACATTTTCTTTAATTCTATAATTATATTTAACTTAGTACTAATTTTTTTTCTCTTTCTTCTATTTTGTTTGTGGTTTAAATTTTCATTATGCCGAGAACAACTCGTAATACACCAGGTACCCCAGGAGATGACGATCCTCCAGCTTCACCAGATGACTTATTCATCACGCCTCATCAAGTATCAGCGGTTAACTTAGCGGCTATAACAACGCAGATGCAGACTACAGCTCAACAGTTCCATGCGTCAGTGCTGCACGTTTCGGATGTACAGCAACAAATACAACATCAAAGCAAACAGATAAGTAGCATTACCGATGCCTTGGCAACAATTACAACTACTCTATCAAATAATAGCACTAGTTCAAATCAATTAACTTCAAATTTTAGTTTTTTTGCAAAACCGAGTATTGATTCCTTTATAAATAAAATCACTATTCTGGACATTTCGGTTCCAGAAAATATTATACAGTTTATTGTCGATACTCAACATTTAGTTGATATTAATTTTTTACCTATAGACGTTCTTTTGAAATCTTTAATCAATAGGTGTGCTTCGAACGCACAAACATTTTGGTCTACTTGTTTGGCTGACTCTTTGTCTTGGCAAAATATTAAACATAATTTATTACAAGTTTATATTCCACCTTTGACTAAACAGATATTAATTGATAGATTAGTCCGGCGAAATCAACCTGACACTGAAAAATTTTCGACATTTGTTCCTTCAATAATAAAATTCGCGAACATCCTACTTAATGATTCATCTGAATCCGAAATCATACAAATTATTTTTGCTCATGCCAATAATTCTGTACTATCTATTCTTGGTTTATATCAAATTCCCGATACTTATAAGGATTTGTATCAACTAATCACTAAAATTGAGGAAATTCAAGCGCGAATAACTACAACACCCGTCAGTGTAAACGTTACTTCAATTCAAAATACGCATAATGACTCTAAATTTTTTTGTACCTTCTGTAAAGGTACTAATCACAATTTTAAATATTGTTTTAAAAGAAAGAGGGATAATATAAATGTTAGAACTACGGTTCCAAAAAACTCGCAATAGACCCCAAGTTTCTTATTAATGATGTTATTTTAAATTATACTATTTTACCTCTACAAACCATTTTCATTCAAGGTTATCCTTTATTAACACTTTTTGATTCCGGTGCTACTGTTAATGCTATTAAAACTGCGACTTTTAACAAGTTAAAATCTAACAATAGAAACATCGTCACCGAATCAATTGATAAAACTATTTCTTTGCCGGGAAATAATTTTTTAAAATGTAATTTAACTGCGAAACTTCATTTTAAATTGGCTAATTTTTCATGGACTCAAACTTTTTTTATAGTGGATTCATTACCGTTTGAGGTAATTTTAGGTGTTGCCACACTTAAAGATTGCAACATCATTTTGGACTTCTTTAAGTCGACGATCAAATTTTATTTTCATCCTAATGTTGAAATACCGTTTTCGGGTTTTTGTAACGATAATCGAATTATTAATACCATTGTCGAAGCGAAAGTAAATCTTAATAGCAAACAAACCAAAGTGTTGCAAACACTTCTTCAAAACTTTAAATCGATTTTTTCTGACGTTCCTGGTCTTGCCAAGGGTTTTGAATATAAAATTAAGTTAATCGATAACATTCCGGTTTGTAAAGCTCCTTACTATCTGGCACCCGATAAAGCCAAACTTTTGGACGAGCATGTTCAAGAGCTTGTTACACAAGGGGTACTTTCTCCTTCGAACTCTAATTATAGCTCACCCGCCTTCTTTGTTAAAAAGAAAGACGATTCTTATCGGTTAGTCGCTGACTATAGGTTTGTTAACAAACATATAGAGTTTGATCCGATGAGTTCAGCCAGTATGGCTCATATTTTCGCTAGCTTAGGTAATTCGAAAGTATTTACACTCCTCGACATGAAATCCAGTTTTCATCAGATAAAATTATCAGATGACTCGAAACATGTCACCGCGATCGTCACACAATATGGTCTGTTTGAGTACAATACCATGCCTTTCGGGCTAAAGGTGGCTAGTCAATCATTAGCTCGTTTTTTAAATTCCAGTCTCGCAGAATTTCGTCATAAATTTCTTCTTATTTATTATGACGATTTAATTGTACATTCACCCGACATTGAATCACATTTAAATCACCTGAATCTCTTGTTCACTAAAATAAAGTCTATCGGTATCACTATTAATCCTTCTAAGGCTCGATTTTGTATGTCGAGGGTACGTTTGTTGGGTAGCGTAATATCCGCTGAGGGACGCTTTATAGACCCTATTAAGGTGCAAGCAATCAATGACATGCCAACTCCAAAAAACGTCAAAGAAGTTATGCGTCTAGTTGGGGCTGCGGCTTTTTACTCCCGCTATATTCCCATGTTCAGTCAGATTGTAGCTCCGTTAAACGATTTAAAAAAGAAAGGTGTAAGGTTCAAAATTACTAAGGTTCATCTTGATGCAATCTCTACTTTAAAAAAATCTTTAGTAAGTGCGCCTGTCTTAAAACATCCTAATTTTGACAAACCTTTTGTGCTACAAACTGACGGATCAGCTACTGGTCTGGGCGCGGTATTACTTCAAAAGTATGATGACGGTTTGCACCCCATTATGTACTGTTCTCGAAAATTGAATCCAGCCGAATTAAAATATAACAGTCATGAATTAGAACTTCTCGCAGTAGTGACGGCCCTAGATAAATTTAAAGATTTTTTAACCGACCGCAAGTTTACTCTACAGACTGATTGCAGGTCGTTATTGTGGGTTTTTAATACCCCCAATAAATTTAATAAATTATCTAGGTGGATCCTTAAAATTTCGAGATATGACTTTACCCCGGAACATATTAAGGGCAAATTGAACAATATGGCCGATTTTCTATCTAGGTTATACGAAACTGACCATATATTAGTGAACAAATTTTCTGATTCAAATCAAGATTCAGGCAAAAATTTCATTAAAATTAAAGAGTTGCATAGCAATGATCCAGGTTATGCAAACCTTTTAAAAAAGATAACCAATACTTTGGATCAAACTGACTTAGAATCGGTGAATGAAGAAATCAGGAACAATGCGCAACTGAACTTTATTAACGTTTTAGCTAATACAAATTTTGATTACCTTTCTATTAAAAGCGAGCAACGTAACTCTCCCGAATGTAAAATCATTTATCAAAACCTTAAGGCTCAGATGAATGTCCCTAATTTTTGCATAAAGGATGGGTTGATTTATAAGTTCGTCGGAAGGAATCGACTAAAACGTATATTTTTACCAGATAATTTACTCGATTACGTTCTTCGATATTATCATGATTCCAAGTATGCTGCGCATAATTCAGTAATTAAAACATTCCGTGAAATTAGTAAAATATTTTACTACAAAAACCTCTATGCAAAAGTAAGGGACTATGTCAGAACCTGTGAAGTGTGCCAGGCTATAAGGCCATATACACGTAACGATAAGGTTCAGTTGAGTAGTTCCGTGCCGGAGTATACCCTACATACTTTGTACGTCGACTTTATCGGTCCTATTATTAGATCAAGTGAAGGTTTTAAATATATTTTTTCTATTGTAGATGGATTTTCAAAATTTGCTTTCGCCTTTCCATGTAAAAGGCAGACCAGTGACGTTGCCATTTCACTGATACAGAAGATTTTCCTGCAAAACGGATATCCGACGGTTGTTGTAGCCGACAACGGACCAGCCTTTGCATCGATCAAGTGGAAAACCTTCTTATTTAATAATGGTATTAGAGCTGCCTACTGTTCGAGCTATACACCATCTTCGAACAAGAGCGAGTGCCTCAATCGACAGATAAAATATAATTTAGGATGCATTCTCAAAGAATATTCTGTAGACCATAAAAATTGGTCAAAATTTTTGAGTTTTGTAATTTTCAATTACAACAACTCCTACAAAAGTACAATCGACTCAACACCAGCTGAAGTTTATTTTGGTAGAAAGTTAATGACGCCGTTTGTGATTATAAACGAATTAACTGAGTTAATCACGAGTTCTGCTAAACCATCACAAGCACATATACAAGATGCGTTAAAGATTGCTCACCAACAACGAGTCAACCAAACTTTAAATAAACCAACGCTGTCTAAATATAAAGTGGGTCAATTGGTCATGGTTAAAAACTTGGCCCCGAATATGAACAAGAATATCGCACCTAAATTCGCTTCAAAATTCAATGGACCGTACAAGATAATAAAGTTCACTACACCAACTTCAGTTAGGCTAAAAGCTCCAAAATCTAATAAGAAAACCTTCGGCATGTCGATATACAACATTCGGCCATACTATCTCAGAGGATATCAAGGGAATGGTAACGTTACTGCATCCTAATTAAACATCTAAATATATTTAAATCTTCACGTCTAATCCACATTTGTAAGATTTTTTATTCATCTATTCATGTCATTCTTGCTTTAATATTTTCCAATTAGCATATCGCTAATTTTTTTGGCCCCCTGGAGTGGAGAATAATTTTTTTACTACGCCACTGTATAAAATTTAGTATTGATATTTTTTCATATTTTTATTGTTCAAGAAGGAATAATTTATATAATTATTGGTTTGTGCTAGTTGAGAATTTGCATGGTTTCAGCAGGCATTTGCTTAGATCGGAAATGACTTGCGTATGTACAAGCTTACTTCGATATTTCAGCACATATTTAAAATCAGTTACAATAGTCCTCTCATCGAGGTAGTTACAAAAATTAGTTGGCTCAGTAGAGTCACAAAAAAATAGTTACAAAACTCATCTCATGGAGTGAGTTACAAAAAGAAAGTAGTTACAAAGAGTATTTCTCTCTGACAGTTACAAAGAGTATTTCTCTCTGGAAGTTACAAAACTCATCTCATGGAGTGAGTTACAAAAAGAAAGTAGTTACAAAGAGTATTTCTCTCTGACAGTTACAAAGAGTATTTCTCTCTGGAAGTTACAAAAATTACTTCTCTCTGTGAGCTACAAAAAGAAGACAATTACCAAAATTAGTTGATTCACATCAATTAATCAGATGGTATTTAAAATTTTTATTTCTTCAATTTACAAGTTGAATATTTTTTATGGATTGTGCTGAAGTATCGAATGGGCGAATTAATGGTTTCTATCTGATTGTATCTAAGTATATTTTTTTTTGTATAATTTATTTAATTCACTATTCCGAAACTTGTGGTCTGTCAAACTTGTAACAATTCAATACACATTCTATACACACTTTTGGTGTACAATTTATATTTTATGTGAATATGCATTGACTTTTCAATTTATAACTATATTGTTTGTATACGCTTGGTTTTTTTTGGCCGTGTATTTTTTTTTTACAGAAGCGTAATGTCTCTTTATATACAACTATGTATCTGAATTAAATTTGTAATCCATATTTATATTTTCGCAAATCAGACATATTTGAACATATTTTTTTTTTACTGTAGTTTCCTTTTACTACAGTTCAATTTAGCACATATTCATGTAATCCCTTTTTCATAACTTGTACAACCAATGTTAGTGTTTTAAGGATAGTTGTACTATCAGTGTATTAGATTAGAAATTATTTATTTCAAATATATATTTTATTTTAACATATATTTGTTTTGTTCCCCTTTTTGTACCTTTTATTTTTTTTCAGATTCGAATCACTTGTCGATAACTAAGACACTTACTGGATAGTAAAGATCTTACTACCTCAATATTATCTTTTTTAATGGGCCCAGCTTTTATTGAAAGACTTTCGGTTCAACGTGTTTTTTTTTTATATTTACGTGTATGGCATTAGCACCGATCGTTTTCTAATTTTTATAATTCCACATACAATACTCTGCTTTGGATTTTTTTTCTAAAGTACCGTATATTTAGTTTTCATTATTTTTTTTAAAAATACATCATAATAACTTTTTAATTAAAATTACTAAATTAACTTAATTTCATATTTATGAAAATAATTGATAATTCAATTATTTTCTATAAAGTGTTTAGTTTCTTTTTAAAAACTAAACACCGAATTTTTTTTTAAATTAAACCCTAATTCAATTTTTTACATACACAACATACATGCATACATACACATACTTACAAACATCTGACTGCTTATGGTATGATGTAAATTGATGTTTGTTTGATGCCATTTAAGAGTGGGGATTTAGTGATGCCCACTTAATTAATCATATTATGATTTATTACGTATGCACACACTACACTGTAGACAACAGAGTACTCCCACTTTTTTTATTTCTTTATGAAGCATTGTGTAATATTTATAGTAAATAATATTTAACATGTATTAGCAAAGCTGCCCAAAACAGACGGTATAGTAAATAATATTTAACATTGATCCTCTATTGGCAAAGCTGTCCAAAACAGACGGTATATCCATAACACAAAAATTGTATCCTCATGGGGCAAAATCAAAGTAGTGTAATGTAAAACGGTTATTTAGTCACAAATCGAGGATCAAAGTTCAAAAATAGTCAAGGTACATACAAACACTTAAAAAGAGTTCAGAGAATAAAAGAGAATAAAAGTTCTTTAAGTTAAAGATTTGTATGCATGCATATTGATGTACATATGCGTGTATATGTTGTTTTCTATAGATATATTTCATATTATGCCTTCACTCTAAAACAGAACAATAACTTATTATTATAAATTTCGGCCAAAAATATATCAGAAACTAAAACAAGATCTAAGAAAGAGAAATTTGGTTATAAATAAATCTGATATCAACCGGGTGCATGGTTTTTTTTCAAACCACGATGTATCAAAATTGCAAACGATGTGAAGTATATTTGCTTTTAACCTATTTTGTCCAAATCTATTGCTATGCTGTTAATTTGTTTTACGGGTTTCATTTAACTATATTTTAGCAGTATGAGATACTAATACTACTGTGAATTTTAGTCAACTAAAAGGGTAAATTATTCGTAGATATATTTATTATATATAGCAGTATATACAATGCAATTCAACTGGTAATGGTTAAAGCTCATTAATATATTATAAAATCTACGAGATCAAATTATATACTGCAAATTATATAGTTATGTTGTTCGGTATACCAGTGAATATACATGTAAAAAAAATGGCAAATAAAAAAATGTATTTGGAAATTTCCACATAATTAAAATATTTTAATTCAAGAAACAAAATACGCCGCACAAACCTTATGATAAAATACTTTTGGTGGATTTGAATCTTACCGCAGTAAATCGATATATAAAAATACGAGGATCAAATGTCTTAATGTTCCAACCATCCCAAATAGTGGTTTTTCAGTTACAAATCGGTGGTATTTTTAACTACCTTTAACTTAGATGGTCAATCAGTACAACATGTTCACGTAAATAAAATATAAAAATTGTCCATATATGGTATTGTTCTGTCGCATGCTAACAACGGGTCACAACTCACAGTAAACACTGTCAAGTAAATACGCATATATAAACGGGCCAGTAAGGCCCTGATTGGGCAAACCTAGCTATGGGTTATATCCCAACAGTATGGAAGTCATTAAGATTGACCTTCTTACCAAAACTGGGGAGTCTCAATCACTCCACGGGAAAGGATTTTAACCCAATTAGTCTGTCATCGTTTCTACTTAAGACAATGGAAAGACTAATACGATTTCATTTGACTCAAGGGGCACTGTCGAGAAATCCACTCCACCCATCCACTCAAATCACTCCACGGGCAAGGATTTTAAACCAATTAGTCTGCCATCGTTTCTACTTAAGATAATGGAAAGACAAATAGGATTTCATTTAACTCAAGGGGCACTGTCGAGAAATCCGCTTTATGCCAACCAGCCAACCAGAGGGCTGTGAATCAGCCCTCCACAACCTACAGGATTGAGGAGGGATTCGAAAGGAAACAGACCACCTTGTGCTTGTTGACATTGAGGGGGAATTTGATAGTGCCTCTTACAGTTCCATGATTAACTCTGCAAGTCAGCACGGAATAGAAGTCACTTTTTGCAGGTGGATAAACTCTATGCTGATAGGTATTAAAATACAAACTTCTTGGAGAGTCTGTCGCTGTGAGAGCCACCAAAAGGTGTCCACAGGGTGGTGTCTTATCCCAATTCCTGTAGAGCCTGACAGCTTACTGACAAACCTCCACCAAGGAGGATACTACACACAGGGATATGCGGACGACATTACTATGGCAATCCAAGGACCCTGTGAAAGCACAATCTCGAATCTCGTAGCTTATGCAGAACGCTTTAAGATTCACATAGAAACGGTGGATCAACTAACGTTTAAAAATAAACCATGGTAAGACCACATTAATTCCATTTACACGGAAAGGAAGGTGGATAAAATAAAACCACCCATCCTCTTCGGTAAAACACTACAGATCGCAAGGGAAACCTAATTCTAAGATTGATGTTAGACTGTAAACTAACATAGAACCCTCATCTGAAATGCATAATAAATAAGAGCAAATCTTCTCTCATGCTTTGCAAGAGAGAATGTGGCAAAAACTGGTGTATAAAAGCCAAAATGATCCACTGGCTGTACACAACAGTAATAAGGCCAATTATAAACTATGCTGCTCTAGTGTGGTGGCCACAGGTTAATCAAATAACAGCATGCACAAAGTTGCCCAAGATCCAAAGACTGGTCTGTTGTGCATTACTGTGTCCATGAGCTGTACACCCATAGCTACCATAGAAATCATACTAGGACTGATTCCGCAAAACATTGTAATAATAGCGAAAACGAGATCCAGCGAATATACACTGTCTTGCAATAATAACTGGTTTACAAAAAATCAGGTTGGACATGCAAGGATCGAAGGAACATCAATCATGTCAGATCCCGTTTCGAAATGGGCACAGATATACTTCCCAAAATATACTCCTTCTCAAAACGTTTCACAGAAATCTGTGATAGGGACATCTGGGCGGAAGAAGAACCACCCTATCTCAAGAAAGGAATCGTTTGATATACAGACCGATCCAAAACAGAGGAAAGGCCCGTGGCGGGAATTTACGGTAATAGACCCAAAGCAAACATAAGCCTCAAGTTGGGAAAATATGCCTCAGTTTTTCAAGCAGAAGTCTAAACTATACTGCGTCTGTGAGAACTTACGTTAAAGCTAGTCAAGCTGCTCTTAAAGCCTTGCCTGGAACTGAGATCACTTCGGGAGTAGATCACCTAAAGAATTGTCTGGAGGAACTTCTGGAGCTGGCAAAACGACACAATGTTAAATTGATCTGGGTGCCCGGTCACAGTGGTTTCGAACGAAACGAAAAAGCATATATCTTATAAAAAAAGGGAGTTGGAATACTCTTCATAAACCCAGAGCCTATTTTAGGAATTCCAAAGACTGCATGTAAACAGGTAATCAACGAGTGGACGAATGTTAAACCGTGATCATTTGGAAAATATTCCATAGCAAAAGCGGGAAAATTATGCTTTGGAATGCATCTCTCGATGCACGGAAGCTGAACAGGATGCAACTGCAGAAGGTTACCAGATTCAATATTCAGCAATATCCCCTGCGGAAGCATTTTCACACAATGATTCTCCATAACGGGTCCATTATCGGCAGGTTGTGTAGCGAGGAGTAGGTAAAATCCAGCCACTTTATCTTTAACAGCGAACAACTATGTTACAGCAGATAACAGATATTCGGTTAATCTAACGCCGAATATATGTACCTTTGGGGAGCCCTGATCAGAAAGCTCTTGGCTATTGCCAATAAATGGGAGAAGTGAGTCTTGCCAGACTCGTCAGACGAAGTAAAAACGGAAGCACAATGGATCATAAGGTCTAAGTGCAGTACTTTTTAGACCCCAGAATATATCTATCCATCTATCTAAGACCCTGATTTGGGATCGAAAAACGAGTTTTGTGGTCATTGGGACATGTAATCATCACGTTATAATTAATCGATTTGGCGGGTTGGATTCGAATCCACCAAAAGTTTTAACTCATAAGATTTGCGCATGGTCCTTCAAAAATTTAACTTAAGTGGATACATAATTATTAATGTACCCTTTCAGTTTACCCTTCTCTTCATATACATGTTATTAAATAGATCTTCACACTTGGGATGAATTTAAATTTCAAAAAATTTATTTGCATTCAGCTAAAATTTAATTTAATGTTTCATCACTCATTTACAATTGAAACGATTTTCGATTCGACCCCAAAATCTTAACTTAGGCATTAAATTATTTAAAAAATTTAATATTGCTAAATCACTCAGTACCTACTATTAGTATATTTCATACACGTATACCTTCAGCATAAAATATAAAAACAATATGGGTCACTAATTTTTTTAATGTGATTAATTTAATTTTTTAACCAAATAAAGTCTTAATTTGTACGTATTGTATTTTATTAAATAAAATTATCGCCTGTTTGTAAAAATTGACCACTTTAACATGGGCATTTGAATATTTACATCACTACTTTGTATAAGCTGAGTACATAGTCAGCTAAATTTTCTCATGTTGTCCCCAACATATTCCCCCAATGTTGCATATTATCTGGGCTGCCGCGCTTCATTCAAGGAAGCCATAAATATAACCGCGAAGATGGTATTAACAACCACAAGTTATTGCTGAATTTAAAGTTACACTCAGCGGAGCGGACAGGTAACGACTAATCATTCTCTAAAACAAAGTCTGTTTGCCTGCCTCCCTTTTTTTATTTTAGGAATATGTTATCTTGCCAGGTTTAAGGGTATATATCATCACGCTTTGACATGAGAAAAGGGAAAGTAGCGAAGAATTAGTGCATTAACTTCGACGTAGCTAGTTGATTGGTTGTAGGAGAACTTGGGAGAGAAGGTGAGCATGGCACACGGATGGGAAGGTGAAGGCGAAGATGCAGGATGCTAAACGAGGCTCATGTAGTACACGCGAACTGAGGCACGGTTATTAGTACCTTGTATGTTTATGCAGTGGTTATTCGATTTTTGAGAGCAATACTATTCGTAAAAGTTAACAAACAAGCAAACACTATTTTGCTTTTTTGTTAACCTTTGTGAATGTTTAGGTGAAATCAGAACCGATAAAAGCAAATATTATCTTGGTAATATCTTAATGAGGGTCACAGATGCAGAGATAAATAAAATTAACAGTTTTGTAACGAATTGGGGTATTTTGATTTATTTCAATTCTATGCAGAACTCATTGTACTTAGATCGAAATCAATAGTATGAAATCAGATTTTCTTTAACTACTTTCTGAAATATTCTTTCCTAACCAAATCAAAAATTTTTATTTAGTTTTGTCATTTCCAACAAATGTAACAAATTTTATTAAAAACTTTGCCATATCTTGAGAAATTGATACAAAAAGACATTTCTAAACATTTTTTGATAGTTTACTTATTACAGTTACTTTCCTTACAATATTATTATTTTTTCAATCGTTAGCTACTAGAAAGAGGCGGGGAGAGGGTAAAATTCAAGGTTTTGTTTGCAAGTTTATCCTGCATACGAGACACAGTCCTTCATGATGTATCAATCAAGCCCAGCCATAGTTAAGAGTCTAGGATACAGGCACAATTGTATTTACTGTAAATATTGTCTTGAAAATGTAAAAATTAGTGTACCAGCGCAAACGGTAAAACGGAAATACTTATTGTGTTAATCTGAACAAAATGACACAGGGGCTTTTAAATGAAGATAGTATGCAAGTAATAATCCTTTATATAAAGGCATTATTTAAGAAAATAGCGGTTTTTTCTGATATTCTACGAATCTCTCATTATAGTTATTATAATTATCGTTAATGGGCAAAATTAGTCAAAGATAAAGGGGGAGGGCTTCAAAGGGAGGGTTGGATTTCTCAGTTAATATTAGGAAAATGAAAACAAATTATCATAAATTGTAGTAAATCTAGAGCACGGTAGTGCGACAGGCCAAGTTTAAGGGGTTTTTTGCCTGTGTAGGTAAATATTACTTTTAATTTATGATCCGACCATATTTCCTGTAAATCTACTCGTTGCACAGAAATGTTTGCAATTTAAATATAATATCCATAATAATTAAATATATCACCATTGTAATTAGATTTGATAGTCGTGATTTTATTTTTATTTTTTTATCTAAAAGGCAATAAACACGCCTGCACCCATTTCTGAGCATACGGCCTCCCCCGACATTATTTCTAATTGTATGTTTTTTTGTCCTATTCCAGTTTCATCCTCAAGCTAGCAGCGTATTTTTTAAAGAGATCGTACCACCTTGTGAATTGTCTGCCTTTATTTCTTTGTATGTATAAGAAGTCATAGAAATTTAGTTTTCAAAACAATTTAAGATTCAAAATTAAAATCCTAAATATATAAAAATATATTTAGGATTTTAATATTTTAATATATATAACCAGTCCAAGTGTCCGAGCGGTCAAAGGCGTTGTGTCTGCGTAGTATGCCTACTTGGAAACTGGGTGGTTATGGGTTCGAATCCCGACATCGGCAGTTTGTCAATTATTAAGAAGAAAAAAGGGGCGGTTAATTTACTAAACTGTCGGCGTAAAGACAAGAACGAAGTAACCGGTTATACTTAAGTAAGTTTTTTGCAGTTTCTTTCACGAACTTCAGATGAATATCGGCATAGCTCCTATCAGAGCATATCATACCAAATCCTAGTCTATACACAAAAATTCCTTCCAATAGATTTAATGCTACATAAAAAAGGCCTTAAGATATTTTTGACTAATCGATTCATATAACATTCTCGATAATAGTAAAAAAAGAAATACTTACTAGCATTCTCGGCATCATCACCTTCAAAACCTTCTCCTGGAATGATAACATATTATAGCAGATCTGTATGTAATTTGGGTACTTCGTTAGTTGCCATTTTATGCTAAATATAAGAGCGTTATAAGTTAATCTTAATACTGAAAATATAAATGAATAAAATGGTATACAAATAATATTAAAAAATTTAATACTTGGATCATATACCACCTATTAACGTATAATTATTTACAATAATATTGATGTGAAACATTTATTATGGTGGGTTAGACCGTTTGCTACCGTTTGTTATGTCGCAACGGCCCGGCGACGTTTTCTCACCACGGATCAACAAGTTGTTCATAGATGATATTACAGATAAAACATCAGTTTTAAAAAATATGCTGATAGATGGTAGTACATATACAAGTTCAAAAACTCATTTATACGTGGAAATGCATATTTTCTATACAAAATAGTTAATAATAATAATAGTTTAAGTAACTTATTGAAATAATTGAGTCGTCTCAATTTTTAAGAAATTATTTAATTTTTAATTTTTTGGTGATCGATTAATATGCATTTTTTTAAATAAAGAATAATTTTTTTCTTTAAAAAATATCTGAACAGTTTAATTTTTAATATGCCATATTTATTTCTTTTAATAAACCATCCTTTCATGAATATTTTCTATACAAAATAGTTTCGATGTTTCACATCTGCCAGGCGTCGCCGCGATGGCTTAATATTTTTTACATGTGGATATTTATGGTAAGACACTTCTATTATAAAATTACCCAATAATATCAAGCGGAAGTCGATATTTATACATAGAATGGTGCGAAATTTCTTTCTATCATTTTGTTATATCTTTCTATCACCGAGGTTAAGGCTAGGTATAGTACACTAAAGAAATGCCTACAGTGAAACCAGATATTTTTGTTGATAAACAAAGTTTTTCTTTGTATATATATAATGACAACATAAAGTCTTTGAAAACTTGTGTTAGATTTATTTTTCCCAAATTACATACATCCAATATGATTATAAAGACAAAAAAATGAATTTTATTAAAATTATTATTATGTATCTATTATTTATATTTATCATTGTCAGTCAACATTTCATTTTAAAAAAATGTTTTACATTTACTTACAATTAATTAATTTTGTTTTAATTTTTAATCTTTTTATTTAGTATATACAAAACATTTAAAATCATTTTTTACAAATTTATCTCTTATATTTAATTTATTTTTCTTCACATTTAAACGTATTTAAAAAAATTATAAATATGTACATTTAAATAAATATATGTTAGTCATATCCATTTTCTTAATAAATAATACATGAATTTTCATGATTTTTACAATTAAATCCAGCAGTCTTAAAAATATAACTACACTCACATCTTATTAACTTCATATTATTAAGGTTGCGTGAAATCTCAAGGAACTTATTTATTTTATAGATATAGAATAGAATTTTTACAAGATATAGAATAAAAAATTAAATTTTTGTTTTGTTTTTTATTTTACATGCATTTATTATATTTAAAGAGTGAAATGTAAGCAAATATATTTGGTTTATGTGTAGAAATACTCATAACAACCACGGTTATTTTTGCCGTCATGTCTATTGCAGCTTTTCATTAATGTCTACAATTTTGGTGATAAAAAAAATTATAATTTTTCGCAATGGTAATTCAATAATGATGTATTTATCAATAAAAATTTGTTTACTGAAAATCCAAACTTATATTATGAGATTGTACCAAAATATTATAGAACCTGGATAACCTGGATGTGCCTTGTCAGGATAAACCGGAGTAGTGTTAAGTATTTCATGTGCGAAAACACTGTAAATTTTCTTTTTTTAGTTGTAATCAGAACAACAATACAAAAACAGTATATCAAAACAATTCTGACGCCGAGAGGTAAACGTCGTAATTCCGTTTTTTTTCCAATATTGAGTTAATTTTATTTTATAAACATATAACCCTTGAACTACATTCTTTTATTTTGCCATAAGGTTGCATTAACTCTCTCTTGAAATAAGCGTTAGTTTTAAGAGATCTAGGGAGAACACAACACAACCTTCATATACTGACTGTTGTCTCGATGTAGAGGTTTTGTGGCCGGCGGAAACCAAATTTTTTTAATATGCACACTTCTAAAACATTGATACGTGATTGGTGCAGGATTCACCAAACACGCACCCCTATGAAGTAACGAACTCGAGGCCACAAAAGTGGTGCTCTGTTTTAAAATTTCACGTTGGATTTATTAAATTTTTATTAATACTCCTGACATTTTTTCGAAAACCCCAAACATTAGCCGCAAATCAACTATGTAACTTTAAATAAAGAACATTTTTGGTGCCGTTTTTCACATTGATAAACATAAGAATAATACGTTTTTGTTACATGAATTACGAATGATCCGTGCAAGACATCTAACAAATATGATATCAGTTCTTTAACTATATTTTGAACACAAACAAAACATAAAATTATAATATTTTTATCCCTTTAAAATACTATGAAAATTAAAAGTGTGTTTAGGAAATACAACGATGTTATTTACAGAGCGTCATAGATAATTGATATTTCTTCATTGACGTAGAAAATAGAGATAAAAACATTCGTATTCCGTATCAGGGAGACTAATTCATGCTCCTGTAACCCTTAATATCATATTGAAAACTAATCGGGCCAAAAATTCATGTGATATGTTTGCGTAATAATAGATTATTAAACAGTTATTTGTATCTGACGACTACAAGCTTAGTGACATATTTGCGGGAAAAACCTTAGTAGAAGAAGTTGAATTCTCTGAATTCAAAGAAAATTCCTATGAAATGGAAGCTATACACGTTGCTCAGTTGCTCATTGGACCACAAAAACTGAGTCATAATGTTTTGAGCACAAAAACTGAGTAATAATAATCGAAAGAAGTGTTTTTCTTAAATTTTTACTAGTTTCTCAGAGAAAATAATTTAAAAAAAAAAAATACATTTTAAAATTGAATCAATCCAAAACTATTTCTACGTAGGCAACTAGGACGCCGAGCTGTCACGTATTTTGCTTCTACGTTTAAATTCGTAGTATATCAGGTAAATATAAAACGTTTAAATCTGAAACGTGACTCCCACAAAAGGAGTCTAAAACGTACACAATAAATTTTAATGAAATACTATGCTTTATTTTGATCGGTTTAATTTTCGTTGACCCTCCTCAAAGAAAGTAACAAAACTTTCGATATTGTTGTGTAAATAGCAAAAATTACAGGTTTCTACGATTTTTTTATCGACATACAGTAATTTGTTGAACCAACAATAAAAAACTTTTAAATAATATAAAATAATAAATGTTAATAAATTATGTTGTTGAATTTCAAATATCAAATTGAACACTTTCGGGAGGACCACTCTATATTTTGAATAATGCTTTTGATAGACTATACAAATGCAAGTAATAAGATCCACTGTATTGTGGTATATGGACAGAATTAATTAAAATCTATTTAAATCCTGCAAAACTTTTGATAAAAAAACCCTGTAGCTTGTAATAGAATATGATCCTATATACACGCTTCTCTTTAAAATTCAGTATATTAAAGTTATCAAATTAAAATCAAAACAACGTATCATAAGTATACAAGTAGATGGTATTGACCAATATTTAATATTTACTTTTTACATATGTACAATATGTGAGCATCCATTTTCGAAGTTATAGATAATATTTATTCCCAAAGGTGCTTGTTTTGGGAAATATATTTAATGGTATATATGGATAGATATAGTATATATTTATAAACAAATATTTATTTTATTATAAAAATATAAAATTCAGTTTTTAGATATTTAATATTTGCACTTTGTTCCAATAATGTGCGTAAAAATGACTCTTATTATCATTTTAATTGTAACTTCATTTCTTTCATGCATGACCGAATAACTGTTTAGAATGTCGTAATGAATGAATTTTGCTTATTACTGAATTCGAAAGTCTGTATTAAACAACTATTAAATTGTTGAAGTATTACCTATTCTCAATGAAATGGGCTTAGTTTAATTAATAAAACATGTTGTTAGATTTTCATCTCATGAAAGTGAAAGGCCAAAGGCAAACTTGAGGAAATATGCCACAGTCTTTGACGCTACATAAACTAGAACGTGTATATTCTCTCTTACAGTCAAGCTGCTCGGGAGAGCCGCTTGACCTGGTATGCAAAATTTACTTGCTAAAAGCCTTGCATGCAACTGAAGTCATCTGAGGGGTCGTTATGGATTGTCTAGTGGCACAAAGCCTATTTTAGGATTTCCAAAGACACCATTTAAATAAATTATTAACGAGCGGATGAATTTTTAACACCGTGATCATTGGAAAAGAATTCCGCAGCAAAAACTCGGGATAATACTGTTTTGGAATGCATCCAAGAGGCTCGATGTACTCAACCTGAACAGGATACAATTTCGTAAGGTTACTGGATTCATCATTGGACATTATCACCAACGAAGGCATCTACACACAATAGGACTCCACAACGATTCCAATATGTGCAGACTGTACGGCGAGGAGGTGGAATCATCCAGGCACATCATCTTTTACTGCAAATCTCTCGGTTACAGCAGATACAAGATATTCAACCTTCAGGAAAACCATATAAGCAAACTTCTGGCTATTGCCAAAATAAGAGAGAAGCGAATCTGGTCAGACTGAAGTAAAGGAGGAGCACAAGGGCCATAAGGTCGACGTACAATATTGTTTTGTCCCATAGTATATCTATCTATCTTTCTATCTATATCTCATGAAACTTCGCAGAGGACATATGGAGGACCAAACTATCCACAACCAAAACAAGCCATTCAACTTTTACACTAATAGCATATCTAAATTAAGCTAAGGGAATTGGTTTGACTTCAAAAGGATGCTATAAGTTGTAGTTTTCGATGAACCCCATCTGTAAAATGTGTATGGATATTATTATGATCCAAAATCTTGTTGTTTAGTTTTTTTTTAAATGTATAGATACTGATTATTTGAGTCCACAGCACTAAACTCATGCCTTACGGAAGAAATCTCGACAAATCGAATATTTTCGAATAATCTATTTTGTGAGTGATTCAATGGACCACGTAACGTTTAAGAAAAATGCCGATAGCCTTAAAATTTAAGTATTACATACTTGACGATTTTCAAAATTATGCCATGACTTTTTATAAGAGTGGATTAAAACATAATCGAAAGAAAATATCACGATAAGCAAAAGTTTATGTAATTAGAATCTACCAACTGACTTTGATGGTGTTCGATATACTGATTGATAAAAATATTTAAAAGATTTTGAAAATAGTTTTTTTAGCTCCTTAATGTGGGATACGATCATCTGCACAGAAATAATAATACTGGAGACATTAATTATTAAATTTTTAAATTCAGAATTTGATTGCTAAAAATAGAAAAAACAAGGGTGTTTATTGACGTGAATTGATAAATTTTGAATCGAAGCAAGATATAATGAGTGGAAAAAAACCTTCGATTGTTGGAAATATTTGTATGGCTTCAAATATTCACAAAAGAATAGTATTTGTACGGACGTATGTAAATATTTAACAGAATTATATTTTATTAAATTAAAACAAATGGGTAAAACTGTCTAATAGTACGTAGACGTACGATCAATTTGACAAAGAATTGAAGCTTTCTGACTAGCGATATTTGTGATTCTTTTATCGAAAGTATTTTTAGTTTTAATTGTGATTACATTGTCATTACATGTCTCACCAATAATTAAATTGCTTACACTAGTTTATGTCTGATTCTTATTCAATGACAAACTTATTTCCTTCCTTCAATAGTTTCTATACTAACATGTTGGAGGGTAACAACGGCGCGTGATCTCCTAACAGTACTTATTTTTCGAGTGTATGCTCTCATAATGCATTCCTCTCGTTTCAAGTTTACTTATGTGAATACTATTGCCAAGAAAAACCAAATTGATAAATGTCGAAAAACTCATATTTCATCAAGGAAGAAGAAGATAATAAACGAAGAACAAGATAATGTTTTGATGCCGAAGATGATGGTGATGAACTTGCACGTAATAAAATTTGTTTCTCTTGTTCTTATAAAATGCATAGTCTTATGGCTGTTTGTTTTAGATTGCGCGAATGTGTATTTTAACTGAGAGTCAATTTTCTTGGAGCTAATATTTTAATATTATTTCCTTATTTAGTGAAATTAGGATAATGCAACTTTGAATGAATTACACCTCCAGAAGTACAACATTTAAAAAGTACATTTAGGCTGTTTTACTTCACGTGAGTGTAGTAAGCTTCATTTGTTTGTAGTAACAAGATTAATCAGAATAAAATAATTAATTGTGTTCAAATAAAAGATAATGATAGTATCGTGAAAAAAATTATTGGGGTATTTATAAAACCGTATGTAGTTTAAAACCACTCTAACAAATGATTGAGAAGTAGTTCCCACCGGTCTTCTTACATTCTGTGCACTGACCTCTATGTATATGGATAGCTGATACTATAGTCCGCCATTAGCACCTTTAGAGCATACATCAACGCCACTCTACTGAGGGAGGAACTAAAATGCAGCTCACTGCGCTTGTGTGCCCATGACATATTTCGTTTAATTTAGTTCTCACCTCAATATTGTCAAGCCGAGCCTGACTCTATACTTTGAACTTTTTTTCATAGGTTTCAGCTATCCATATATAGCTGAGACTTATGAAAAAAGAGACTGAGACTTAGGAATTATTTCAGTGCGTAGAATATAAAGAAGGCTGGTGGCAACTACTTCTCAATCATTTGTTAGAGTAAACTACATACGGTTTAAAAAATACTCTAATAGCTTTTTCGACGATACTATCATTATATTTCAGTTGAACACAATTAATTGTTTTATTTTCATCAATCTTGTTACTACAAGCAAATGAAACTTACTACAATCAATTTTAGGGTTTGCAGTTTGTTAATAACATCTTTTTTTCCCTAGTTACACGTATATTCCCGTACTTAGATGTTTTCTGGGGCTTTTATAAATAAATTTTTTTTTTAAATTACAATAAACTACAAACGATTCTAGAAATACTCCAATAATTTTTTTGACGATACTATCATTATCTTTTATTTAAGCACAATTAATTGTTTTATTTTGATGAGTCTTCTTGTTACTGCAAACAAATGAAGCTTACTACAGTCAATTGTAGGGTTCGTAGTTTATTCAGTTCAAAATTGGTGTTAATCCGATAAAATCGGATTGCAAGTTGACAGACCATATTATACCACTAGGACTGAATCATATACCTCCGTCTATCCGGGACGGTGCACTGATCAATTACATCACAGCTACTGAATGATAACATTTCTTATTCATATATATTTTTTATTTGCAAGGTAGTTTCTTGTACTGTATTTTACAAGTTTATTATTGTTTACACTTCGTTAGACCGGATTCCTTCGACCGGTGACTGGATGTCACAGACTCCATTACAAAATACTAGATACGATTCTCACTCACTTAATATGATTGTCACTTTCAGAAGAAGAGTCACTCAGGTACTGTGTGCACTAACTAACATATATTCTAATATACTAGAATGAATGTCATATATTAGAATGTCATGACAAATGGTTATGTAACGAGGGTATGTAGTAGCAAGTGAAGATATGATAAAGTGATTTGCACAATCGAGAACGCAAATAATTTAGAGCGGGTTTTTCGACATCTAGTTGCTTTTATTCAAGAACATGACCGATTCTGGTTTCAAAAGTCAAAGAGGTTATAAGCGTTCCAAATGGGACCTATTCGTCACCACGTCAATACAAACAGTAATTTAGGTTGAAAACTAAACTCAAATTTTGAAAATTTTTCCTTACCTTTTGGCAACTTTTCATATAAAGTTTTTGGAAAATCGCTCAAAATTTAACTTCAATCTTTATCGCATCCTATCCTAGATAGATAAATTGTAGAAACTGCCCTGGACGGGCTATACTGCGTTCATAAAGTCCATTGTGAAGCCTAAGAATGTGAGGATGTGAGTGGAGTGGAAGGAATTATATACTAGGAACTGGTAGGATATGCGGCTGCAGCCGACTATGGTAGGAACTACGCCGATATTCATCTGGAGTTCGTGAAGGAAACTGCAGAAACTATCTCAAGCATAGCCGGTTACTTCGTTCTTCTCCATACGCCGACAGTTTAGTCAATCAACCGCCCCTTTTTTTTCTTAATAGTTGACAAACTGCCAATGTCACGATTCGAATCCATAACCTCCCAGTTCCCAAGTAGGAATACTGCGCAGACATAACATCTTAGACCGCTCGACTACTTGAACTGGTAAATATTATCCTACAATAATATTATAAATGCGAAAGTTTGTGGTGCATATATGTTTGTCCACATTGAACGAATGAACGGATTTTCATGAAATTTGGTAAATTAATTTTAGGTCCTGGAATAACTCATGGGGTATCACCCCGAAAAAATTTCTGGCCGCTATAGAATACCAACAAAGCGTAGCTTTGCCATTGCTTACTAGATTTTTGCATTTTAGCGTAGTGGATAGGTGTACGTCCAGAAATAATACTGGATATTTTTTCAGAACAATGTAAGTACCTACCTGCAGTTTCTGTAAAGTAATAACAAAACGTAACCTACCATTGCTGAACGGATGTTAATATAAATAAGCGGATTTGGTAGATTAACGACCCGGAATAACATAATAGGATACTACTTACTCCGGGAAATAATTAATAGAAAATACTGACTCCGTTATGGAACTATGTTTAAAGATAGATATATACCCCCACACACCCCATTCACCCACCTGAGGTGGGGATAAACGATTAAAGGTAGAAATTTTTTTGAATTTCATCCGGAAAAAATATTTCCTACAGTTCTTGTGGGATAATTACGAAACGTAGCTAACAATTGCTGGAAAGATCTAACTTTGAAACTGTAACAGAATTTAGAGACTGTAAGCGATTCATGAAAAATTCAAAGACACAAAAATTTCCTTTTTAAAAATAAATTACAAACATTAATTAAATATTTTTTATAGCCGGTCTTACTTCTTACAACCGCAAGTGGGTGGATGGGGTGAATATATACCTTTGAAACCGTATGAGATATAAAAAAAGTTCTGAGACATACATGTCCCTTGTTTAAAAATAGACAGCTTACAATGTGGATCATATTACCACTTTTAATGGTATGAGATAGGGAAAATATGTAAATATAAAACTTGTTTTTCTGATAAAAAATAACTTTAGTTTGAAACATTTTTTCATAAATCCAATAGTTTTGACATAAAATCGACCCCAGTGCAAAAACAATATATATATATATATATATATATATATATATATATATATATATATATATATATATATATATATATATATATATATATATAATACATTTGTGAAACGGGAGCATTTTCTAAAAAAAAGACGCATTGTGTGTTATATAGATTCAATCAGATCCGACATCTCCAAAACCCCTACACCAGAGTTGAAGATTTCAAAAGTTTTCAAGCTTTTTTGAACAATTTTAAAAGTAATTTTGTGTGTCAAAATATTTAGCACTTGTAAGATTCCAACTAACAAATAGTGGATACACCTCAGTTGTTGATATACTTCGTGGACCGAAAAAAATAACACAATAATTTTATATCATTTTCAAAAAAAAATTTATTGACAATTTATTAACGATTAAAATTATATTATAATCGTTTCATTTTGTAAAAAATATAACAAGTATGTAATTATTGGTATTGACAAGGTTTACATAACATACCAACTAATTGTAAGTGATTTTATTTTCTCGATGATAATTTAAAAACTTTTTATTTACAAGCAATTATATAATTTTTTTTCACATAATTTATGAGTGAAAAATATATACCACACATCTTTTGTGTTAATAGGTTTTTAAAACGATCTACATTAAATCGTTTATTTAACACTATATTTTACATAAATAAATAAAGTGAACCTAAAATATTTGTTAGACTTAAAGTTAAACTTTCATACTTACAGATTTGTATTACTACTAAATTTTTACATAAGATTTCAGACTTTTTCAAATATGAATCAATTATTCAAACATTCACATCCTTTATTCGTATGACTAATATGCTTGGCTGTGCTCTAAAATTAACGAACCGTATCATTCAAACGTCAAATCGAATCGTAAAATTGTCTAGCAACAAGGTATTAACTTTTCTTGGTTTACTAAGCGCTCACTTAGAAAACCTCTATGCCAATAATGTTGTTAAAAATTCCCATTTTCATTTTGCGATTTTTGATATGTTCAAAACCTTCATCGTTTTTAATTAGAATGTTTATAACAGCAAAACAATATGCTACCATGTATTTATGATTTGGATGTAGATTATAATCGAC
Organism: Nineta flava; assembly: GCA_963920215.1. Classification (NCBI taxonomy): domain Eukaryota; kingdom Metazoa; phylum Arthropoda; class Insecta; order Neuroptera; family Chrysopidae; genus Nineta; species Nineta flava. The sequence continues at coordinate 48,178,993 of OY986040.1, forward strand.
CCAAATTTCTGAATTTCAGTTTAGCAATGCTTAAGGTTTTCTATCATTACTACCATAAAATCTAAATATACTTTTCAATATAAATTAAAGTTAGAAATCGATTTATCATACGGACAAATATTTTATTTAAAATTAATTTAAAAAATATTTACAAGTTTATAATTGTAAATTCAAATTACGCTACTATGAGATTTAAAAGAATTTTTATATAGGCAGGAACCATTTACAGGAATTGATTTTTATGTTTTATAGTAATTTAAGTACAATTGAAGAAAACTATTTTTTTTTTTATTAAAATTTAGAGCATGTTTTTTTGTAAGAAAGCACTTGAGGTGAAGCGAAAAGTTTGAAGGAAATTGATGCATTTTTGTTTATATAAGATATAATTATTATTATTGTTATTGTTTCACAATTATATAAATATTAAAGATACTTTTTCAGAGAATTATGTCACCATTATGGATATTAAATCATAATTTTCCACAAAATAACTATGAATGCAATTTTAAGGAGTTGTTAATGTTCTAAATGAGAACTATTAACTTAAAAAAATTAGTACATTCGCTATTTGTGCTATTTAATTACCCCAATAATTGTTTAGTATAAATAAAACTATCATTAGTTCACAAAAAGTTGTGAGTACTATTCTGTTACGGTATTTCTCCAAAATAATTGTATTGAGTTTTGAAGTTGAAGTGAAGATACAACTAAATTAATTTGCCTAATTAAAAAATTATAAAGTTGTGTCTGTAATAATCTGTCTGTATGCAAGAGCTCGACGATGAAAATGTAGTTTTAAATTGAAAAAGTGACATTTTATATAAAAGCCAATGCTTAAAATTAAAACTGTATGTAAAATAAAGGCTGAATAGCGATTTACATTTGATGACATAATTTATGAGTTCAACCAATTGAGTTGATAAAAAGTTGGTTATTCTTCATTGTATCGACTTTGTATAAAAATAGATAACGCCTCGTTTCAGCTCGTTTCGAACAAAATGAAGCTATTGAGGTTACGTGTCGAATTTTTTTATATATTGGATGATAAACTTAAGGGTTTGAAGGGTTTGAATAAAATATGTTGTATAATATTACTCATTGTACTGTATATCATAATAAATTGAATCATGGTCATCAAAATTAAACAAATATATTTTAGTTTAATATATAAACCACGAGTGGATAGTTGTTGTTTTTTTTTTCATTTTGGAGAATTGCAAAATCATCCGGCGCAGTATAGTATACGTACTACGTACGATACTAAATCATGATTAAAAAGACAATATTTTACAATTGTACTATTCATAGTTTAGTATTATACGTAGCAATGCACAGCTTTTCGGATAAAATATTTCCGGCAATTTATACATGTCTTCACTTCATTGTCTTTAAAACATTTTGACCTGTGATTTCCTAAACCCAACAAACTGTGCCCTAGAAAATTTGCTGCAGGTAGTACCTTTTAGTTTTTATTTAAGGCTGTTTGGTAGGTAAATTGAAAATACTACGAAACGAATGAGAATTTAGTAGAATGTTCCTCACTTAATGCTACAGCTACTGTGAATGATTTACTAAACCATTTATTTAGTATTTTTTATTTATTGTTTCTACAGAATTCGAGTTACATAATTGATTCGAATTATATAACTTGTCTGTAGAGTGAATAAATCTCTATAAGAACGACAAATAAAGTTCGTTTCATGGCATTTTTGATTTACCTCCCAAACATCCTTAACTCTACATATACTATTCAATATGCAAATAACAGATGTGCATCAATCCAGTTCAGCCTTGTTATCGTGATGCTGGAACATATTGAAAGACAGAAAGACTGACAGTTTAAAATACTGAATTTTTATTTTGCACCTATCTTATCATTCTATAAACAAAGTTTAATATTATTTTGAATATATATTTTCCATGTACAATTAAATCGTATAATTGATTAGTGCCTTATTTATTCGGCTTTCGAAGAAAAAAATTTCAAATAAAAGTTGATAATATACTATTTTTTCGAAAAAAGAATCAATAAGGCACAAATCAATTATATAATTTTTTAAAATGATATCAACTTTTGTGGTCCATAGTACAAATGCCCTTGTAATAGTATTATTACAATTATATGATGTTATAAATATACTATATAGGGTGCATTCGTCATTGACGCTCACACGCTTTCAGCGCGCTCATTCGTCGTTTTCAGCGTTCGACTTGGCGTTGTGAGTGCCAAAAAGTCACACTTGCGGCTTAGTTCATGAGGTAGATCTCGCGTTCATAGGCGTTACTTCACTGAGGTAGGGCAGCAAAAGCGTCAGCGCCAAATCTTACTAATTATCAAAACGAATGCTACATGAGCTAACCAAACTTGTATCATATTTATGGAAATAAATAGACGCTAGTTTACAAAAAAAACAATTTGAAAAATATGTTAATAGTAATTAAACAAAAAATTAATAATACAATGGCATCAAAAATGATATTGAAAGATCATATGCATAGTACTACCATAACATCTAAGGTAGCTCAGTTGGTAGAGCATTGGTCTAGATTTCCAGAGGTCGTGGGTTCGATCCCCATCCCTAAATGTGTATGATTTTTCATATCAAGCATTTGATGTCAAAAAAATGTTATCAATGTTCAGACATATTACTTAAATGTCAAAGTTAGTAAACGCAAGTCGGTTCCGTTGGTATAACATAACCGAAAGGCAACCATACTAACAATGGAAATAAATAGACGCTAGTTTACAAAAAAAACAATTTGAAAAATATGTTAATAGTAAATAAACAAAAAATTAATAATACAATGGCATCAAAAATGATAGTGAAAGATCATATGCATAGTACTACCATAACATCTAAGGTAGCTCAGTTGGTAGAGCATTGGTCTAGAATTCCAGAGGTCGTGGGTTCGATCCCCATCCCTAAATGTGTATGATTTTTCATATCAAGCATTTGATGTCAAAAAAATGTTATCAATGTTCAGACATATTACTTAAATGTCAAAGTTAGTAAACGCAAGTCGGTTCCGTTGGTATAACATAACCGAAAGGCAACCATACTAACAATGGAAATAAATAGACGCTAGTTTACAAAAAAAACAATTTGAAAAATATGTTAATAGTAAATAAACAAAAAATTAATAATACAATGGCATCAAAAATGATAGTGAAAGATCATATGCATAGTACTACCATAACATCTAAGGTAGCTCAGTTGGTAGAGCATTGGTCTAGAATTCCAGAGGTCGTGGGTTCGATCCCCATCCCTAAATGTGTATGATTTTTCATATCAAGCATTTGATGTCAAAAAAATGTTATCAATGTTCAGACATATTACTTAAATGTCAAAGTTAGTAAACGCAAGTCGCTTCCGTTGGTATAACATAACCGAAAGGCAACCATACTAACAATGGAAATAAATAGACGCTAGTTTACAAAAAAAACAATTTGAAAAATATGTTAATAGTAAATAAACAAAAAATTAATAATACAATGGCATCAAAAATGATAGTGAAAGATCATATGCATAGTACTACCATAACATCTAAGGTAGCTCAGTTGGTAGAGCATTGGTCTAGAATTCCAGAGGTCGTGGGTTCGATCCCCATCCCTAAATGTGTATGATTTTTCATATCAAGCATTTGATGTCAAAAAAATGTTATCAATGTTCAGACATATTACTTAAATGTCAAAGTTAGTAAACGCAAGTCGCTTCCGTTGGTATAACATAACCGAAAGGCAACCATACTAACAATGGAAATAAATAGACGCTAGTTTACAAAAAAAAACAATTTGAAAAATATGTTAATAGTAAATAAACAAAAAATTAATAATACAATGGCATCAAAAATGATAGTGAAAGATCATATGCATAGTACTACCATAACATCTAAGGTAGCTCAGTTGGTAGAGCATTGGTCTAGAATTCCAGAGGTCGTGGGTTCGATCCCCATCCCTAAATGTGTATGATTTTTCATATCAAGCATTTGATGTCAAAAAAATGTTATCAATGTTCAGATATATTACTTAAATGTCAAAGTTAGTAAACGCAAGTCGCTTCCGTTGGTATAACATAACCGAAAGGCAACCATACTAACAATGGAAATAAATAGACGCTAGTTTAAAAAAAAACAATTTGAAAAATATGTTAATAGTAAATAAACAAAAAATGTATAATACAATGGCATCAAAAATGATAGTGAAAGATCATATGTATAGTACTACCATAACATCTAAGGTAGCTCAGTTGGTAGAGCATTGGTCTAGAATTCCAGAGGTCGTGGGTTCGATCCCCATCCCTAAATGTGTATGATTTTTCATATCAAGCATTTGATGTCAAAAAAATGTTATCAATGTTCAGACATATTACTTAAAAGTCAAAGTTAGTAAACGCAAGTCGCTTCCGTTGGTATAACATAACCGAAAGGCAACCATACTAACAATGGAAATAAATAGACGCTAGTTTACAAAAAAAACAATTTGAAAAATATGTTAATAGTAAATAAACAAAAAATTAATAATACAATGGCATCAAAAATGATAGTGAAAGATCATATGCATAGTACTACCATAACATCTAAGGTAGCTCAGTTAGTAGAGCATTGGTCTAGAATTTCAGAGGTCGTGGGTTCGATCCCCATCCCTAAATGTGTATGATTTTTCATATCAAGCATTTGATGTCAAAAAAATGTTATTTATAAAAGTACTTAAAATTAAAATCGTTGACAAATCAGTAAAAATGGCTAACTATTTACCCAGATTATTTTCGATCGATTTAAATGATTCAGAATCTAGTAAAACGTATAGTATTTCTGTTACTTCCGATGAAATAAAATGTCGCCCTGTTGATACAAACTAACGCTCATAACGTCCAAAACGAACGATATTTTCTGATCGATTCTAAGCGTTCGTAGGCCAACATGAGCACCGATAATTTGTGCTTATAAGCTTGAGCGGTCAAAGCGTATGAGCGTCCAAGACGAATGCACCCATAGTATATACAATACTTGGGCTATTTTTTACATGTAAACGTTGGACCCCTTTTCATACAAGACAATGTTGTTTCCTCGCTAAACAATGCGGTAAGACTACATTGCTATAACAACTAGTTAATACTTATAAGCTTTTCAAAATTTACAATGATTACTTTCAGCAATTTTAATATTTCAAAAGTTTTTTATGGTGTACGGTGCTGAAAGATCCAAATCCAATGAAGAAGTATCATTTAATTTTTTTTGCATTTTGGTTAATTTTTTTAAGTTATTTTTGAACATGAAAACCTTTTGGGAAAAGGAATAGGATACGTATCTCTATATACATATACATATTTCATATTAACATTTTAAAAATTGTTATAAATGGAAATGCTTTAAAATGTATGTATATTATAAATGTTGTAGTACCTTCTACGATATACGATATAGCTTAAAGCAATTTGTTTGTTCTTCCATTAATTCAAACCAATGACTATTTAAATTGATTTAAGTCCTCTAACCCTTTTTGATATACAATATAGGAGACCCATAATATAAACATTGTTTTACCCTATTAAAATAAATTTGAATGTAGGAATTTTGTTCAAGATTTATGCGAATTGTTCATGATAATTGATCAAATTTAATGGGAATTAATTTTGGTCTATATAAATTCTTTAACGGAAAGGAAAAGTGAGGGAAATATTTGTTCTAACAAAAATTTTTACAAGGCGGTGTCCGATGAGGTCACAAATTTATACGCAAATACACATAATGAAGAGAGACAGCTGAAATAAAAGTTTTCGGTGATAATTTCATATAGACTAATTACTAATTCTAATGGGCTAGTTCTAATCAGTAACCGAGGTAAAAAGAAACTTTTTACCATCAATGTAAAAAAAAAACGAATATATTGTCTACATCTTTAGATACTATTATTTGCATAAATATAGTTCACGTTTTTCGTCATTCGAGATCCTACCGTTGAAACGTTTGCTATTCAAAATGTCTAACAAAACTAAACGGAAAATAACTTTTGTAATGAATGATATTCTAGAAACATGTAAAAAAAAAACGAGGTAGGTTCAAGGCCTAGTTATTATCGCCGCTATTCAGCCATATAAATTTTTTTCCCATTATTTGACGTACAAGGAACCATAAAAAAAACAATCGTTACGCAGGAGCTGCGTCAACTAAGCGAATTTCCTTAGAATACATAACTCAGTCTCTAGCTGTCATAATTTAAGTGTGATCAAAATATAATATCTGATATGACTTTAGTATTTGCAAAAATTAAATATATTAATAGCCAAAATAGAACGACAAATAACGATTATAGTTTATAGTTACTATGGAAACGAATATCAAAATTGACATTTCAAAATTAAAACAAAAGTTTAATAAAATAATTTTCTAATTTATTTAACCAACTCCAAAAAAAAGCAGGAAATTCTATGTTCGACTGGTAAGTAATATAACAACTAACTGACTTTTGGGTTATTGTGTCCACAGACAGACAGACGAACATGCGGAAATGGCAAAATTTTATGAACACATATACCAAACATTCATGCCTACGATCAATATTTTTAAGCGTTACAGTCGTGATCAAACTTAATATACCTTGTATATTTACATATACTAAATTATACCTAATGCGTTTGGTCAAGAATTGTTTTTTGGATTAAATCTGTAAATTATTATTTTAAGCTTTTTCATATAGTGACTTTTTGTGTTTTTTAAAGTTATAATTCAAATTTCACAATTCAATACTTCATTTTTCTCAAACTCTAATGTGAACAGAGATATTTATAATTTTAACTTTCAATCTCTAATTGTAAATATTTCTGTAAATATTAGTATAACAGAAAAATGATTACAGAATTACAGTGAAACTTAGTACCTACAACTTAACTCCTGATAAATTTTTCGATTTTTCAAATATTAAGGGAGATACTCAAATTTTGTGTTTCGCCCTCCCTCTGGACCCCCTCAAATCATTTTAGAATACCAAAAGCGCCTCAAATACCAAATGTCATTCCAATCGCAATAAAGCTGGCCGCTAGAGAGTCCACAGACATTTTAAAAATGTACATATACATATATATATATATATATATATATATATATATATATATATATATGTACACATATACAAATTTTAGCGATAGTGATTTTTAGCATCTAATAGGAGGATCGATGGACATTTGAAGAAATTTTTACGAAATTTCAACATTGGTGCAAAAACAATAGCTGCATTTCCTATGGAGGAAATTCGCTAATTATATATATATATATATATATATATATATATATATATATATATATATACATATATATATTATGTGTGTATATATATATATATATATATTTATGTTTTTAAATAAATAACTTCTGTTTGAAACTTTTTTCATAGACTCAATGAATTTTTCATGATTTATGCTCCAACGTCGACAGAGCGACATTGGATAAATATCCAACTTTGAAACCGTAAGAGAGAAAATTTTAAAGTAGTAAAATATTCCTTTTTAAAAAATAAACAACTTTTATTTGAAACTTTTTTTCATAAACTCAGTATATAAAAGAGGTGTTAACCCAATTAACTCCGTTAGTTTTTATCTTCACTTGTTTATTTTAAGGCCATACATTTAGCATCGTCAATATTTAATGTAGAATGACTTCATTGAGCGTATGACAAATGGAATATCAAGATAACTTCAAATATATATCTTTCCGATGGATGTGAAATAAATGAACGTCTAAACATAAATCAATATTAGCAAGGGTCAGCTGTTATTAATAACGAAATCACGATTATTATGTTTTGTTTTCATCTTCAAATTAATATTCCGCCAATTATGAAGAATTATATTACTTATGAACAAACATAGTTATTTGTCACTGTAGTAAATAGTTAACTTATTTGAACAGAAATAAGCTTTTATTTCAATTAAACTACTGATCGTATGTGAACGCTGCATACATTACATCATAGAGTGGTCGGGTGAAATCGGATGCATTGTGTGCATTATAACTCTTAAAATCCTTAAAATCTTTCCTGATTTTAATTTTAAGTAAGAAAGAATTGCTAATTAATTTCATGAAGAAACTTTTGTGTAGGTTTTGCCATACTCACGACAATGCTTCTCACAAAAACCATGTTTACCCACTTTTAGCCTCCATTGTTCTCAGCAACTTATTGAACAACTGTGCTTATATTTAATTTATAGGACGAGAAAAGTGATTTTCAAGTAAATAACTATAACATTCTGTTTTTCACAAACTTTTGAAAATGGAGGCTCAAATCAGTTCTATTACTAAGCTGTTGTTCTGTTACTATACCCATTGGCCTATCTATTTAAAATGTGGTAAATCTTACGACAAAAATAAAGGATAAGTCTCTCTTTTTTTGATTCCTTCCTACATGTATATAATACAAAATTAAAATGTGAATAATATCTAGACATCATGTCGTCTGGTTTCGACCTGTCATTTTATTACACGAAAAAATGAAGAAAGATCTCCTTTGAATTTTACAATTTTTTCAAATAAGAAACTGGCTTAATATTCACTATTTTACTAATTTCTGCATTACGATCTCTTATTTCGAAATTGTACTAGCAAGTTACACGAGTTTTGTATTTGTTTAGCAGCGCCGCCGAGCTTCGTGGTCGTAATCAATAGAACATGATATGGAATATATCAATAAATGGTAGTGTACACATTTTTATTTTAATGACATGAATAATAATGTTTGATACTTAAACTATACGAATATCAATTTCATTTATTCAAATTTTTGATTTTATTCAAAGTAATTCAGTTTAAAAAATATATTTTTAATAGGTATAGGTATTCATTTTTGCCTACGAAAGCTACATGAATAATGCATTACAAATATTTTTTTATTTAAAATTAAAATATACAATTTATTTGTATAATATAATTGCAAAATACTTATGTAATTGAAAATTCTTTTGTTATATCATATAATTGTATCATAACGGGGAATAAAAATATACAGGGCTTCCCGTAAGTCACAGACATAACTGAAGGTATGGATAGAAAATTGAATTCTGAGACGAAAAGTCCTTTATCTTTTTTTAATCAGACGTACATGTAATTAGTTATTAATTAAAGTAACCAATCAGAGGCGCACAAACACACGTACTTGCATTCCCCACTAACATACTTACAACACTAACTCACATACGCTATTGGGCGCCTCTAATTGGTTACTTATTTTAATTAATAACTAATTGCCTGTACTTTACCTGTACGTCTGATTAAAAAATGGTAAAGGATTTTTCGTCTCAGAGACCCTATATATAGAATAACGGGCTCCCGATTAAGATTTTTTTATTAAGAGTTAGTTAAATTAAACTTTCAATAATAATAGCTCTGAAATTCACACCCTTGAAGCCTGCGCACTAAATTTCAATGAGAAAATTTGCAAATGCTTATTTTGTCACACATTATACGAATACAATAACATTCTGTATTTGAAACGCATTTTATTCTTAATTTGGAGAAGTTATGCTGAACCTACAAAAAAAAGGTGCCATGTTGTGAGACTTAATCGGAAATACTCTGCAAAATATTTCTTTCGGTACCATCAAATGATATGATGAAAGATATCAGTCAATATAATTTAAGCAGACAATATAACAACTACATAACCTAAGTTTATGTTTATTTTGTTGTGATGATCACTTCCATAGACAAAACCGAAAATGATCTAAGAGATTTTTGGTGCTTTGTGGGATGTTTAGTTAATTTCCGTTATTTATGATTCGTTTAACTATATTCTAGTAGTCTTTAACAACATTTCGGAATAAATATCTTAAGAACCTTTTTTTTCAAAGTAACATCTAGGATGACACTCTGTATTTATTTTATCTATCATATATTTCGTGTAAATGTTACAGAAATTAATGTTGTTTGAATCAGAAAATTTATTTTTCTTTAAATATTGATGGTCTTTAACGTTATGGTACCCGTGAATAATTTAATGATGGAATAATAATGAAAGTAGCATCATAATTATTGGAAGCTTATGTCTGTTATAAATATGCAGCAGGATTGTTTGTTTCTAGTTGGATTTTTGTTTGAATTTAAACGATCTAAAGACGAATTAAAACTGAATTAAAACTATTATTTTCTTGTTGATCGGAATTCATTTTTAGTTTTATATAGTTATTGTTTTGTAATTTTAAATATGGAAACTAAAGTATGTATGAGAAACTTATTAAATGGAACAATTTTATGAATCGAATTTTATTTATGAATTGAAATTTATTCTTTGATAGTAGAAATTTGATTTGTCTTCTGTTTAATTACAAATAAGTTTGCAATGTATTACAACTGCAGGTATTTATATACACAATTTTATTTAAAAAAATACCAGTAATTTCTCTACATGGAAAGTACCTGATGAAAAATTGTTAATAAAGCTATAAAGTATCTATCTTCATTTCCGAGAAACTACAATATTATTTAAATTTTTCTTTACTGTATGGATTTTCATACTTACTAGTTTATACCGTTTCCATTAAATTTTTAATAAAATACCTAACAAATTTTTCGCTTTAAACTTGTTATTACCTAAACTCATTTGGTCATTTAATTAAATTTGGGACTTTGTATCGTCAATAGATTAATTTTATCACTTAATCATACTTATAAAAGAATAAGATATTTCGGAATAATAATATTGAAGTGAACAAATGTATTTTATCTCGACATAGATCCACATATTACGTGACACCTTTTTTCACAATATTCGACCCACTTCGTCACACTTAGTCACGCATTTATAAACCTCACTGCCTATAAGTATTGATGACAATGAATGACACAAAATTTATAAATTTGAGATGAGGGCTGTAATTTGAAATTACTTTTCATACGACTTGATTCACAAGTTTTTTTGGTAGGGAATCGTATATACACTATCGTTCATAAAAATTGAAACAGTAAGTCACATTCTAAACGTATATATTACTAAATATATGTATAATATTACATACAACAACACTTAGAATGTTCAATTTTCGACTGATTCAATTTTTATGAACCGGAGTGTCCATCTGGATCCAAGTGGGCAATGCCAGGGTAGTCTGAAGAAGCATTAAATCTTAAAGAGTTTGACTAGAATAGACATAGGAAATATTTTATACGGTATCCAGTTTGGTTTACAAACAGTGCAATCTTAATTATTTTTTCTTGTTTAAAAAATTAGATACAAAAGTTGTCTACTGTAAATAGTTGTCTACGGCGGTTCTAAACAAAAATTGGGTACAACCTTGCAGTTTTAAAAAAATGAGACTTACTATTGGGGATACCTTTTATTCAATATTTGGGTCTGGGTCTTTTTGTGTACTCCAAAAAGAGATAGAAGATTTTACATACAAAAATAAAGCATTAACGTTTCAAAAAACGTAAAAATTTCAATAAATTTTTTTCCTGTTTAGAATTTTTTCCAATGTTTTCGTTCTTTAGAGTTTTCGTTCTTTCATTATAATAGTTTTTCAATTTATTGTCAGCACTTGTTTTAAAATTTTTCTGTGATAATAAATTTTGTTTTCTTTTTCTTTTAATTAGAACTGAGAACAATGTTTATTTATTTTTTTAAAAAGCAACACTTTTCATAAACAAAAAACCCACTTTAGTGTCAAGTAGCAACAAGTTAGTTTAGTAAAAACGACCCTATAAATATTCACTTTTCTTTTTTAAAATCACGTTTAATTATAAACAATTTTTGTTTTTCATTAAAAACATATTTCAGACTTATAAATTTTTATTTATAAAATCACTAGTTTTAAAAAAATGAGTCAAACAGTAGTTTCAATAACCATTTCTTGAATTCTCTGTCAACATAAACTATCTTTCCCGTCCAAATACATATCTTCCAAAGTAGTATTATTACCACTATTATGATGATGATGATGATATCGCAACGTACCACGTCCACCATTATGGTGATGTGATTGTGGATGCATCATGCTACTTCCATGATGTGAATGATGTTGTGAATGATTCATGTTATGATGTAGATGATGATGATTCACATGATGATGAATGTGATTTGATGTAATTTGTGTGTTATTCATTTGTTGTGCTAGATGTTTTTTCTTTTCTTTACGTCGATGTTGACAATATTTTATGCATGCTGTGATTACAATTAATATAATTAATATGCCAAATGCTGATGCGCCAATTAATATGTATAATACAGGGACACCAAATTGGTACGCACAATTTGATTCTTCTTCATCGAATCCAGATGGACAATGTTGTAAATTATCACACCATAATGATTCACTTATGCATGCATTTAATTCTGGACATCTGAAATCAAATAAATTAAAGCGTCTATTAGTAATTTTAAAATGCTTTTTCCATTAACTCAGTAGATTTCTCATAATTTCTGCTCAAAAATTGGAAACTATTTGTATTATAATAGACCAAATGACATATGTAGATACTATGATAGACCACAGTGAAGAAATGGATTCATTAATAAGCAGGCTGCAGGCCACTAACGTTACAGTTTATAAATGCTTCGGAACGCGAAGCATTTTGGGAATATATTTACATTGTTTTCTCTTTCACCTAACGATGCGCTATATATATATATATATATATATATATATATATATATATATAAATGCATTATACTGCGAAGTGTTATGCTAATATGGTGATTTGAAATACGTAACGGTACGAGATACGCTTAGCGAAACTATCGCCTTCTTTAACTGAACACCACGCTTTATAAAATCATAATTGTATCGTTTTATTACTATTAGCGAAGCGTAACGCATTAAGGATATTAAAACTGTCTCTAAAACCTTACGCAACGCTACATAAATACTACGCGTCACAAAGCGCTATGCAAATATAAATAGTAATTTATAGAAAACCTATCTCTAACTCATAACCCTATGCAATATACAAATGCATCAGAACTCAAAGCGTTACTAAAAGACATGCGCAAATGTATGTGCATGTTTACACCGGACGTTATGCTATATAAAGTATGTACATGCTTAAATCGTACCACGAAGCACTACACATGTATCGTTCTGAGAAGTGTTCAGGAAATATAACTATAACCAAGGCGTAACGCTTTCATAACACACAGCGTTACTTATCATTATATAAAAAGTACCTTAACGCGAAACGTTACGCAAGCATACTAAATGGTTTGCAATGCCCAACGATTCGCTATTTTAATTTATAAATACATCGAAATGCGAAGCGTTACGTACTTATTACAATCAGCTAAGCGTTGTCAAACTCTAATCCCTAACTCTGCAACACATAAATATGCTGCGACCGGAAGCGAAAATATTAATATTTACCTGTAAACTTACGCAAGCATTCTGCAAATAAAATTAGCGAGACGTAACACCTAACGCTACGATTTATAAGTCAAGTATACCGTTACGGAAATGTGAATATTTTCAATTGCGTAGTTTTACAAATAAAATCATTGGCAAATCAAATCGTACAAAGCGTGAAACGTGAACGAAATATAAATATAAATAGTAACGTATAGAATAACTATCTCGAATAACTAATTCGTCCATCGTAATGCATCGTATCGTGTTACGCAAATATAATTTTTGAAATAAGTAACGCTACGTGATACGCGTAGCGAAAGTTTCACTGTATAAATGCATCTTTACGTAAAAATAAATATTTGCAAGATATGACCCACCCGTTACGCGTAGCGAATCTATCTTTAACACTAAAAGCTTCGCTACTTTACGCTTCATAGTTCAAGTACCAAGATGCATTTTCTCATACGATATCTGACACGGTACACGTCTATCGCATGTAAAACGCTTAGCATTAGTAGTGACATATTTGAATTGCTCAAAATTTCAATCGCATAGTTTTTCTAAGCATACATTTTTTACATTTTCCACAGAAGTGGAAGAAGTTTTTACAAAAAATCAAACATTCATATTGTTTAGTATCATACAAATACAATAGTTTGTATCATACAAAAAATATTTACGCATAATTCATAAACTTTGATCTCGCATAATTATAAACAATTCAAACATTGATGTAAAACTATGTTTATACCGAGCATTTAAATAATTAACTCAGTTGTGACATGACTTTTTTACTGTAGTATTATGACTATTATTGAAGTAGAAGGGTTGAAAGCATATTTCCCCAATTTTTAATCAAATGGCCGAGATATTGAACATTAGAATGAATTTAAGGATGATGAAGTAGTCCTTCATATATAGTAGGTGAAAAAATATTCAAAATACAAGAAAACGCTTACCTGTATGGACAATCGATCACTGTGGTCATAAAAAATGATGAACTACTTGAAGACGAGGAAGCTGCTGACACCATAATACTAGACGATGAAGATGTGACAATTAGTGGTCGTTTTGACACTTCCATCCATGTAACAACGTAATTTCCTGGTTCACTTTGTAAGAATTCAACCACAAAACTTCTAGCTTGAGGTTTCATTAATGAAGTTACTTCATCTGTCATCGATGAAGATTTCCAACCTTCCGAGAATATTTCAACCACGTTATTTGTGTTAGTTAAACTATCACTTTCATCATTTGCCATACTTGATGCTGGACAAATAATTCGGGGTGATTGTGTATCCGAGCCTGAGTACACAATAATACGATTGGTTGTTGCACAAAATTGTGATGAAACAATTTCACGCCCACGTATTTTTAAATATAAATAATTATTTTCTGCGTCTTCCGGTTCAATTAACCATGGCTGATGAACACACTTCTTGTTATTATGGCCATTAATGTTTCGTATTTGATCATTTCGTGTTTGATCACTTTCTATGTAAATACTTTCAGCATTACTCGATTTTGATGTACGTTTCATATCGGGACTACGTAATGCTATTTCACCACTGGTACCACGTAATCGACGATCGCCCCAATGTGATGCACATATCTCATCGTCAAAATCATTTTTGGGTACAAAAAAATATTCACCCTCAAAATAAAAATCGTTAAAATCCTGTGTTATATTCATTAATGTAATTGTAAAATTAACTTCGATTACTTGCGCAGTTAATGTTTGTATTTTAAATGGTTCGGTTATATTTGTACAAATACAATCGCGAGGTAAATTTATGCCGGGCCATGGATATTCAGATATTTGTAGCTCACCTATCCCGAATATCTTATTCCATCGATGTTGTCGATCACATTTCCAACGTTGTGTACGAATATCTTTTTTATTCACACAACTTTTATCACCAAATAATACTTTGTTAAAACTTAAACGTACACGTTCATTTTTTCCAGCTTCAAAACGGAAAACACAACTTAAATTTTGTGAGCCACCACGTCCATAAAAGAATGTACTACGTGGTGCTTGAAAACGGCCATATGCTGGTGTATTTTGTTGTGATTTAAAAATACGATCACATGGGTTATGCGATAAGGCGTTGGGTATACCCTCTTGAGATATATCTACAAACTCGTATCGTAACAAAAAGCTTACGGGTGATAAAGCACTACCTTGTTTTAGAAAATGTTCAATAGTTAATTCTGGACCACTTGAAACATAACTCTCTGATAAGGAACATGGTCGTGTAAATCTTGTATTATTACTCAACAGAGTGTGATCACAAAGTCGTGGTACCTCATCTTTAGAAAATTCACCTAATAACGTCAAATTATGTGCATTTGATTTTTTTGATTGTATTTGCAATCGTCCATTCCATATTTTCAATTGTGTTGCGTTACCATCATTTCCTTGGTCAAATGCTGTGGAATCGATACTGGCTGAATGGTATTTTATAAAAGAAATCCAAACAATTTCATTTGGTCGTCCTTGAAAATGATATTTACAAGTTGTGTTTGGTGGTAACGAATGGCGTGGGTTTGCAAGTGTACCAGATGATGAATGAAATGTTGTTACTAAAAATTCACATCGGCCTTTTTCTCTGACGTAACTTTGTGAGTCCAAATCAACGTACACAACCTGGAAATAAGAGAAAAAAGATTATTATCAGATAATATTAGGTTCAGTTTAGTGCATTTCAATATATTTTATCACAAAGTTTTTAAAAAAAGTAACTATAATAAAAGAAAGTCTTCTATAAAATCTTAGTCTACGGGATTTTTCGTTTTTAATCACAATGTTCTATAATGGCTGCCTTTGTGAAATCTTGAGAATTATTTTAATTAAACAAATCTTCTTTAGAAAATTTGTAACAACATTTAAGGTTGTAACAATTTTGCCAAATGAACGAATTTGGAAAATATTGATGATAACTGAACCAACCATGATGAATATTAGTAAAATTTATCCAACAATTTATTTTTGGGGAAATATTTCTTATAAAAGCTTTAAGTATATTTATAATGAACAACCTGATATTATTACATATTAGCATGAGTAATGGGCCATAGAAACTAATTTTACCATTTTTATTAATCGAAATATTAATATCGAATATTGTATTAATGAATATTTAATTACGTGTACCCGATCGACATATGCATTTCACTAAAGACATCTAGATATTGGAGTCCCAGACTACACGAGTACACTACAAGCTCATCGACTGAAGCAGAAAAAGTAATATTCCCTCTATTTCATATCTACTATATTCATTAATTAACGAATGATATTTTACCTCTTATAAGGTTAGTCACTTGACCTCTCAATTTTCTCTAAATGTTAAAAAAAAAAAACAAATAATGGACTATGTCTATTGTTATATTTTTATTAAATCCGCATATATAGTAAATCCCAAAATCCAAACATTTTTTTTATCTACAAGATAATTATTTAGTAAATAATAAGCATAAGAATTAATAATACGTGAAAGAAGAAAAATTTATTGAATAAAAAAATAAGAAAAAGAAAAAAACCATCATCTCTCATCATCAGCATCTCCACGATGCAAAATGATTTTATTCTTTCAGTTTACTTTCTCATTTTTCTTTTTCTAAAACTTACGATATGCTCTGTTATATTGAGAACAACAATGTACCTTTTTAAAATAAATTTCTTTTAATAAATTGATAGAATAGAAAAACAATTCGAGAACACAATAAACGTTATTATAAAATCAAATAAATTACAAAGCACTTTTTGTTTTGTTTTATTTTTAATAAGTTGAAATAAAAAAAAAAGTTTATCCTTTGTTCAATGTTAACGTAAAAGTCCATTAAGAATAATACTAGAAAAATGAAATAAGGAGCTGCTGTTGCTAGTACTAACATCGCTTTTCTTGTGCACTTGTACTATATACACAACTTGCTGTAATCGTTTTGCGTTTTATACTAAGGTTGAATAATAATAATAATAGCATACAATTACGCCAGAGAATCACGGGCAATGGAATATGTAAGTACTGTTTATTTCAATAAAAATGTATTTAATAACACATACTTAAACGTCGGGAAGATGCTGATTTAGAATCGATCAAAAAGGATGCCCCACGATGCAACTCAACCTGAACAGGATACAACTTCGAAAGATTATCGGATTCATCACTGGACATCATCACCTACGAAAGCATCTTCACACAATAGGACTCCACAATGGATTCATTATACGTACACTGTGTGGTGAGGAAGAAGCAACATCACGTCATCTTTAACTGAGAATTTCCCGGTTATAGCAGATACAAAATATTCGGTGTATTTCACCTCCCATACATGAATCTTCAGGAAAACCTAACAACTAAGCTCCTGGCTCTTGCCAAAATATGAGATAAGCGAGTCTCGTCAGACTGTAGTAAAATGTCGAAGTGCAATACTTTTTACATCCCAATATATATATCTATCTTTCTATAGGACAACTTGATAAACTCTTGTTGTACTCTAGTTGTACATACCTTATAAGTACAATTATAAATAAAGAAGAAATTACAAATATTTGTGAATGAATTTAGACAACGGCCCAATTCCAAATTCTGGTTTAATAAAATTAAACCATTTTCAAAAAAATCGAATACCTGAATATCAAAGTTAGCTTCGATACCCTCACTTTATAAACAAAAACTACGCCCTACCCTTGTGTTCAGGGTAGGGTTTAAATTTCCAAATTGAAAAGTCTTATTCTCTACATATATTTTATTATTTTAAAACTATCCGTAAATAATACTAATTACGACACATGTAAAACATTTCAACTTTGGGTTTATGTAAAATATTTCGTTAACGAGAAAAGCTCTTTTTATTGTCTTTTTGATTGATTGGACTGGGTTTTATCGGATGATTTCTCAAAAATGCATTCAATTAATTTTTGTTTAATTGTATTATGGCATCAATTGTACACTTCATCCTGGCGTAATAGTTTTCAGACTCATAGGTTAACGTGATGGCCAAAATAAATTTGCACATGTACAAAGCAGTTAAAGCTATCTTAGATTTCAAGACTAATTCAACTAATGGGGAATGGGGGAAATAGAAAGTACCAACAGCTTTTGAAAAATTTATTCGCCTGAAAATTTGAAATTCAAACTGTCGGGGGTTTGAAATATTACTTATAAAAAACAATATTTACGCAAAATAAGAGTCCACAATGGGTACCTTATGCACACATTGCATAACAAAAAGAAAAATTTCCCAATCATATCATCTTACTAAGCCATACAATAAATAACAAGGAATGTAACAACAAACTGAGTTAAATACTCGGTATATACTGAGTTGCACATTTTTTAATTGTTAACAATTCTGCAAATTAAAACTTTATAAAACATGAATTATGTATAAGTATTTGTTTAATGTTAATAATATTGTTCGGTAGATTGTAAAGGCTGCTCTGAACGGGATTCACTTCGACCATAAGGTTCATTGTGATGCCTAAGGATGTGAGGATGTGAGTGGAGGACAAGGAATTTTGTGTGCGGCCGACCTTGATAGAAACTATGCCGATACTCATTTGGAGTTCGTGAAGGAAACTACCGAAACCCTCCACAAACATAGCCGGTTAGTTCGTTCTTCTCCAATTAACCGCCTATTTTTTAAAATAATTGACAAACTGGCGATGTCGGGATTCGAACCCACAACCTCTCAGTTCCAAGTACACACAACGTGTAGTACTTTATAAGCGCTGCTACCAGGCTGGTATATTGTTCGGTAAGAATGTTCTTGCTTTTTTAAAAATGTATATTAATAGTCGCTATTTAGTTAAATTAACAGAAAACCTTAATTTAACCAAATTAAATTAACAGAAAACCATTAAGTTTCGGATCTTCAGTTTCATTGATTCTAACTATACATCCATTACTACAAAAATTATATGAAACTTAGTACTCACATTACTTTATATAGCTTAGAAGTAACGAGGGTGGTTGAACATTCGAGTATACTATACGCTAGTAAGTATATACCATATACTACCGGTAGTCAAGTGGCTGCATGGAAACGTTACCAGATTGCTTTAACTATGTATATTGTGTAGAATCATTTTAAATAAGAATAACTGAACAATAAAGTCATTAATCAAAGAAAAACCAAAATAGAGAAGAAGGATGTTTTTAATAATAAATAAAATAATAATTTAAACAATTGGATATTAAATTAAAGTAGATTAAACAATTTTAAAATTAAATTGTAATTTTCTACACAATTATTATGATTATTATTACGATAAAAAGTAATGTCATAAATATATATATACGAATGTGTATGATAATGTATTTTATAATTTATAAACAATTACTTATTTTATAAAACTTTGTTTAATAATCTCTGTGGTAATTTATTTAATTATCATGAATTATGATAGACATATATTTAATTCATTCTATTGGATTTATATTCGGTAATATCTGACTGAACAGTTCACGAACAAGTTTCAAATCACAATACTACTGTTGACTTTAATTGTTAACCAGCTACTTTGGTACCCCAATAACTCAGCTTCAGGGTGCACTGGTAGTTTAATTTTCCTAAAATCCTTCATACCGAAAAATTCGTAAAAAGTCAAAAATTAAATTTGTAGCTGAATCACTCAGCGATTATCAAAATATGTAGATCACTAAAAAATTTAGAAATATAAATTTTAGTAGAAATTTGTAGGTCTTGGTACTAGCAATGGAGAAAGTTTGAAAATGTTATAAAACTAACAAGTGTAATGATCAACTTACCTACATATCGCTAATTTTGTAGCTACTAAAGTTCTATCTCATCTAAGGAGTAAGGAGAAACACAAAGAAATGCTAATGTAATATAAGTAAAATTAAAAAATTGGTCATAAGTCTAGTATGAAATAAATTCTACTACAAAATAACTTGGGCATATTTTCTGCAATAACTAACTCTAATATACAAAGAAATATTTGCTAATTTGTATATATATATATATATTGGAGAATAATTTTTTTACTACGCCACTGTATAAAATTTAGTATTGATATTTTTTCATATTTTTATTATTAAAAAAAAAAATAATTTATATAATTATTGGTTTATGCTAGTTGAGAATTTGCATAGTTTCAACAGGCATTTGCTTAGATTAGAAATGACTTGCGTATATCCAAGCTTACTTCAATATTTCAGCACATATTACAAATCAGTTACAAAGAGTATTTCTCTCTGGAAGTTACAAAACTCATCTCATGGAGTGAGTTACAAAAAATACTTCTTTCAGTTCAGTTACAAAGAGTATTTCTCTCTGGAAGTTACAAAACTCATCTCATGGAGTGAGTTACAAAAAGAAAGTAGTTACAAAGAGTATTTCTCTCTGGAAGTTACAAAAATTACTTCTCTCTGTGAGCTACAAAAAGAAGACAATTACTAAAATTAGTTGATTCACATCAATTAATCAGATGGTATTTATAATTTTTATTTCTTCAATTTACAAGTTGAATATTTTTTATGGATTGTGCTGAAGTATCGAATGGGCGAATTAATGGTTTCTATCTAATTGTATCTAAGTATATTTTTTTTTGTATAATTTATTTAATTCACTATTCCGAAACTTGTGGTCTCTCAAGCTTGTAACAATTCAATACACACTCTATACACACTTTTGGTGTACAATTTATATTTTATGTGAATATGCATTGACTTTTCAATTTATAACTATATTGTTTGTGTACGCTTGGTTTTTTTTGGCCGTGTATTTTTTCTTTACAGAAGCGTAATGTCTCTTTATATACAACTATGTATCTGAATTAAATTTGTAATCCATATTTATATTTTTGCAAATCAGACATATTTGAACATATTTTTTTTTACTGTAGTTTTCTTTTACTACAGTTCAATTTAGGACATATTCATGTAATCTTTGTTTTCATAACTTGTACAACCAAAGTTAGTATTTTAAAGATAGTTGTACTATCAGCGTATTAGATTAAAAATTATTTATTTCAAATATATATTTTATTTTAACATATATTTGTTTTGTTCCCCTTTTTGTACCTTTTATTTTTTTTTCAGATTCGAATCACTTGTCGATAACTAAGACACTTACTGGATAGTAAAGATCTTACTACCTCAATATTATCTTTTTTAATGGGCCCAGCTTTTATTGAAAGACTTTCGGTTCAACGTGTTTTTTTTTATATATTTACGTGTATGGCATTAGCACCGATCGTTTTCTAATTTTTATAATTCCACATACAATACTCTGCTTTGGATTTTTTTTCTAAGGTACCGTATATTCAGTTTTCATTATTTTTTTTAAAAATACATCATAATAACTTTTTAATTAAAATTACTAAATTAACTTAATTTCATATTTATGAAAATAATTGATAATTCAATTATTTTCTATAAAGTGTTTAGTTTTTTTTTTAAACTAAACACACAATTTTTTTTTAAATTAAACCCTAATTCAATTTTTTTTCATACACATATGGAAGCAGAGCAAATATCCATATGTGTCTTTTGTTTTCGATAGTTTTCACAAAGCTCGACTTGTGATTCCGAAATTCTTTTTGAAAGTTGAAATGATTATAATTTTTTCTTTATATTTATACATTTATATCTTTTACATTTTCTTTAATTCTATAATTATATTTAACTTAGTACTAATTTCTCTTTCTTCTATTTTGTTTGTGGTTTAAATTTTCATTATGCCGAGAACAACTCGTAATACACCAGGTACCCCAGGAGATGACGATCCTCCAGCTTCATCAGATGACTTATTCATCACGCCTCATCAAGTATCAGCGGTTAACTTAGCGGCTATAACTACGCAAATGCAGACTACAGCTCAACAGTTCCATGCGTCAGTGCTGCACGTTTCGGATGTACAGCAACAAATACAACAGCAAAGCAAGCAGATAAGTAGCATTACCGATGCCTTGGCAACAATAACAACTGCTCTATCAATTAATAATACTAGTTCAAATCAATTAACTTCAAATTTTAGTTTTTTTGCCAAACCGAGTATAGATTCCTTTATAAATAAAATCACTATTCTGGACATTTCGGTTCCAGAAAATATTATACAGTTTATTGTCGATACTCAACATTTAGTTGATATTAATTTTTTACCTATAGACGTTCTTTTGAAATCTTTAATCAATAGGTGTGCTTCGAACGCACAAACATTTTGGTCTACTTGTTTGGCTGACTCTTTGTCTTGGCAAAATATTAAACATAATTTATTACAAGTTTATATTCCACCTTTGACTAAACAGATATTAATTGATAGATTGGTCCGGCGAAATCAACCTGACACTGAAAAATTTTCGACATTTGTTCCTTCAATAATAAAATTCGCGAACATCCTACTTAATGATTCATCTGAATCCGAAATCATACAAATTATTTTTGCTCATGCCAATAATTCTGTACTATCTATTCTTGGTTTATATCAAATTCCCGATACTTATAAAGATTTGTATCAACTAATCACTAAAATTGAGGAAATTCAAGCGCGAATAACTACAACACCCGTCAGTGTAAACGTTACTTCAATTCAAAATACGCATAATGACTCTAAATTTTTTTGTACCTTCTGTAAAGGTACTAATCACAATTTTAAATATTGTTTTAAAAGAAAGAAGGATAATATAAATGTTAGTACTACGGTTCCAAAAAACTCGCAATAGACCCCAAGTTTCTTATTAATGATGTTATTTTAAATTATACTATTTTACCCCTACAAACCATTTTCATTCAAGGTTATCCTTTATTAACACTTTTTGATTCCGGTGCTACTGTTAATGCTATTAAAACTGCGACTTTTAACAAGTTAAAATCTAACAATAGAAACATCGTCACCGAATCAATTGATAAAACTATTTCTTTGCCGGGAAGTAATTTTTTAAAATGTAATTTAACTGCGAAACTTCATTTTAAATTGGCTAATTTTTCATGGACTCAAACTTTTTTTATAGTAGATTCATTACCGTTTGAGGTAATTTTAGGTGTTGCCACACTTAAAGATTGCAACATCATTTTGGACTTCTTTAAGTCGACGATCAAATTTTATTTTCATCTTAATGTTGAAATACCGTTTTCGGGTTTTTGTAACAATAATCGAATTATTAATACCATTGTCGAAGCGAAAGTAAATCTTAATAGCAAACAAACCAAAGTGTTGCAAACACTTCTTCAAAACTTTAAATCGATTTTTTCTGACATTCCTGGTCTTGCCAAGGGTTTTGAATATAAAATTAAGTTAATCGATAACATTCCGGTTTGTAAAGCTCCTTACTATCTGGCACCCGATAAAGCCAAACTTTTGGACGAGCATGTTCAAGAGCTTGTTACACAAGGGGTACTTTCTCCTTCGAACTCTAATTATAGCTCACCCGTCTTCTTTGTTAAAAAGAAAGACGATTCTTATCGGTTAGTCGCTGACTATAGGTTTGTTAACAAACATATAGAGTTTGATCCGATGAGTTCAGCCAGTATGGCTCATATTTTCGCTAGCTTAGGTAATTCGAAAGTGTTTACACTCCTCGACATGAAATCCAGTTTTCATCAGATAAAATTATCAGATGACTCGAAACATGTCACCGCGATCGTCACACAGTATGGTCTGTTTGAGTACAATACCATGCCTTTCGGGCTAAAGGTGGCTAGTCAATCATTAGCTCGTTTTTTAAATTCTAGTCTCGCAGAATTTCGTCATAAATTTCTTCTTATTTATTATGACGATTTAATTGTACATTCACCCGACATTGAATCACATTTAAATCACCTGAATCTCTTGTTCACTAAAATAAAGTCTATCGGTATCACTATTAATCCTTCTAAGGCTCGATTTTGTATGTCGAGGGTACGTTTGTTGGGTAGCGTAATATCCGCTGAGGGACGCTTTATAGACCCTATTAAGGTGCAAGCAATCAATGACATGCCAACTCCAAAAAACGTCAAAGAAGTTATGCGTCTAGTTGGGGCTGCGGCTTTTTACTCCCGCTATATTCCCATGTTCAGTCAGATTGTAGCTCCGTTAAACGATTTAAAAAAGAAAGGTGTAAGGTTCAAAATTACTAAGGTTCATCTTGATGCAATCTCTACTTTAAAAAAATCTTTAGTAAGTGCGCCTGTCTTAAAACATCCTAATTTTGACAAACCTTTTGTGCTACAAACTGACGGATCAGCTACTGGTCTGGGCGCGGTATTACTTCAAAAGTATGATGACGGTTTGCACCCCATTATGTACTGTTCTCGAAAATTGAATCCAGCCGAATTAAAATATAACAGTCATGAATTAGAACTTCTCGCAGTAGTGACGGCCCTAGATAAATTTAAAGATTTTTTAACCGACCGCAAGTTTACTCTACAGACTGATTGCAGGTCGTTATTGTGGATTTTTAATACCCCCAATAAATTTAATAAATTATCTAGGTGGATCCTTAAAATTTCGAGATATGACTTTACCCCGGAACATATTAAGGGCAAATTGAACAATATGGCCGATTTTCTATCTAGGTTATACGAAACTGACCATATATTAGTGAACAAATTTTCTGATTCAAATCAAGATTCAGGCAAAAATTTCATTAAAGTTAAAGAGTTGCATAGCAATGATCCAGGTTATGCAAACCTTTTAAAAAAGATAACCAATACTTTGGATCAAACTGACTTAGAATCGGTGAATGAAGAAATCAGGAACAATGCGCAACTGAACTTTATTAACGTTTTAGCTAATACAAATTTTGATTACCTTTCTGTTAAAAGCGAGCAACGTAACTCTCCCGAATGTAAAATCATTTATCAAAACCTTAAGGCTCAGATGAATGTCCCTAATTTTTGCATAAAGGATGGGTTAATTTATAAGTTCGTCGGAAGGAATCGACTAAAACGTATATTTTTACCAGATAATTTACTCGATTACGTTCTTCGATATTATCATGATTCCAAGTATGCTGCGCATAATTCAGTAATTAAAACATTCCGTGAAATTAGTAAAATATTTTACTACAAAAACCTCTATGCAAAAGTAAGGGACTATGTCAGAACCTGTAAAGTGTGCCAGGCTATAAGGCCATATACACGTAACGATAGGGTTCAGTTGAGTAGTTCCGTGCCGGAGTATACCCTACATACTTTGTACGTCGACTTTATCGGTCCTATTATTAGATCAAGTGAAGGATTTAAATATATTTTTTCTATTGTAGATGGATTTTCAAAATTTGCTTTCGCCTTCCATGTAAAAGGCAGACCAGTGACGTTGCCATTTCACTGATACAGAAGATTTTCCTGCAAAACGGATATCCGACGGTTGTTGTAGCCGACAACGGACCAGCCTTTGCGTCGATCAAGTGGAAAACCTTCTTATTTAATAATGGTATTAGAGCTGCCTACTGTTCGAGCTATACACCATCTTCGAACAAGAGCGAGTGCCTCAATCGACAGATAAAATATAATTTAGGATGCATTCTCAAAGAATATTCTGTACAACATAAAAATTGGTCAAAATTTTTGAGTTTTGTAATTTTCAATTACAACAACTCCTACAAAAGTGCAATCGACTCAACACCAGCTGAAGTTTATTTTATTTTATTTGTGATTATAAACGAATTAACTGAGTTAATCACGAGTTCTGCTAAACCATCACAAGCACATATACAAGATGCGTTAAAGATTGCTCACCAACAACGAGTCAACCAAACTTTAAATAAACCAACGCTGTCTAAATATAAAGTGGGTCAATTGGTCATGGTTAAAAACTTGGCCCCGAATATGAACAAGAATATCGCACCTAAATTCGCTTCAAAATTCAATGGACCGTACAAGATAATAAAGTTCACTACACCAACTTCAGTTAGGCTAAAAGCTCCAAAATCTAATAAGAAAACCTTCGGCATGTCGATATACAACATTCGGCCATACTATCTCAGAGGATATCAAGGGAATGGTAACGTTACTGCATCATAATTAAACATCTAAATGTATTTAAATCTTCACGTCTAATCCACATTTGTAAGATTTTTTATTCATCTATTCATGTCATTCTTGCTTTAATATTTTCCAATTAGCATGTCGCTAATTTTTTGGCCCCCTGGAGTGGAGAATAATTTTTTTACTACGCCACTGTATAAAATTTAGTATTGATATTTTTTCATATTTTTATTATTAAAAAAAAAAATAATTTATATAATTATTGGTTTATGCTAGTTGAGAATTTGCATAGTTTCAACAGGCATTTGCTTAGATTAGAAATGACTTGCGTATATCCAAGCTTACTTCAATATTTCAGCACATATTACAAATCAGTTACAAAGAGTATTTCTCTCTGGAAGTTACAAAACTCATCTCATGGAGTGAGTTACAAAAAGAAAGTAGTTACAAAGAGTATTTCTCTCTGGAAGTTACAAAAATTACTTCTCTCTGTGAGCTACAAAAAGAAGACAATTACTAAAATTAGTTGATTCACATCAATTAATCAGATGGTATTTATAATTTTTATTTCTTCAATTTACAAGTTGAATATTTTTTATGGATTGTGCTGAAGTATCGAATGGGCGAATTAATGGTTTCTATCTGATTGTATCTAAGTATATTTTTTTTTGTATAATTTATTTAATTCACTATTCCGAAACTTGTGGTCTCTCAAGCTTGTAACAATTCAATACACACTCTATACACACTTTTGGTGTACAATTTATATTTTATGTGAATATGCATTGACTTTTCAATTTATAACTATATTGTTTGTGTACGCTTGGTTTTTTTTGGCCGTGTATTTTTTCTTTACAGAAGCGTAATGTCTCTTTATATACAACTATGTATCTGAATTAAATTTGTAATCCATATTTATATTTTTGCAAATCAGACATATTTGAACATATTTTTTTTTACTGTAGTGTCTTTTTTTTATATATACAATATTTCTTTTACTACAGTTCAATTTAGCACATATTCATATAATCTTTGTTTTCATAACTTGTACAACCAATGTTAGTGTTTTAAGGATAGTTGTACTATCAGTGTATTAGATTAGAAATTATTTATTTCAAATATATATTTTATTTTAACATATATTTGTTTTGTTCCCCTTTTTGTACCTTTTATTTTTTTTCAGATTCGAATCACTTGTCGATAACTAAGACACTTACTGGATAGTAAAGATCTTACTACCTCAATATTATCTTTTTTAATGGGCCCAGCTTTTATTGAAAGACTTTCGGTTCAACGTGTTTTTTTTTATATATTTACGTGTATGGCATTAGCACCGATCGTTTTCTAATTTTTATAATTCCACATACAATACTCTGCTTTGGATTTTTTTTCTAAAGTACCGTATATTTAGTTTTCATTATTTTTTTTAAAAATACATCATAATAACTTTTTAATTAAAATTACTAAATTAACTTAATTTCATATTTATGAAAATAATTGATAATTCAATTATTTTCTATAAAGTGTTTAGTTTTTTTTTAAAACTAAACACACAATTTTTTTTTAAATTAAACCCTAATTCAATTTTTTTTCATACACAATATATATATGTATAATATATATATATATATATATATATATATATATATATATATATATATATATATGTATAATATATATATATATATATATATATATATATATATATATATAAAAGATTTTAGAAGCAGTTGATTGTAGACTCATTTTAGGGCATACTCGGATCTACCTTCCACACTACCACCATGCTCCATTTATCTATATTTGTTTCAAGAGTGCATTTACAAAAATAAAAAAATATAAATACGAAAAAGTATATATATATATATATAATATATATCCATTTGCGCTTTTTAGTTTATTTAGTATTTCTTTTTATTTGTTTTGTGCCATAAATCTACATATGAAATTGTTTCGGACCGTCTGATGTTATGGATTACACAGAGAGAGCGGTTTGTGAAGGTTTCAATATTGTTTTTGGTTTTACGTACTTTGCTACTTATCTGTTTTGTTTTGTTGTCATTGACCTTCAATGCAAGCCATTCGGTAAAATTCAAACAAGTCCCTTTTCGTTGATAGCGATTTATTTTTGTAGTAAACAGTCCACCAGCACCAGAAAAATAATACTGGTGGCAATAGACATCCTTGTCTCACTCCCGTCGTCACTTCTATCGGTTCCAAGATCGCATTGAAATGTTTGATTCGGAATCTGTAACTTTTATACAGTGCGTCAATAATATTTTTGACTTTTTCTTGTACTACTTTCAAGTACTTCTTCTTGTAACGGAATCATCAAATGCTCTCCCGAAATCAATAAAAAGCAAATAAAGTGGGGAATTCCACTCTTGTGATTGCTCAATAATTATAAGTAGTGTATTAATTTATTCTATCGTTGATATTTCACTGCGAAATCTCACATGTCTCCGTCTGAACCGTACATCTATTCTTTCTTGGATGCGATTGAATAATTTCTTTGTGAATACTCACTTATATTTAAGGACGTTCCCAAAGAGCAGTCGTGTTCAACTTAAAAAAAATTCCATTATGTAAACTACAATAGATCAAATAAAATATATTTGAGGTACACTGTTACTTTTTGCTGTAGTGTTACTATATTTTATTTTATCTATTGTAGTTTACATAATGGAATTTTTGTTTAAATTGAGGACTTGCCCAATATTTATAAGATAACTAATACCGCTTGTTTGTGTTATTTTTGTAGAAATATATTTGTTATATCTTCAATTACTTATGCTCAGTTTTTTAAAAGAATCGAAAGAAAATTACTATTGATATTTAATAAAACGTGTGTGACAACATTAGTTGGAGTAAGTTTTATACGATAACATACAAATTTTAACTGTTAATATTTACAAATTTAGTACCGTTAGAACCATTAAAAAAATTATACGTGTAGAAAATACTTTTAACTACATATATTCAAAATTACAGAAGAATCGTAAGAAAACTGATTTTCTTGGGAACTTTATCCTTAAGTATAAACCCCATTATACTGGATATTACAACTATATCACCGTATATTATTATTTTTTCATACATAGGCGTCACAATATAATACTAATGTCAATTTCCATTAAGGTTACGTAAAACATATTTAGAAGAAGCTCATATACTATAGATAGATAGAATGTAGCGGCTGACCTGGACGGGCTACTCTTCGACCATAAGGTCCATTGTGATGCCTAGGATGTGCGGATGTGAGTGGAGTGGAAGGAAATTTGTGTGTAGACCAGGAACTGGTAGGATGTGCGGCTGTAGCTGTTTCTGATAGAAACTATGCCGATATTTATCTGATTTTCGTAAAGGAAACTGCAGAAAACCTTCACTAGTATAGCCCGTTGCTTCGTTCTTGTTCATACGCCGACAGTTTAGTCAACCAACGGCCCCTTTATTTCTTTTTATTTCCTTTAATAATTGGCAAACTGCCGATGTCGGAATTTGAACCCATAACCTCCCAGTCACTCGGCTACTTGGCTGGTAGCTCATATACTATATACACAAACTTGTCATCGAAATTTTTTAATAAATATTGATATTCACTTAATTTGTTATTCATTATAATTTCTTCCTCTACAAAAATTCGTTAAGTCTACGTAGCTCTTACGTGAAGAAATTTTTTTTTTTATATACTAATTTTCTAGAAATTTGTTTGAAAATTTGTATTATTTATCCAAATGTAATGTGTTTTTTTATCCATATTATATGATTGCAGTATGTAATAGTATGTAATATATAAAATAAAATGAGAATATTACATCTAATAGAGAATTTGGTTTTTTAGAATGATTATGGTTGTTTACGAAAAATGTATTTAACACAGCGGTATACAACACTAGAAAATTTTATATAAAATGATTTATTAAAATTATATTAAATTTTTTCTGCATATATACTTTTATCTATATATTTATGTAATATATCTATGTAATATATCTAAGATACTCAGAATGGGTTGTTAAGCGTGGAAAGAAGCGATGGTGGATAAGTTTATTGCCTGTGATATTATACTGTGTAGTCACGACATTTTTTATTTCCATAAATTCTAAAAAGATATTAAAATGTTGTACTGATTGGGTCGTTACTTCACGAAAATTTATTATAATTATTAGATATTTAATATTTTCGTAACAATAATTTATTTTTACTTTAATTACGGAAAACAGTTTCTTCATCAGAAAATATATGCTAATGATCGTTGTATACATATTTATTGCCTTTAATAAACATTAAAATGTTCTTAAAAATTTGAGATATTAACAAGTTATGAGCGTATTATATTTGATTTGAAATGTGGTTTCAAGTGCATGAACTAACAATCATTTCCCAACGAATTCATCTCTCATTATACCCAGTATATATAAATATACAAGGTATATTAAGTTTGATCACGGCTTTGCAACGTTTGAAAATATTAATCCTTGACATAAATGCTTGTAATAGGTGTTCATAAAATGGCCTAATTCGACCAGTTAGGCTAATCCGTCTGTCAAAAACAAAAAGAGATAAGGAGATGAAATAATTTGTGAATAAATGATTTTCGGAATTCGAATTGTTAACAATTAGAATACGCAGAATTTTTAACAATTCAATCATTGATATATACCGGGTATTCAAACAATTAACTCAGTTAGTTGTTACAATACTTCTTATTATTCTGAAATAGATATAAATAAAGGTCGATATAAATTA
This sequence comes from Nineta flava, assembly GCA_963920215.1. Lineage (NCBI taxonomy): Eukaryota > Metazoa > Arthropoda > Insecta > Neuroptera > Chrysopidae > Nineta > Nineta flava. The sequence goes on from OY986040.1 coordinate 48,210,002, forward strand.
ATTGATAGAAATAAAAATGCTATATAGTTTTGTTTATAAAAAAATTCGTTACGCAGGAACTGCGTCAACTTAGCGAATTTCCTTAGAATAAATACACCATTTCCCTTTTGGACATAGATATTCAAACAAGCTAAAAATTTGGTATAGTTATTAGGCATAGGAGAACGTAATTCCATCCGGCAAACAGTAAATACTACACCTTCAAAAATGAGTATTGATATGAAAAAGTTAACTTATCTACCAGGTATCGAACCCTGGACCATAATTCCTTGATTTATTATTCATTATAATTCCCCCCTCTACAAAAATTCGTTAAGTCTACGTGTAACTCTTACATGAAGAAATTTTTTTTTATATACTAATTTTCTAGGCTAATTTTGTATTTCTAATCGGCGTATGGACAAGAACGAAGTTTCGGGCTATGCTAGAGAAAGTTTTCTGAAGTTTTTTTCACGAACTCCAGATGAATATCGGCATAGTCTATATCATAATCTATACACATAAACCCTCTCAATATCCTACCAATTCCTAGTCTATACACAAAAATTCCTTCCACTCCACTCACATCCTCACATCCTTCGGCATCACAATGGACCTTATCGTCGTAGCCAGTCATGCGCAGCCTACAATCTATATATCTATCTATCTTTTTGACATGTAAGAAAATTAAAATTTCATGTTAGTCCTTTTTTTTTGAACGGGAGTGTATATATATAATTTTTAGTGATAGTGATTTTCTTTATCTACTAGGTAGTTTTGATGGACACTATATTATATGTATATATAATGATCCAGCATGAACGGTTAATTTTCTTACATTTCATAAAGATAGATAGATAGATAGATTGTAGAGGCTGCCTTGGACGGGCTACACTTCAACCATAAGGTTCATTTTGATGCCTAAGGATGTGAGGATGTGAGTGGAGTGGAAGCAACTTTTGTGTATAGACTAGAAATTGGTAGGATATGCGGCAGGATATTGGTAGGGTAGGGTATATGTGTCTAGACTATGATAGGAACTATACCGAGATTAACCCCCTTTTTTTTTCTTAATAATTGCCAAACTGCAAATGTTGGGATTCGAACCCATAACCTCCCAGTTACCAAGTAGGCATACTGCACAGACATAACGCCTTAGACCGCTCGGCCACTTGGACTGGTTACATTTTATAAAACTCCCCACTTTTGTAACTCTCTGTATAATGTATAATTTTATTATTATATTCACCAAAGATTTTTGATCCCAATATTAGTGTACTTTGTTTGTGTATATATATTTAATTTTTAATATAAAAAAATGTTTAGCATAGGCATAACTAGCAGATGAGTATCAAAAACTGTTCTGTCGCAATTTTATTATCAATCCTTTCTTCGCATTTTGCCATGCATAACTTTGAACCCAATTTTTAACGGAAAATTTTTTTAAATAATTTGAAAACATTGTTCTTTTCGAACGGAATAAACGTTTTTCATATTGTTTGGCTACATCCAAACCATCCAGTCCCAAAGATTTAGAACTTTTTAAACTAAATTAATATTTTAGAATGTATAAGTTCTTCAGAATGAAAAAGTCACAAATTTGACCATTTTCTACCCATTAAATATCCACCAAAATGCGTTTTTAAAACGAAAAGTTTGCAGATTTAACATTATAAAGATAAACCCATAATCTCAAATATTTCTATTGTAAAGAATATGAAAAGAAATTTTTCCGTTCGTAAGCAATCATTTTTGAGGTATTTCGCTTTGAAAAAGGGGTCAAATTTCACTGTGCAATAATTGAATTTTTACAATCAATGACAAAAAATTCGATGACAAAAATCGTATGAGAATAGATTTTGATACGATATTATCCGATACGATATTATATCGGTATTATCCTATGCTAGAATATATTTAAAAAGTCTGTTTATATATATTAACAGATTTTTATGAGTCAGTCAACTAATACTGAATTGTGTATGCTAAATTGGTATATTGGATATTGTAATGACGGTAATTTCATCAAAATTTAAAGATTCTAAAATTTTTTTGTTTTAAATTTTTAACCGAAATACGCGTAGAGTATCTTTTTAAAGAACTACTTTTAAGAACATGAAACATATTTTTTTAAAGTTTTTGATGGATTGATTTTAGAAATTATCCGAATACAAGTTGTTTTGTTCTTAGGCGGATATCTTATGGTGATCTTATTTTTTATTCTTTTTATTCTTGATAAATTTTTTGCAAATACTATGTTTCTCAAAATATGCAATTTTAGCCAATATAGACTTAATTACTTAGATTTATTGTTCTGTTTTCGTCAGTTATCCGATTTTGTCAAAAAAGGGCACCCCTTTGAAACGTTGATCTTCAAATAACCGTGAAGATCTTGGTGTTAAGTTGAAAGGTCATTCAGATCAGTTTTACCAAAAACGAAATCAAAATTTCTTTGAAGAAATATTCAGGTGCCTTGTTTAAAATGAACATTCTGTACAAATTTCAAAATATGAATATATGATTTATATTATTCAAAATTTCGATGTTGTTAATATTAGTTATATATTTTTTGATGTGTAAATGAAAGAAAGATAAGTAGTATATTTTTTAAGTGTGTAAAAAGAAATGGAATTATAAAACTGTTTTTATATTTTTTTAGAGAACATAAATTTTATATCAGTGTGAGTGATAAAATGTGTAGCATTTAAAAAATATGTATTTAAATACATGTAAAGTGTTATATCTTCCTCTTAAATATAAAAATAAAATAATATGTTGCATCTGTAAAAAACATTTACTACAAGAATAATCAAAATTGTGAGAGACAGATTCGGATCAGGTCTGTTCATTTTTTTTAACGGGAGTGTACGTTATCTATTTTAAAATTCGCTGATAATATTCAAATGGATTTTTGAATTTCAATTATACTGAATTGGTTTTCGGAAAAATTCATGGAAGAAATTATTAATAAGAAACACCTTAAAAGTCATGGTGGTACATAACTAGGTCGATAAACAAGAAATCACAGTTAAACACAAAAATATGATTTAAATAATTGTTGCATGTTCCAACATGAATGCTACCTGTATGCCACGTTCCAACTATTTTTTTAGATGGCATTACTAGCTAGAAAACCATATATTTCAATGTCAATGTTGTGATACCTTCCTATATACAGAACGATCACATATTAAAAGTTAAACATAGCGGTGTTTAAATCACATATGTTTCAAATTAGATTTTCAAAACATCTCCACCTCCAATTAGATGAAGACATTTGTATGTTTGAAATATTAATTTGAAATCAAAAATTTTTTAGACATATTTAAAAGTATGTACAAGCGGTACATTAAGCAGCCATAATTGTAAATTTCCTCTTCTATATTCCCCACTTTTATTCAGGTCGTTGTCAACATTAACAAATTCAGCTATTTCACCATAAAAAGTTATACCTGTATTGTATCTGAATAGTAATTTGGCGAGAATTTATCAGTAATCATACTAAGCAATAATACTTCAATTATTATTAGCAAAATATTCGAAGAAAATATACATTTTGAGGTTTTATATATGTATACTCGATTGAAAATTTTTTAGGGGTCGCTCATGAAATACGAAATAAAGAAAAATGGTTGTTTGAAATTTATTCTCATTGCAACCTTTGCTTTAGTGTTGCCGCGAGAGACTAAATAAACGAGACGAGAATAAGTTAGCGTAGAAATGTATTAATCACAAAATAGCAAACGAAAATTAAATATATTATAAAAATATTCACTTATAAATGGAAAAAATATTTAACATTATTTAGTCCGGTCATTTTAGACATTTGAAATAAAGAAAATTCCGACAGAGCTAAATCTTCGTAGAGACCTTAGGTTTACCACAAGGAATAAAGTGTCAAAAGTCCCCATCAGTCCCATGTGAGCTTAGGGACTTATTCGGGGCCCAAGGTCAAAATTTTAGGTTTTTTGGATTTTTCTCGAAAACGGTAAGTTTTATCGAAAAAGTACCTCGGAGCAAAGTTGTAGATCTTAAAATCTCTATAAAAATGGTTCCCATGATTTTTTCTCTAAGACCCACTATTTCCCAGATATTGCGCTTGTAAGAATCATGTTCTACATAGTATGCACACATATGCCACGTATATACATATTTAGGTACTCAAGCAAGCAAAAATGCCTACTCGTGCCTCTTCTATGTATACATTATACTATTCTAAGAAAATTTACTCTAAAACGACCGCCGGTCCCTTACCGAATCCCCTCTACTTGAATAACATCTGGCCTTGAAAAACATCTGCCTATTCTTTTGTCCATGTGGTGTCGTTCACGTATACCTGCTTCTTTTAGTGTTGAACGAGCAGTTCGAGTGACTATACGTATTTATTACAAGCGTCTACTATTGAAATTAGTACTGATTAATATTTAACAAAAAATGTCACAATTTTGCTTTATTTGTAATAAACTTTTGACTGAAGATGAAACTGTTGTGGTCAGTCGTGGAATGCCAACTTTAATCGATGCAAGCGTCGCGAGAAGTGATGAGTTTGCTGATTATTTAAGAAGCCAAAAATCCGTTACAATTCACGTGGATTGCAGAAAATCACACACCCGGAAAACTTCAATCTCTGCATCAAAAAGACAACGTGAGGAAGAACAGGCCAGTACTTCAAAAGTAAGTCCACCTCATACTAGAGCGCGAATAAGTGAATCCAGCTTTTGTTTTAAAAACCACTGCTTATTTTGTGGCGATGAAGCGGATGAAGAAGCAGAAAAGAAGAAAGTGAAGATTTATCGCCGAAAAATTCATAAAGTTTCTACACTTACATTCAAAGATTCCATTTTAAAATTAGCTAAAGATCGTTCTGATGATGTGTCAAAAGCTGTCTTTGCGCGTATTAATTTTCAGTATGATTTAGTTGCTGCTGACGCTAAATACCATGACAGTTGTTACAAATCCTTCCTGAGACCTAATACTGGCGGTAAAATTGGCCGTCCTCAAAGTGAGGCTATAAACTCTGCAATGGAGGAAATTTTCAATTTCATCGAAAGTAGCGATGACTGCCAGTTTTCGTTAGATGAACTGAAGAATGTTTGCCAAAATGTAGCTTTAGAAAACGGGATTATAAAAATACGATTGAAATTAAAGTATGGTAGTAGAATTATTATTACAGAGAAGCCTGGAAAATTAACATTTATTTGTTTTGTAGACAATTACCAAGACATTTTAAGTCAAGCCTGGTCTGATAACAAAAACTTGAATGAAAAGGAAAAAAGGTGGAAAACTTTAAAAGCTGCGGCAGAAATTATTCGAGAAGATATTCAATCTTGTGTGTTTGATAATACTATGTACCCGCCACCGGGTAGAATGTTTGAAGATATAAATAACGATATTCCCGAATCATTATCTTTTTTTTTGGGACAAATCATTCTTAAAAATAAGCGTCATAATTTGGATCATTTAAAGTTAGTTTGCACAAATATTAGTCATAGCATAATGACTGCTGTTCGGCCTAGATCCTTCAAGTCTAAATTACAGCTGGGTCTTTCAGTTTTTTTCCATCGGCGGTTTGGTTCAAAACGGCTTATACAAATTTTCTCATCGTTTGGTTTATGCGCATCTTACAGTGAAACAATGAAGTATGAAGCAGCAGCAGTTTTCAGTCGCCCACCTCACATTTTATCACCAGAAACTGGCACATTTGTTCAATATGTTGCAGATAATGCTGATATCAATGTAAATACTTTGGACGGTAATAATACGCTTCATATCATGGGTATTATACAAATTGTAACTCCCAAAGATTCAGTATTACTAGAACAGCCGATGCCGCGAGTAACTGAAGTCCTTTCAGCTAAAGATTTTGCAGCCAAGGCTCATGTACCTATACAGGTTTATCAAAATACTGGCGTAGTAGGATATAGCAAAATAAATGTGCGAAATTTTGAATACGAAAATGAAACAAAAGTATCTTTTCTAAAAAAAGTTGATGTGATATGGTTCTATGGAAAATGCAAAGCTTTTCCTTTACCTGGTTGGAATGGTTATATTGAACACGTGACTAGCAATATTGTAGACTTTTCAAAATCAAAAATTTCATTTCTGCCATTTGTTCAACAGCCTGCAAGTAATTACAATACGATATACACAACTTTACTTTGTGCTTTAGAAGATGCTAAACGTCACAACCATACAGTTTGCATAATTACTTTTGATCAACCTCTGTTTGCGAAAGCTCGCGAAATTGTATCTGCTGCACCTGAAGGATCGGAATTATCAAAGATTATAGTGAGACTGGGAGGATTTCATTTGTTAATGTCATTTTTCGGCGCAATAGGTTATATTATGCAAGGAAGTGGTTTAAAAGAAGTGCTTTCTGAGATTTATGCTCCTAAGTCTTTAGAGAAAATGCTTAATGGCCATGCTTACGCGAGGGCAGTTCGAGCTCACACGTTACTTCAGCTCACTTTAGCATTAACAATATTAAAAGAACTAGCTATTGATGATTTTATGGATGCAGATCTTATAATTACAGTGGAAAATATCCTCGATAAAACTCTTTTATATTATGACATTGAAAATGATAAGGAAATATCTGAACTTTTACTTGATTTATTTAATAAAAAGTTAATGGAATATCAGAAACGAGGACCAACTGCACAATTATGGGTACAGTATTTTCGGATGGTGTCCATTGCAAAAGAATTTATAAGAGCTGAACGTATGGGAGATTGGCAAGCTCATTTGAACTGCGTTAAAGAAATGCTTCCTTATTTCCATGCATCGGGGCATTTACCTTACGCTAAGTCTGCGCACTTATACTTGCAGGATATGCTTCAATTAGAGGAGGTAATTGATCCTAGTGTTTATCGAAGGTTTACTGAAGGATTTTTCACTGTTCGACGTTCTGATAAACTCAGTTGTGGAACTTCAACAGATATGATTATCGAACAATCAATGATGAAATCCATGAAAACAGATGGTGGTATTTCTCGAGGACGAAGTACAAAAGAAAGTGTAATAAGCAAATGGGTTTACGGAATGCATGCAATGAACACAGTGTGTGACGAGTTGGAAGTTCTTGCTAATGTTCGAATGGACACGACAGATCAACATGTAGATGCGAGCGATTCGAGAGTTAAGAAAGATGCTAAAGATATTAAAAAACTTCTTGACTGGTTTTCATCACATGATCCTTTTCCCGAAATTAACAAAATCTTATCTATTGCTTCAGGAGTCGTTGGTGACGATAAGATTAATTGTCATAAAGCTCGTGAAGTTGGGATTGCCTCGATGTCTAAAATGACTGGTCAAACTTTCAATCATATAAAATTGAAACGCACAGATAAAGTACTTCCTCTTTTAGCTGTGAGTAGCACTGTGAATGTTCACGACGAAGAAGTACCAATAGACCCAGTATTATTATTTCAACGTATGAGTGTCACTAAGACTTTTGAGGATGAAATTGAAACATTTTTCGCATATGATTTAGCTCCTTACCCGTTGTCACTCTTCGATGCAGCTGGAATGCGTAAAACAATGAAGTCGGCTCTTTACGATTGCTTTCAATCAGTCAATGCTGAGGTTGATTGTACAAACGCTGCTTACGTTATTGATGGAGGATATCTACTACATCACGTTGTGTGGGATCGAGAAGAAACCTTTAACGTAATTTTTGAAAAATATGTTCAGTATTTACGTAGACATTATGGTCATACAGTTACGGTAGTATTTGATGGCTACAGTGACACAACAAAGAACATAAAAGCTGCAGAACAACGTCGTCGTGCTACAAAAACATCCTCAGGTACCGACATAATGTTTGACGAATTTATGACAGTTCCAGTTAATCAACAACATTTTTTTGCAAACATTAATAATAAATCTCGTTTTATTTCTATGTTGAGTAACAAATTAACAGCTGAAAATATTGCCGTGAAACAAGCTCCTAATGACGCCGATGTCCTCATAATTGAAACAGCAATAGAACAATTTAATGCAAGAAATACAGCTATTGTAGTGGGTGAAGATGTTGATTTATTAGTACTACTCACTGCAAGGACTCCATCTGATAAAATTATTTACTTTTTAAAACCTGGGAAGGCGCAGCAACGGACAGAAATATATTCTTCAAAAAGTTTATCAGCTTATCCGAAATGCCAAAACTTTATTTTATTTTTACATGCGATAACCGGATGCGATACTACGTCAGCAATGTTTAGAAGGGGCAAAAATTCAGTATTAAAATTATTTGAAAAAAATGATTTGATTGACTGCGCAAAAGTATTTACAGAAATTAATTCTTCACCTCAAATACTAATTACTAAAGGAATTCGGTTTCTTCTTGCGGTTTATGGAGCTCCAAAAAAAATTGATTGCATAGATACGTACAGATATTTAACATTCGTAAAAAATACACGAAACAAAAAGCAAGTACAGCTATCTTGTCTTCCTCCAACATCGGCATCTGCTACTCAACATTTGTTTCGAGTATACTATCAAGTTCAGACATGGCAAGGCAATGAACTGAACCCTGAAGACTGGGGTTGGAAATTGATAAATAATACTTTGGAACCGATTCGAACTTTACTGCCCCCTGCTCCAGAAAAACTTCTTAACACTATTTTTTGCAATTGCAAGAAAGGTTGTAGTGCCAAATGTGGCTGTAAAAAAGTAGGATTGCAGTGTTCTCCAGCGTGTACCAATTGCCAAGGTGTCTCTTGCTCAAATGTTCAATTAAATACAAGAGAGGAAGATTCATGTGATTTTGATGAAGAGACAACTGATTCATCTTCATTTGAACAATTTCTAAGCGTTCATCAACAGGAAGGAGAAGAAGAAGAAGAACAAGAAGAAATTGAAGAAAACATGATTGTTGAAGTTGAATATGAAGAGTATGAGTCAGATTAAAGTAATAAAAAAAAGTTAGAACGACAGTTAAACTCAGTAACCCATATCAATAATCTTCATACTATTAAATAATTATTGTTCCTGAAAATAACGTCATAAAGGTTCGTGGAATAGGCCTACCGGGGATACCACGTTAAAAAAAACGCGCCGAGTACACTACCTCACAGGTGGTGTGGAAATGTGTGCATATTATGTAGAACTTGATTCTTACAAGCGCAATATCTGGGAAATAGTGGGTCTTAGAGAAAAAATCATGGGAACCATTTTTATAGAGAACTTTAAGATCTACAACTTTGCTCTGAGGTACTTTTTCGATAAAACTTACCGTTTTCGAGAAAAATCCAAAAAACCTAAAATTTTGACCTTGGGCCCCGAATAAGTCCCTAAGCTCACATGGGACTGATGGGGACTTTTGACACTTTATTCCTTGTGGTAAACCTAAGGTCTCTACAAAGATTTGGCTCTGTCGGAATTTTCTTTATTTGATCACTATTTTTATGTCTAAAATGACCGGACTAATTACAAAAAATGGTTTTTATTGAATTGTATTTTTTCAAGAAAATTTTCAACTGTAAAAACGAAAAGAGACGGTAGAAAATTGTTACAAACAATACAAGAGACACAACTAGTGCCTCGAGACGAGAGTAACATCGTCTCGAGGCACTTTTTATACGAATTGTATAAAAACTTAAAATCAGACATCAAAAAATTTATTAAAAAATATAACTTTTCATAGACCGCACAAGAATTGTTTGTTTGAAAGAATTTTTAATATTAATATTGTTTTTATCTCCAAAATAATTTAAAGATTGTTATAATATTTATCGGTAAGTATCGAATTTAACTGTCCCCAAACGATATATCAATAAATCTTTTTCTGACTTTACTTTCCTCGAAACAAAGATTGAGAAATAAATTATTTTTTAAATCTAATAATATTATTAATTGTCTCAACTCGAAATCAACCATAAAGGAAATGATATTTCTTAAAAGCACTTGATTTAACTGAAATAAAGAGTAAACCAATCGTAAGCATACATATACTATACATAGATGATTTTATTTCCGGTATAAATATATATAAGGATATTTTAAGTTGTATTATTATTGAAGTATCATTTTGGGGCCCCATTGTTCTATTTGTGGCTAATATAATGAGGTAGATTGTAAAGGCTGCCCTGGACGGGCTACACTTCGACCATAAGGTCCATTGTGATGCCTTAGGATGTGAGGATGTGAGTGGAAGGAATTTGTGAGTAGACTAGGAATTGGTAGGATATGCGGCTGCAGCCGACTATGATAGGAACTATGCTGATATTCACCTGGAGTTCGTGAAGGAAACTGCAGAAAACCTTCTCAAACATAGCCGGTTACTTCGTTCTTGTCCATACGCTGACAGTTTAGTCAATCAACAGCCCCTTTTTTTTTTTTTAATCTTTATAATTGACAAACGCCGATGTCGGGATTCCAACCCATAACCTCCCAGTTTCCAAGTACTGCATACTGCGCAGACATGACGCCCTAGACCACTCGGCTACTTGGCTGGTCTGGCTAATATAATAATGACGCTATAAAAAAAATTGTTCGAACGAAAAATGTGTGCATTTTTATTTGCTACAAACTTCTTCTAAACAACTTCTTCAATAAACTGAATAGTTGTGGGGGGGGGGGGGCTCAAGGAAACAAACATACTTATCGCAAATTTGTAACATGTAAAAAACAATGTGACAGAGGGGAGTTGACCCAAAGTGGTTTTCACACTTGGGGATTAACCCCGTTTAACATCCAACAAGCTCCCATTGACTTTATAGTTTTTTAAGATGATAATTCATTCAAGTACGTTTTTTATTTTCTTTTTTTCACAATTAATTCATGAAAAAATAGCAGCAAATTATGAGCATAGTATTTGTATTAAATTTACTTTTTCTCCCATGGAAAAAAAATTTACTTTTTCTACAATGGGAGAAAAAGTACCTACTTTAGTACCTATTGAGAGGAAGTAAAGTTATCATTTTAAAGTGCAAAAAATGAAAGTGCAAAAAATTGTATATTTACCGTGGAACTAAAGTGCCTTTAATCCCTAGAGTGGCTGTTCCTTCGGGCAGAGCCCTCAGGAACAAACTTCACTCGCGGGATTAAAAGAGTCACTTTAGTTCCATGGTTAATAATATACTATTGACATAGTAAATTATAAACGGGTATATCTGATAATATATTCTACATTTGTTCTTGCCACGTGTATGAAGATACAATTAAAATGAAAATATATTCAATAATATTATGACGATGGAAAAGATAAATGCACATAATACATGATTATATACATTTATAGTTAAGTTGCAACACGAACGGATGTAAAGATAAGTGACCGAAAGAGGAATTAATTTCCGTTTGATGAACAAAGAAAATTCGATAACATGTTAAGTGGATTGAAAATATATTCTCTGATCGCATATAGTAACGCACAAACTGTAAAAAGAAAAGAAGAATTATTAACATTAAAAATCAAAAGCAAATAATCAATTTGGTACAACATATAGAAATTTTTTGTTATAATAAAGTCTTTAAAAATTTTGCTCTTTACAATATGATGAATACAAATTCTTTATTTTATATTTTGTATATATCTTCTATATACTCGTTCTATATGTTCTATTATTAAATTCGTATTGAATTTATAGTACTTTTTAATGGATTCATCGTTTAATGAAAATATGGAGATATTGTTGAATGAAATGACTGAAAAACTTTATTTAAAACCGTGTAATAGCTTAAAATTCTTAATTTTTATTGATTGATATAAATTATGTCTATTTATTTACGGGCAATACAATGGAATAGTCAGTCTTCTTAAAAAATATAACAAATCAGATAGATATGCTATGCCAAAATTTACTGAAATTGTTATCGGAAAGCATATTAAAATATTGAACTAATACTAAATCTAAAACTGAAGCATATGCTTTAACCCCTCCAATTTCTCCAAATATCTTGAAAATGATGAGGTGAACGAAAATTAGGGTTGGCCACCCCTGGTCTATATGATAAAACCAAACAAGCTTTTCAAAATAAAGGTTTCAAACCATTTCAAACCCATTGTAGAAAAAACGGATATCGAATATCAATAATGGCGTTTACTTGCGCTGAGTTTTATAGGTAAAACACGATTGCAGCGTTTAAACTACAAACCAGAATATATAACGTCGATTTCTTTACAATGTCATAAAACGAAAATAATTACGTTGTATTTATGTTGCTAGCAAATTTTATTTCATAAGAAAATTCAGTATTGTGGTTGATAAAAAAACATTTTTTCTCAAAAATGTCTCAAATCTCCATCGAACTTAGCTAGGAGGTGACAATAATGTCTATCATTAAAAGCTACAACCACAACAGCTGATTTGCTTCAAATCTGAATGAATTGAAATTTTTTTTTGTTTTTACATAATGACGTAGCAAAGTACTTTTTATAGGATACTCTATCCTATAATTTATGAATTATGTTGTTGACATTTATTGGAATCCATCAAGTTCCTTGGTAATCAAGCCTGTGCACTCTGCGTGTGTGAATGAGGCACAAATAATACTTTGAACCCAATCATCGTCCAACATTAACAGAGATTACTTACAGTTTAACCTTACATTTAGTTGCAGTCTCCGTTTTTCTTTTTGTTATCTTCCTCTTATTTTCTAAATTCTCTAACAATTTATTTTTATATGGCGAAGAAATCAATCCAGATTTTCTGCTGTACCGTTTAGTTTAATTTATCCACTTATGTGTAGTATCGAAATTATGTGATCCTTTAATGATACAATATTTGCTGACCTTTTCATACAACCCGTAATTAAATGAGTCCATTATAATAAAAGGTTTTATTATAATATATAAATACATTTTAACTATTCGGGGCTAAATCGGGTACCTGGGTAAAATAGCAACCACTCAGTTTCACCCTGAACGGGTTTTCTACATCATACATTAACAAAAAATAATATGCCAATAATAAATAATAATAATATTACTATTAAAAAGTAAGTTCATTTAGTAGTTAGTAGTTAGTTAGGCCCATTATATCCTATGCTGCTCTAGTGTGGTGGCCAAAACTTAACCAGATAACAGCATGCGAAAAACTACCCTGGATCCAAAGACTGGTCTATTTGTGCATCACTGGATATATGAGCAGTACACCCACAGCTACCATGGAAGTCATACTGGGGTTGATTCCGCTAAGCATTGTAATAATAGTTAAAGCAAGATCCAGCGCCTATAGACTGTCTTGCAATAATAACTGGATTCAAAAAAGGCAAGTTGGACATGCAAGGATCGTGGGAACTTCAATTATCTCAGACCCCAAAAAATGTAAAATAATTTTAAAAAGAATAGAATAAAGAGACAAAATTAACAAAATTAACTTAATGTAAACAAAAGCATGGGGTGCTCTCTTCTTACTCGTGTACAAATAGAGCCATTATAAATACATAAGTAGAGGGCACCCCATGCTTTTGTTAACCTTAAGGTTAATTTTATTGTCAATCTCTTAATTCTATTCTATTTTAATTATTTTTAATTTTTTAGTACATATTCTAATTCATGATTTTTTAGTTTTTTAAACTGTTAATTGTATTATGGGTATTGTTTTTAAATTGCAAATATTCCTTTAAATATTAAAGTTACAGAAAATACGTTTAGGTAAAGGTTGTAGTAAAATATATTTACTACAACTTTATTTCTTACAAATTTTTCCATTTTGCTAATATTAAGAGAGAAATTAAAGTTTTTATTTTTCCCCTCTAAGCCTCCCTTCCCCCTTTTATACCAAGATACAAACTTTCACGGCGATCAATCTAAAATTGTGCCCTCCAGAGCATATACATAGCAGACACATATATACATACACACATATATACATATATATGTGTATAGTACTCGTATATTGCTATTACTTACTATATATAGACATAATACTCAATTCTTAAAAATATTTTCTAATAATATATTATAGTTTTATGTTTTTATGTTTACAAAAGAAATTTGTAGGCTTCGTTAGTTGTTCGAATTGAAATTTCCTTAGAGATTTCTAATACAGAACTATGACTTGTATTCTTTTACATTTTGCTGGAATATGTAACAATGAGGCAAAGAATTATATCCATATACATTTTTTTAAATGAATCATGAAATGATCAAAAGACTTTCTTCTGCTTCCTTTCAGCTCATGTAATATTATAAAAAATAAATTGAACATTTGCGATTCAAATAGAATGTAGTAATAACGTAAGTAATTTAATAAAATTTCTGGTTCATTGCGAAAGAAGTATATCGTCCACAAAACTGAATGTTTGTACAGTATGAGTCAGGAGTAATACTTAAAACTGGCGAACAACGAACGAAATCAGTTGAGAACATTTCGAGTTTTTTATGTTCTTGTATACATTTCTATCCTTTGGTGGGCGACCATTACTCATCTAGAGTTTAGTTGTTTACAACATGTGTTTACGTAGCTTGTGAATAAATTAAAAAATACGTCGATAATATAACGTCAAAACTTTTACGTTGGGTCAATTGTCATTAAAATTGTTTTTTTACTTTGTTGAAATTTTTGTAAAGAGATTTGTAATACATTATACTCTGGATATTCTTTGTTGGAAATTCCATCTGTAAATGATAAAATTACTATATTTGTGTAGATTCCAATCATAATTTTTCGGTGTGTTATATAATATGAATCATTTTTGGAACCATCATCTACTAATTTTATAATTATAAATATATAAAATCAGTAGGTGATGGTTCCAAAAAATTTTCAGGTTATATACTTTTGTTTGGCTGCAAAATGTTATTACTATTAATTTGCATGAGAGAAATTGACACTTTAGTTTCTATAATGTATAAACTAGAGTGACCTCAACCTTCACCAACCCGGAGCAGATTAGGTGGAAAATTTCTAAGGTTTCCAAAATTCTAAACAGAATGATAATTAAATCCTGGACACACAATAAAATAATCGAAAATGGTAGGTTAGCGTAACCAGAAACCTGCATGCTGAGGTACTTCCTCGAATAGGAAATCGAACGTCGGATAGGAAAAAATTAGCATTAGATTATTAAAACTGTAACACTTGATTAACAGGAAAAAATATTTACTTAAAATAAACAATATTATACAAATTAAATAAAGAAGCTAATTTTCCTTCATTAAGTTAAATATGTACTTATCTCATATATTCAAAAAAAAAAATGCACTGACATTTTAATATACATCGCAAATGTTAACAAAGGCGTGTAACACTCTGTATTTAAATACAATATAATCATCTTTTTGACCATTCGTGTAAATGCAATTAACATGAATTTGACCGTTAATGATGGTTATAATAATTTATGTTGCATCGAAAAAGTGTATGTTCAATGAAATAATTTAAAAGTATTATTAAATAGTAATTATAATATTCATAAACTGTATTTGAAATTTTATGTGTAAAATGTCATATGTTTTTAAACGCAAATTGTGAAATACAATTTAAGTTTACGGTAGAATGTCATTCCGTTGTCAAATGAATATCTTTGATTTAAAAAAAAATTACAATAAATGAAATAACAAAATATGTAATAATTTGTTCCTTATTTTACTCATTTAGCAGATGGATTTTCAAAAACACTGATACAACTGACTTTTATTTATAAACAGAAGCTTAAACATCAATTTCCACAATTCTAACTTAAAAAAATGTCTAACTTCCTTACAATCTTCCATCCCTTATTTAACGCCCTTAGAGAATAAATTCAAAAATACTTTCTTTATGCTCACCTTTGCCATTATAAGGAACTGCTGAGCAAAATTTCATGCTCCTAGACCCAGCGGTTTAGGCTATGCTTTGTCTATCAGTGAGTTTATAGATTATCATTAAGTAGATGTGAACTGGTTAGCTAATACAGAACATTTTTTTAACAACTTTCAGACTGACAAAAAAGGCAACAGTTTTTCTATTATCTATGATTTGGATGTTGAATATACAACAATTCGTGTACTTATGTGGTCAATAAATTACCTCCAAACCATGATTACGATGACCTCATACCCGCTACAATAACCTAAATTGTACCATCAAGCCAATATCAGAAACAAGATTAAGTAATAGTACCAAAACAATTATAAATAATATCCCCACAATAGTTTTAAATAATATTCTCAAACCAAATTTAAATAAAAAACCTAATTATGTCCAATATACCTATCCTGCTACTTCACCAGGTCCGTACAAAGTTTTCATTGAACTCGATTTCATTGAAAAGATTATATCCCTTATCCTTTGGTAATTTATTAGTAAAAAACCAAATTCCTGACGTTCTCAAAATTGATTCCCTCGGTAGAAGCCGTCTCTGTAAAACCTTTAAATGTTCCTTATATATTAATTCTTTTATATCCTAAAACTTCCTTATCCAAAACGACCTAAAAGCGTTTATCCCGCTATACCTGGTGTTATCCGGAATATCAATCTTGATATTGACGACGACATCCTCCTATCCAACATAAAAACCCCGTTCCAAAGTGTTGAATACAAGAAAACCACGACCATAGATGAAACTTTCGAAGTCAATATATTACCCGAAAGAAATTTCGATCTTTTATTGCCACCTAGCCGTTGCAATCTATACATACCCGGTTACACAATGTTTCAACTCTCTGCGGTTCGGCCACAACACTATCCATTGTAAGAGTTCGTCCCGATGTGGTCACCGTGCCGAGTTGCATTCCACAAATTCCTGTAGTAATCCCGACATTATCCAATGTGTGCACTGCAATGGAGCACATTTCTCCCGATCCCGCAAATGGCCCGAATACACCCGTCAAACAGCCATCAAAAGGCTTATGGCAACAGAAGCCCTCGCGTTCCATGAAGCCGCCAAACTCCACCCCTCTTACGTCAATAAATCATTCACTCCCATATTAATCTCGAGATTCTCCCACGATTACCAGAATAAACATAACCATGTCACAGCATATCCCTACCATGAACCGTACTTATTCTCAGGCAGTAAAAGTTGCGGCGAAAAAAGCGGAAACCAACCACTCCTTCAATGGACGCCTTCCATCTACATTATCCTCTCCTGTTTCAATTGTAATTTAACATCCTTAAATAAAATCACACAACCAAATATCGAACCGTTATAATCACATTTCTTTAAAACCCTCCAACTTGTTGTTATGGACCCAACTACACAACAATAATTGACACTTTAACCTGATTTTCAAAAATGGCGGAACTTTCACGCGTCATGTTCGAATCCATCAATGGAACATCCGAAGTCTTTCAACCAATAACCCTAACCTACTCCATCTACTGACTACACGTTCTATATATGTAGCCCTCCTATCGGAAACTTGGCTTCTAGCCAATGTATTTGTTCGTATCAGGGGATATCATGTCTATCGCTCTGATAAGGCAGATGTATATGGAGGTTCTGCAATCCTTGTACATGCACGTAATCCTCACCAATAGATACCTTTACAATCCCCATCCCCAAATATCCAAGATATTGGAATACGCATTGATAACATTGATTTTATCTCAAACTATAACCCTCCTAACAATCCAATTCCTGAAAACCAATTAACCAATCTACTCTCTAACGCTTTCCCTTTCGTTCTCCTTGCAGGATATTTCAATTTCCACCACTCCATCTGGGGTAATCACAATAGTGATGATGTAGGTGGTAATATCTTATATGATTACCTAATTAACTCCCACATAGTTATTTTAAATGACGGATCTCCTACTCTATGCTGCCGTCCTACTAACAAAGTACGGCTATTGAAATAAATATTCACTCTCTCGAACTTAACCACCATCTCCCAATGGATTCCCTTGGAATGAACCTACGGAAGTGATCATTGGCCAATATTTTTATCATTTGCCAAAAATCATTCCAATCTAAAACGTCTGATTTGCTGATGATTTAAATATATATATATATATATATATATATATATATATATATATATATATATATATATATATATATATATATATATAATATATATATATATAATAATAATAATATATATATATATATACATACATATATATATACATATATATATATGTATATATATATATGTATGTATATATATATATATATACTCTCATTTCCTCATTTTCCCAACATCCTCTAATGTCGCTTTTAGGCCATCTGAATCAAAATATCCACCAATCCAAATACTGGTGTTGCAAACCAATTCCTTCCCTAATATTATCTTACCGTTCCTTCTTCGAAACACCCATCCATCGTAGTTCTGCGCTCCTTTTTTCCGCATTCTCTTGTTCGGACGCATTTATGTCCAGTTTAGTTCGTTTCGATTGTGGTTTGGGCACGGAAGATGCGAACAATCCTTTGATATCGAATAATACTATTCCAAAACTTGATATTATATTTCGCACATTTTCATTATATTTCACCGACACATCCAAGTCCGACACTCAACCTTCTACCATAGTAATGCACTACTCTCTCATTCTTTTAAACTTGACACTAACTTTTCAGTTTTTTCTGTACAGTGCATTTCTGTGTTAGAGTGTCTTAAGTATACCTTGGAATCACGAATAAATAGTTCGGTAATAATAACTGACACAAAAAGCTTCTTGTTAATCTTATCCAATCATAGTCCTGATAAAGTTTGAGCTCTTTAATTTCACTATTTACAACTTACGCATTGACTTCGTTTGGTGCCCTTCGCACATTGACATACGAGGCAACGAGTTTGTTGATGTTTTAGCAGGACAAGGGGTACTTAATAGAGAAAATACAATCTATATACCACCATTCAGCGACCTACACACAGAATATCGACTGCAGTTACTAGATGAGTAGTAGGCAGATTGGGCTCATACAAGTCCAACCGATGGAAGCGGGATCGCTGCTCTACAAACAACTGGATAGCTCAACAATCAATTTTTGATAGTCACCGTCAATTTTTTTACATACTATTTTTAGACTCAAACTATATATATATATATATATATATATATATATATATATATATATATATATATATATATATATATATATATATATATATATATATATATATATACATACACACATTATATATAATATATATATATAAATATGTTTACCTACTCAAATAATGTTAGTTTGCACTACT
This sequence comes from Nineta flava, assembly GCA_963920215.1. Classification (NCBI taxonomy): domain Eukaryota; kingdom Metazoa; phylum Arthropoda; class Insecta; order Neuroptera; family Chrysopidae; genus Nineta; species Nineta flava. The sequence goes on from OY986040.1 coordinate 48,229,056, forward strand.
CAATTAATGTTGTTTAAAGTAGTCAATTATATTCTTAATTACAAGACAAGATAGAAGAAATAGTTATTCTTTAGATAGTTAAAATTACAGTTGGTATATTTTGATATAATACATAAAAGTAATCATTCATTTTACCTGTCTTTTTTTATATACAGGATCTGTTTTGAATCAATGAACACACTTGAATAACAAAATGACAGAGTAATCCTGAATTCAGTACTGAATCTGAATTCAGTTCTGAATTCAGATTCTGTCAAAAGAATTCGCAGATTTATTACATATTTTAACAAGTATGTACTACGTTGAATCTGATAATTTTTTCAGAATTGGATGATATTGAAAAAAGTCACATGAACATTTATAAGATGAAATAAAAAACTAGTTTACTGTTCTATTTCCAAAAGATAAGTATTTATATATATATATATATATATATATATATATATATATATATATATATATATATATATAAATATATATATATATATAAAGATAAATATATATATATATATATATACCTTTATATATATATATACCTTATATATATATATATATATATATATATATATATATATATTGTGACGGTAGTTTCACCACCTTGGAATCAACAAGGTGATGGCTAGCCGACAAATTGTAGCACCAATTCGAAAACAAAAAAAATTACGTTGGGCGCCAAAATTTGTGACGGTAGTTTCACCACCTTGGAATCAACAAGGTGATGACTAGCCGACAAATTGTAGCACCAATTCGAAAAACAAAAAAAAACAAAAATTATGTTGGGCGCCAGGTTTTTATAGAGTACCACTCACGAATTCGACACGGCAGCTCGTCAACCCTTGCTCTGGGTGGCAGGTCAAAAAGGTGGACACTCGTCTGATTGTCACGAAGAATGAAAAAAAATAAATTACGAAACAAACAAAAATCTATTAACGATAACAAAAAAAAAAATCAAATATTTAACAACAAAACAAAATACAACTTGAATTTAACAATAAAAAAAAACTATCGAAATTGACAAAAAAAAATGTAGTCAATACAGTACCCGAACGTGTTTACGTGAATCGATTAAAACAACGAAAAATAATAATGAAATTAAACAATAAAAAAAAACACAATTCGAAAAAAAAAGAAATTGACTTCGCAATACGATTTAAAACAAAATATTTCACATAAACACGCTCACACGCAAAAAAATTTAACACCAAACCTCGCTCGAATCAACGTTTCGGTGAACAAAAACAAATCCAAAAAAAAATCACGATTAAAATTTACAAAAAATAGCAATAATGTTCAACAGATCGACAAAATAATAGTTTCGCAGTTTAAAACAAAATATCGTATTAACAATTCGTCAATTACGCTACGATGCGAATCGTCCGGCTTTCGAAATCAGAATCTCTCGTCCCTCGCAAAGTCCGTCACAAGAAAACAAACAAAACAACACACAAACAACACTGTTTTTTTTCACATTTTTTAAATTCCTTAACATTATTTCGTCACTGCAAGTTTAAATCTGAGCACCAGGGTTGGCTTTTGAATTATTAACATTTTACAATATTCACTTGATTTGCTAACTTGGTAATGTGGATGATGCTATTTTGTTTTTCACCACCCATCATTAATTCATCCAATAAAGTATGCTTTTTCAAGTATCGTAAAATATTCTTCAAATATCGAACTCACATACACCTCCAACATTTCGATCCAACAACTCAACACAACGACGTACTATTTCCAATGTTAATAATTCATTATCCTTGTTATCCATCGTATTACAGAAATATAAACTTGCATAATGTTTATAAACATTTTTTTATTCTAATTGTTCATCGTAAACGCAACGAGTCCCAAACAATCATACACTTAACGATCAGCACTTCAACAAATTCATAGTACGGGCCTGTGATTTAGTTTTAAACTTTACAAATACAGTAACTGTTGACGAGCAGTAGTGGATGTTACAGACCTCCATACAAACAGTCGGCTCCTCGTACACCATTCCAACCTCCATGTCGACGATCGATGATGGAGCGAGGTCGGTAATTATTTAACAAACAAAAATAAACAAAAATAAAAAAATAATAAATACAAAATAATTATAATTATCAATGTCGACAGTGACATTGGATTTCGAAGCCGTTCTCTTCGTTTTCTGGCCCCGGTGTCCTTCAGCTGGCACCGGCGACCAGTCGCGTCGAATCCACATAAAATATAAAAAATAAATAAAAGACATTCATCGAACGGTTGAACACTTTTCAACCGTTACAATATATATATATATATATATATATATATATATATATATATATATATATATATATATATATATATATATATATATATATGTATATATTTATATGTATATATAAAATAAATTTTTTGAATAAGCATCAAAAGCATTTGTTTTTAGTATATCAGGTATGTATACCTGGCTATATTTGAATTTATTTATGAATCCTGAAGCTGAATTTAGTCTTTTAGCAGGAGACTAGTCTCCATTGATAATCGATTGTTGTGTACTGCTAGGCTCACTAAAACTTGGTCAAAGGGTATGTTCAATTAAATTCAGACGACACTAAGAAGAAATTTTTGGCTGACAATTTAAATGTCAGTCAAGCATGAAAAAGTGTTAAAAAAGCCACGATTTGTTTGTAGAAATTATAATATTTTTATCCAATAAATATTTTTTCAAAAATAATTTATATTTTCAAAACACGCTTTCAATAGTGAGAACCTAAAAAGCAAAAAATACTTAAACAGCTAATTGTTAACTAACGTTCATATTAAACAATTATACTTTTAATGAAATCGCTTCAACCGTTTTTTCAATTAGATATTTAATTGTTATCTGCTTTAAGTGCTTTTATAAGACGTTTTATGAAGAAAAAAAAAACTATCCTTTTACTACATGAATGCATCTTTCACTTTTTTTCAACCGAAAACACCAAATTGAATTACCATCACGATTATATTGATAAAGTGATTCCACAATTATAAGTGGGTATACGATTATTTTCTAAATTTATTAATGAAACTGTTAGTTCAATTCAACAGAATAAAATCGTTTTGAGAATAAAATTTGAGACATGCGATTGATATTTTGATACACCATTGTAAAACGATATTTTGATAAACCATAGTTTTATTTTAGTTAAACCACTCTGTATATTATTCGTTAAATAAACAACAAAGCATAACGTTTACTTTACACTGAGAATTTCTTTTTCACAATGTTATATATGTTTTCTTTTTATACTTTTACAATTAGCCTGTAACCTGGTCAAAGCAATTAACAACATAACGTATTCACTGACGACGAAGACGATTTGTCTTACTCATATTCTTATGTTTGTTTGAAGACGATGGATGATAATGATAATAGTCGTTCCTTTTTGTAATCTTCAAGGCATGTAGTCAACTAATCCGTACAAAATACGCAAACATTAACTATTTTCAAAATAATTAGAATATCACGTATTCTTGAATTCATTTTATGTATATTTCATTTTATCTACTTACACAACAAATTCAACTAAATCGAATCATGAATATATGAAATGTGTCATTAGATGCGTTTTAGAGAACCTGGGAATCGTTTTATATTTGGTGTACTTTTAAGCTTTTCAATTCGTATCATTGATTGTTGTGAGCTATAATAGGTGGAAGCTCATACATATTTTTTTAAAGTACTTGATTTTAGAAAAGTTTTTGAATCGTGAAAAATTTTCAAACTATGAACTTTTACAAGCTATAGTTAACGAAAATCAATAATACGAACAAATTCGCTAAACAAATCGAAAAAGCTACAAAAGATTCACAGGCTTTTGTACACTCATGAAATAACACATCATGAATTTAAGTTATAAAAAAATAACAATAATAATGGGGTTTTACCTCCGTTTCTAAGACTGCTTGGTCTATAACAGAGGCCACTCACATTATTATTTTTTTAACCTTTATTATTTATTTTTAACGATACATTTTGAATGATGTGAATGGAGGATAAGGAATTTGTATACAGACTAGAAATTGGTCGGTTTTATCTGGAGTTTAGTTCGTAAATGGAAACTGCAGAAAACCTTTACAAGCTTAGTAAGTTACATCGTTATTGTCCATACGCCGATAGCTTAGTCAATTACCCACCGCATTAACTTTAATTGAAAAACTGCCGGCGCCAGGATTCGAACCCATAACCTCCCTGTTCCATACAAGCCGAGCGCTTCATTAATTTAAGTTCTTTCATCTTTCAGTAGAATCTCGTAAGATTAGGTAAGATGAGCGATTATATCTCCGCATCTTAGAATTAGAATACACTGCCTGCTGCATCTTAGAATTTTCTAATCGAACCGTCTATTCGATTATACGCTGAGTGATGTAACCTTTGGGAGAAACACACGTCTCTACTTGCTTCCAGCTGGCGTAGTAATATTTTGTATAGGCGAGAGTGTAGGGCAGGCATAAGGATATTTTGCATTGAGTATTCAAACAATGTAAGTTTCGCGTTTGTATACGGAATGTCTTTGTTTTTAAATATTTTTCTCAATAAGTTTTTATTTTAATTATTATTTTTACTATATACGTAAGTTTATCTAATGTTTTTCATATAAAAAGTTTCCACTTACATATTCACAGCGATAAATTTAATTGTCTATAAGTACTTTTGTACTTGAAATGACTTGTACATTTGAATTATTAAAATATAATAAAAATAAATAAAACCTATTGAAAGAAAAAGCTTTTAAACTCTGTAGACATTGTACAATAATTGTAAAACATCTTCCTTTCCTTCCTTCTTAATCTTCATATCATATATTTTAACTCAACTAACGTGGTAATTATAAAAATGCTATTCACAGATATTGTGTGAGCAGATATTGTGTAAAAATGTAATACACAATACTGTACATTTGAAATGTAATATAATTTTATAGGCGAATTTTCTTATAGAAAAGGAGTATAATATATATATGAAAACCTTGGAAATTATTTTTACAATTTATTATTTCACTAAAATCACAAATATGCTTGTAAATAATGTGTTTACAGAAAATGACTACAATTAATAATTAAAGTTAATTTCCTAGTTTTAGTCATAGCAAATTTTTTTATCAAATCAAATTAACTATCAAATCTAAAAAACATTGAATAAAATAGGACTCAGAAACAAAAAAGGCGTTACGCAGGAGCTGCGTCAAATCACTCATAAATCACTCTCTAGCGGTCATAATTTTAGTATGATCAAAATGAAATATCATATCTGACATGATTTTAGTATTTGAAAAATTTAAATTTATTAATGACTCCAAAAAAAGAAGGAGGAGATTCTATGTTCGACTATATGTATTTTTAGCGAATTTCCTCCAAAGGAAATGCACCAATGTTGGAATTTCGTAAAAATTTCTTCAAATGTCCATCGATCCTACCTATTAGATAAAAATCACTATCGCTAAAATTTGTATATATGTATATACATATATATATACATATAATTTTATACTCAACAAATTTCGATTTTTGCGATGTTTCTCCTTGAATATTTTAATGTGCGGACACGTGATAGTATGAGACTTGAGCCAGTGATTAAAATATCAAAAACTGCCTATGCAAATTTTCAGCTTATTACTTGTCGTTCCGAGGTTGAATCCTTATTTATTTGATTGGATTACTACGGAAAATGTCTTTTGCCTGCGTTGATGTTTTTTGGTGTACCACTTACTTCAAAATCGACTTTAAGCAAAAACAAAATCTTTTTGATGGAGACAGAACACTGGAATCACTCTTGGGTTATTCATGTTTTCAGTCAACAAGTGAGGTTGTCTATTTCCTACATTTCCTTTCTATATAAATAGAAACTTTGGGTAATTCGAGAGTTTCAATATAATTATAATTATATTTATTTGTATAATACAATTATTATTTGAATCAGAGAACTGTATACACACAAAGCTCTAGTTAATCCGAATTTAATTGCGTGTTTATTGAATTCCTCTCATATATAAGATTGTGTACATTGATAATTAATTAATTAGTCGTATATTTATATTATCTATACACGGTATTTGCTCCTAGAAAATCTTCATGAATATCGATTTTACCATAATTCCTAGAGAATAAACAAAAAGTACATTTATTTCTTAGGTAGTTCTGGAAATTTATTCACAGTTAAATATGGTTCGTAAATTGTACGCAGATTATTGTTCGATAAATGTTGAAGTCGAAGTAGCTGTAATATATATTCAGCTAGCTGTAAACCGTGTAAGATTTGTTAAAAAAATTTTAATAAATAGCATTTATTGAAGATTTTTTACGACGAATATGTTTACTGAAACAGATAAGATAATATTTACAATGATGACTTGTTATCATAAATAGTTAAAAAAATTGAATAAATGTACCATATATCTGAGAAGAATAAATGGGTGCTGTGGTGATATTCAGGTCGTCCACATGAAAGTTATGACTACGTTTTGGTTGTCAACCTGAGAGTTATAGGATCCAATTCAACTTTTGTTTTTTATCAAGTTATGAATCACATATCATATGACATTATTTTTACATGTAGTTTAACTTTAATGTGCACCACTAATATTTGGCTAAAATTCTTCCGTCTCATTCTAAATGCACTCATCTAAAATCGAAATAGAATGTCGTTTTAAAAATAACCTTAAGAATTAAATAGGGTCAAAAGAGATATATATATATGTATTCATAACTTGATAAAAAAGGTTATTTTTTGTCACCTTCTGAAGGTTTTTTTAAAACGACATTCTATTTCGATTTTAGGTGAGTGCATTAGAATGAGACGGATATATATATATTATATATGTATATATATATATATATATATATATATATATATATATAATATAGGTTGTTTTAAATCGTATGGTGACGTTTTCGGAACGGAGTAACAAGCGTCAATCTTTTAAACGAAAATGTTATGAATATTTATGACCATGACTTCAGTTGATTATTTCGAAAAAACAAGAAACCTCTAATCACTTGTGCTCGATCGCTCAAACAAAAAATTGAATCCGCAAATGACTGTGTTTCTGAAATTTGTGTCTATAGTACACTTAAGCAGACAACATGTGCCACAGAGCATCGTATATCCTGGCTGGATGACTAACAAATTTTGAATTCAACGAAACGAAATTTATGTTCGCCACTGGCTAAATAAAACAAACTAGAATAGATATAGCTACTTAATCTAGATAAAGAACGGCGTAAACTTATTTGTCTTAAAGGCAGCAATAATTTATCATGTATTAAACCAATTGCAAACTTGCCAATATTCTTGAAAATTTTTGAAAAACTAATTTACCATAGATTGAGTAGCGTTTTAAATAAATATAATAGCATCTATGGATATCAATTCGGTAACGTTACTGGTAAATTTACTTCTGATGAAGTTAATCATGAAAGGAAAAAAGACGGCGATATCTTTTAGGTACAAAGAAAGCATTCGATTCTGTCAATCATAGTATATTTTTTAAGCAAAATGTCCTCATACAACCTTAGAGGTAAGATTTACAGCCTATTACTCGAGAAACCAAATGATTAATATTAGCTGCCAGTATATGAAAGTAAACTCCAATTGGGCTTTGATAAAGAAAGGTGTATATTGGGGATGTAGTCTGGGACCAGTTATAGTTAGAAGTTTCATTATCGATTTACCAAGAATTTAAAAAAGAACAAGCAAACAATAATACTATTTGCCGATGACATCTTGTTTATACTTACGGTTGATACAGTTAGAATTCAAATTCGGATAAGTATTAAATAAAGTAAAACATTGATGTCAAAATAACGGTCTTTTTGTTGGAAAACACATATATATGATGTCAATAGTGAAGTAAATAGTGCACTCAAAAACTAAGAGATAATGAGCTGAAATTTGGTGTGCGTGTTTAGGGCTTAAAAATAAGACAAAGTAAATGGGCTAAATCGGAGCACGTTTAGGAAAAACGAACAAAACTGTTCATCTTTGAAACCGTAAGAGAAAAAAAAATTTTGCCACAAAAAATGTTCGTTTTTCAAAATAATTAATCAACTTTTTATAAATTTTCATAAACACATGTTATATGTGCATATTAGGGTGGTCTTTAACACGGGTGTTTTCGAATTTCTTTGCTTCCAGAGGCTCAAACGCTTCCAAAGTGACAAAAAAAATTCTCTGAAAATAAGATCTCTTAATATTAACTCAAAGATAGTCTGCTTTCCAACCAAAATTTCTTATGGAAATAACATGGGAAACATTTATTTTGTTCTGTAAAACTCGGGGACAATAATGAGACATATATATTTTGTAGAAAGTTTAAGGCTCTACAAAAAATATCGTATGTTTTTTTGAAGTCTAGTGATTCAAGTTATTCGAGCTCAAAATATCAATTTCGGAAATTTGTATTTTCATTGCTACAGTATATTAAAGTATCGTATATTAAAGCATACTTAATATACACTGTTTATTATACATAATTTACTTGTCCCCTGGCATCTGAAGCTCCAAAAAACTTATTGATTGTAAATCAACGGATGCTTAAGGACGTTCATTTGCTACGCTCAAGTCAAATGAGTACTATCTTAAATAAAATTTATTTAGGATTTTAAAAAAGGTGTAAAGTATGTCAATAATCTTTCAACGATTTATAACCTTTTTTATTTGTCCTAAATATTTTAAAAGTATTTATTGGAAAATACCAGGAAATTGTAAATCAGAAATTAATTTGACTTAATGTGACAGACATGACTGTAAACTATGTTTTATATTTGTGTGTATGTGTATATTATTTTAGTGTGTGTAGTCGCCAGTTTTCAAAATATGGTGGCAAAAACAAATCTAACAAAAAAGTTTTAATTTTATTAAATAATTAATTCAAATGTTCGGCAACACCATTTTTTTAATGCAATTATATAAACTGCATATTTTAAAGAATATTTATAAACATTGTTTATTATCCTGTCTACTTTAATAATATAGTTATTATCATTTTAAGTTCAAAAAAATTATGTTCTCCATAAGACGCTGTGTTAAAAGTTTGATTTTTAATCCATAATTACTCTTTGAAATGATCGTCAACAGGTGTTAAATTTTTGAGGGAGGATAACTACTGAATTGAGCTATTCAATTCACTAAAAAAAAATTTTTTATCTACTATCAAGCTTCATGGATGAACGTCCTCGATTGGCACTGAAAAAATTATATATATATATATATATAGATATATGTATATATATATATATATATATATATATATATATATATATATATATATATATATATATATATATATAATATATGTGTCTGTGTGTGTGAGACAAAAATTTTTCGTGGAATATTTTATCAAATTTAGAACTTCGCAGTAGAAATAATGGTAATCAGTTCTTCGCCTGTATATATAGTTGTTTCGTGCATGAAGTTCAATGAGAGTGACTGTATAAGCGAAATGCATTTCAATTCAAAAATTTCTGTGTAATAAAGGCACACTACGTTTTGAATGCTCAATTCTACATTTACTTTGTTAAAATTTATATATACATGGCTATATATATCATAGATGATATTTATTATGTATGTCTAGGAATTTTGTTGCATCTATGGGTGGTCTTTGATTCTTTGATATATGAACTTTATTGTCGGATCGAATATTATTAGTTTATACAGAACTAGTGTATATTTATTATTGTCGAAGAATTTTCATTTACCCATACATAGGGACTTTTACTTTTACACACGGACTAAAACATCGTGTATAATATGAGGTTATGCGTATGATGTTCAAAATAAATGTTATATTTTTGGTCGATCTGAAAGTCTTTGTTTTTTGATGCTTGAATTACTAATTATGACCATAATTTGAGATATGGATGTATGGTGTTTATGGTAAGAAAAAAATTTTTGACCGAATAGCTTCAGTGAAAATGAAACTTTTACAATTTCCCATATTTTAACTGAAACAACTTGAAAGATAAAAAAAAAGTTAATCATTTATTCTTTAAATCATTCATGGAACTAGGCTATTTTAGAAAATATAGCGCATTAAAGTGTAAAAAACGCGTATTTCACATTTATTCGGCTCAAACCTTTTTTGAACTAATATTTTCTTTAAATTTTAAACTGAATCTTATTGGACAATTAATGTCTAACATGGAGGTGGAGGTTATAACAATCGCCAAACTTAGATCTGAAATATAGGTCCTATTGACATGCCGATTTTTTGCAAAGCGATTTAGGTCGCACGCTAAATTTAATATAAATTTAATAATCTGCAGGTACGGTTTTCGATATCTGCGGTAATAAACTTTTACAAAATTTTTTTCCAAATATCTCGAAAACTAGGAGGAACTTCAAATAAAAATTCCGTTAAACATCTTTTTGTGTAATACAATGATCAACCAAATAAGGGGGGGGGGGGGTGTTTGGTTTAGGCATTATACCAAAATTGATTTTTACATATTTTCTTATCCCTAAACAACGTGATATATTCATAATGGTTACTAAACCATAAAAGAATCACCACATTCAGTATTTTATTTTATTTCGTAAACGGTAGTAATTTATTTACGGAAAGATAGAGCTTAAGTTTAAACAACATGACATTGCCGTATAAAGTTAACTAGTTAGAATTTTTATTTGGCATATTTTAAACTAGTTTGTATGATAATATTACATATCTGATCCTAATTCGAAGAAGGGCGTTGATACTCAGAGCATCGGCAATTTCTATTCCATTAGCTCTTTTACGTTCTGCTATCCAGACCAGAGATTTATTATTTTTTCTCGCATCTGACGTTTTCGGGTGTCGAAATCAATCCATACGCAATATGTTCATTCAAAAAGTACCCATAGGGATTGGAATTTTAGTTATTTGTTCGCTAATCAAATAACCTCGGGGGTCTCGGAACCATCTATGGACGCTTCTTTGAAAGAGTAAATTTCAGCTCCAAAATCAATTAATTTTTTGAAATTTTAAAGTCTAGGATAGAATCAATTTTTATACCAGGGTATGTGAAGTTTAGATCCGACATTGTAACGGCTGTCTGTACGTGAATACGATAATTCAAAAACGAAAAGAGAAAGCGAGCTGAAATTTTTCATAATGAGTGTTCTAGAGCTTAAAAGTAAAGTCAAGTTTGTGAATGGGCAAAATCGGAGCATGTTTGGGAAAAATAGGCAAAACTTTTTAGCTTTAAAACCGTAAGAGATAAAAAATTTGGAGAAAAAACAGTTCCTTTTTTAAAAATAAAAAACTTTTGTTTCATAAGTCCATTATATTCCGGGTATTTAAGCAATTATCTCAGTTAGTTGAATTTTTCATTTGTTTTCTTTCCAAGTACCTTCTGGCTGATTTTAAGGATTTTTTTTTTGTAACATTCTCAAATTATAAATTTTTTAAATACTTTTAAATAAAATGGCTTCATCAATTCAGATTGCTATAAGTAGCAAAACAAAAACACTCCCGAGCTAGTTATGGTGGAGGATAAGGCATTCAATAAAACAAAGCAACAAATTTGGAAAACGTGGCGCTTTCCTGAAAATGCCAGTAAATTTTTATTACTGATAACGAAAAAAAAAATCTAATTGTAAAATGTTGTATATTTATGGGGTGGTAAATATACTTAATTACAAAATATTTCCAGATATATCTTAAATTTTCAAAATTGTAAAAAAAACACAAATTCTATCCTGCAATGATACGTTTGGATATCTTTACAGGATATTCTAATATTTCAAAACTTCGAATTCTGGACTAGGGAGAAATGAAAAATCTGAAATATATTTGGTAGTAATGGTACGATAGAAAATATTACAGGAGTAAAGTGGTAAGAATTTAATTTTACCTCAATTTAATGCTGACCATTTTTCTGTACCTCCAATAATTACGAATTTGATGTAATATTAAGGATATTAACAGACCTTCCAAGTAGCCGAGCGGTCTAAGGCGTTTGTCTGAGGCGTTATATCTACTTGGACCTGGGAGGTTATGGGTTCGAATCCCAACATCGGCAGTTTGCCAATTATTAAGAAAAAAGGGGGCGCTTAATTGACTAAACTGCCGGTGTATGGACAAGAACGAAGTAACCGGCTATGCTTGTGAAGGTTTTCTGCAGTTTCCTTCACGAACTCCAGATGCATATCGGTATAAGTCCTATCAGAGTCGGCTGCAACCACACATCCTAACAATTCCTAGTTTAGACACAAAAATTATTTTCACTCCACTCACACTCTCACATCCTTAGGCATCACAAAGAACCTTATGGTCGAAGTCTAGCCCGCCCAGGGCAGCCGCTACAATCTATCTAATGATATTAACAAATTGTTACCACGTAAATTTATTTTCCATGTATTATAATTCCTGTCGTTTCTTAAAGTCTTGTCTACATTGCTCCTACGTGTGGAATTTGTACATATACAATATATACATATACAAGTTTACCACCGTAGATATCGGAAACTTTTTTTTTGATTTTTTAACTTATATTATTAACGTGCGACCTAAATCACTTTCCCAAAAATTGCATGTCAATACGACCTATATTTTAGAACTAATTAATAAGATTCTGTTTGGCGGCTATAAGCTCCACCTGCAAGAAAGACATCAATTGGTCAATAAGTTTCAATTAAAAATTTAAAGGAAATATTCGTTTCAGAAACTTGTAGTCGTCCAACTTGAATCGAACAAATGTGAAATGTTTGTTTTTGACAATTTTTACACGTGTTTTTTAATTAGAATTGTTTCTAAAGCAACGAAGTGGATTTAAAAAATAATTGTTCAAAATTTTTAGTCAAATCTGTTTTAGTCAAAGTCTGGAAAATGTAAAAACTCATTTTCAGTGAAGCTATTTCGTCTAAAATTTCTGTTCATAAACAACATGCATCCACATCCCAAGTTAATGGCATAACCTTCATATACAATTTACTTTTTTTTGTGGGTGGCAGAGAGGTGGGAAATGTATTGACGCACATAGTGTGAGACTCCTGGTCAGCCAGGCTACCCACTAAAACCCTCCTCTCTTTTGGGGCTCGAAAACCTCGCTCACTAACCCTTTTAAGTTACAAAACAATAACAAAGCAGAAAACAAGAAAAATTAAAACAAATATCGCAAATTTATCACAGCACTACCTAGAATTGACAAGGTAGGAATAAAACAATAATATATAAAAGATTTATATATAAAATCAACAATAAGAAAAAAATAATATAACACAGTTGCAGTGAAGGTGTAAAAGGCCTTCACTGCAACAGATAAAAAAAACTTCAAAACTTAATAACAATAAAAAGTTAAAAAACAAAAATACAAACTTGAAACTTGAAAATAAATGTATTAAAATATGGTATTGTAGGTGTAAAAGGTCTACAATATCACAGCTGAAATCAATAAATTAGTTTATAATATTAAAAGCAATATAATTTTAAACAAAACATTTAAAACAGAAAAATTGTAGGTTGCTGTAAAAACACACAAAAAGCGACACTTCTAAAATTAAAGATGTAATTACTACTTTATTTACAAGAGGGAAGGTATAATTTTATTACGAAATAATAAAAGCGCAGTAGTTTTCTGGCCAAACAATATAGAATGTCCTATAATATAAAGGAATGGTACTGTTTCTGTATCAACAATTCATTATTCGTCACTAGTGACAAATTCAATGTACATTTTTTGCTCAACCATAGAACGTTTCACCAAGAAAAAACAACTTTTTGATACAAATATTAATGTTTAAATATTAATCGCAATACCCACATTTGATATACATTTTCAATGTCAACTCAATAGCATGTAAGCCATTATAATAAGTATTTATAGAGAAAGACAAGTAAAAAAACTATACACAAGAAAAAAACTATACATATACACAAAAGATATTATTTTTTCCCTATTTTATCTTATTTAATTAGAAAATTTTTCATATGAATAAACCAACCGCCAGATGAGAAGGGAAACACACATAGCCCAACGCAGACAAGTGTATAAGAATTGAACACATTTTGTTGGATACATTCATGTTGACATTTGACAAAAATGAATCACTGAAAACTGTCAACAGAATTTGTGTTTTTTGTTTTGTGTATATGTTAGTATACATACACGATTTTGGATACCATTGAAAAAAAATGCACGATGTCAATCAAATATTCTCCCGAAGGTAATAATGCTTACGATTAGTAACAATGAAATAGGATTAATCTGTATAGCTGCCATCACGGTTGATGACATTGATCCATTTGGTTGGTTTACCGGATATGCAGTAAAAAAAATCTTAAGAATTACGCATGTGTAGTATGCAAATTGGTTCGAAATTTAAACTAGCTCGTATATTTGTCAATCATTTTATTGGTAACCAATCATAAACCAAAACCAACTTTTTCTTCGTCGTACTTGAAGTTTTTGCGATTTATCGTGTTAAGATGCTGATTATCTAAGTAAGCGCATTATTGCGCATCATTACTTTTTCAGAGAATTAACAATAGCTAACTTTATTGAATGTCGGGGCATACATAAAAGGTGTTAGCCTTACAAAATTTTATAATTTGCTTAAAAAAGTAATAATAGCTTCATACTTAACATGCGGTAAGTGCTTCAAAAATTACAATGACCCACCGATAGATATATGACAAAGCTTTGTATGAGTCCTGGGATGATCAATAGATATCATGTATCAAAGAAGGATCTGAATCGTAAAATTAAACAAAAAGTTTATTTGAATTAACTTAATCAAATAATGCAATTCCTGTAAGTGTATAATCATAAATAAAATTAATACATCTAGCATTTTACTGAACTGTTCTTTTGAATATCATTATTAGGTTTTGGTCATTTATTTTGCTCAACGCCAGTATTGGATATTTTGTTTTTTGGTAGTATCCGAACTTGATTATTTGTGTTAACATTTTGTGTTTGAATGCTTCTTGTATAGCATGCGATGAAAGAATAAGAGTTATATATAGAGATGTGTTACTACACCCTGAGTGTGTATGTTTGTGTCGTTATATGTATACAGAATGGGGAAACAAACAACTTAAATGAAACGGAATAGCGGTTGAAACTTGTGACGATTGATACCAACAACTGCCATAGCAAGTACAGTAAAATGTCTGATTTGTTTAATGACTTGTCAAGATGTTCCTCGACACCCTCTCACTTCGGATATAGTAGTCGTTTCTTATCAGATGATTCGTAAATGAATGAGCAAAAAATGAGAATATATACAGAGTATTTCATAAAAAGCATATCATAATTTGAAGGCGAATTAATAGATTGTAGTAGTGGATTCAAGGTTTAACACTTCCTTTTCGTTCGAGTTGATTATTCCCACTAGTCAATTATTGATACAATATTGAGTCAGAGGCCGTGAGTATCATACCTCAATTGTACCATGATAATTGAGGATTGAACACCTTAAAAATTTGGAGTTCTTAGACTATGCGCGCATGTGAAGCTTGATTTGAAAGCTTTTCCAATTGATACCCGTTGCGCATGTTCTTAGATAAGAAAACTTGGACATTGTTTTAAAGGTCAACTGTGCAGTTGTATGGACTACAACCTTAGTTATTACATTGAATTGAATTAAATTACTAAGAGACTCCTTCTCAATCCAGGTCAAATCTTTGAAACATCTGAGTCAATCTGCAGCCCGTTATGAGTCGTATTATACAATAAAATCAATTCAGTGTTTCAGTTACTCGATCAACTATACCATTCGACGTTAATAGTGTACTATGATACAACAATACATAAGTATTATTGGTTTTGTCCACTTTTTTTGCTCAGTGTCAGTACTGAGCACTTTTTCTATTTACTTGTAAACCTCTTTACTTATAACTTTTTATCCGCGTGTGCATCTTTTAATTAGTAAGTAGTTCGATTTGTAAGTCGCTCAGTTTTAGTAACAATATTTTTATTTTGGCTAAAGTTTCGCAATCACTGTTGCTTCTTCAGAAACTATATAATAATTACAAAAATGTACTTATATAAATTATATAATAAACAATTGTATGAATGAAATGAAAACAAAGTCTGGGTAAAACTTAGAGTTAGCTGAAATAAAAATAGAATTTTAAAAACTACTATCGTAATTATGAAAATTTAAGTTATACAAAGAAATTTGTGCATCAAAACATTATGCAAAAAATGTTTAATATATTATATAAAGTGAACGGGAAGGTTCATACAAAAAACATGATATCTTGAATACAGAAAAATGTTATCTTACCGCTAATAAAAAAATATCCTACATATAACACATAAGCACTAGAGGATTGAATAATAGTCGGTCATTTGAAATTCAATCATAATTTATGAATCAATTCATTTCTACTTTTTCTAAATTATTTAAAAAATGTCCTTTGAATTGGATAAGTTAAACTTCTAATTTTTCGTTGTAGAGTAATTTTCAGACATGAGGTTTTCTGCATAGCTAGATATTTCTCCTTAACCCATGAAACAAGTTTTATGTTCTAAAATAAAAAATCTTAATCATTCTTCCTAATTGACCAACGTAAAAATCATTACACGAGTTACACGCAAATTTATGAATTATGCTATGTTAGCGTATATCTGACATTTTTCGTTATTTGTTTTGAAAGCTGTTTTTTTTTTTAAATTCAGATAGAGACTCCGAAAAACTTCCACAAAAGGTGGTTGAAATAAAATACTCTTGAATCCCAGGTTTGGGATGAATGAGGTGAATGGCATAAGAATTGCTTAAGAAGTTTCTTATCAAGCATGTCATCGTCTAATTTGGGGTTGTAGTCATTATTAATAGCCATTTCTTAAATGATTTTTAATTCTGATTTCAATTTATCAATATTTAACGGAATCGAAACCAATCTGTGGATTATTGGATTGAGAGCTGCCATTTTATGACTTGCTGGGTGGAAAGATGAATTGTGACTTACCATGTATCAGAAGACGGTTTATAAAAGATTGTAAATTCAGTTATGCAATTTTTAAAATTTTGAAAGACAGTGTATAAAAAAAATTATATAACAGCAAAGAGATTGATCAGTGAACGTGAACGTAGGTGACACATTTTTATTTAAAGAATACTACAGAATATCTTCGTTGGCTATAGACATAATATCTTGAATAGAGAAAAAATGTTCTCTTACCGCTACTAAAAAAAAAACATCCTGCCAATAACACATACAAATGGTAAATCATTGGGAATTACATTTTAACAGTTATGTCATCTATTGAGTCTGATTAAGAAGGGTGAATATGACAAGGAGCTATAATAAATTATATTAGGATTTTTTTGAATGCACTTTTATTTCTTGCAAAGAACGACATTTTATTGTGATAATATTGAATAGTAACCACTTACATTATTATTTACGATAAAACCTCGGAGAGACCCAGACCTTGCATTTATGCAAGAAAGGACATCAATGTCTTGCCGCTGTTAGAGTTTTGTCAGAGAGATCTTACAGCGGCAAGATCAAAATACAACATGGGGAACGGAACTGGAGTTGTAATCATCGCAGCAACAAGCAACAAGCTGACTGATCAAGGCAACAAGCTGACTTTTATTAACAAAGTTTGGAAGGAAGTCATTGATGTAACACTGAACACTTATGAAATCAGTGGAAAAATCAAGAAATGGCTAGTATCCGATGAACTATCTGCATCGGATCACAGACAAATCTTTTATAATGTGGAGGTGAGAACGGACCAATATAATATACACTATCGGGATCCGAGAAGAACAAATTGGGACGAATATAATTCGACACTAAAGTTCAAACTCGCCACAATCCTCAAAAAAGTTAAAACATTATTGGACATTGAGTTAACTGCAACTGAGCTTCAGCATGCAATAATTTACTCCTTCTAAGAAAACTGCTCGGAGGTCTCAAAAGACATCAGCGTCGACTTGTTGGTGGAATGAGGGCCTAAAAAGTCAGAGGCGAAAGGTACAATTACAATTATATGCAGATTATGTGATGAGGAGGAAGAAACATCCATCCAAATAATCTTTGACTAAGAACCTCTGAGTTACAGCAGATACAGGATATTCGGTGCATCTCAGCCCGAATATATGAACCTTCGGGAGGACCTGGTAAGCAAGCTCCAGGCTATTGCCATCATATGGGAGACGCGAGTCTCGTCAGACTGAGGTAGAAGGGGGAACACAATGGACCATAAGGTCGAAGTGCAATAGTTTTACCCCGATATTAATCAATCATCCAATCAACCACTTACATCCTATTACCAATTCTTCAAGAAGTGTTCTTCATATATTATTAATAATTTAACGCCTATTAACGCCCAGTAACTAGAATTATTTCAGTGAAATATTTTGTGTAACAAATCTCACAATGCCCACAGTACATTTTCCCATTGTTTACGAAATAAACAAAATTGACAAGAAAATTTCAAATAAAGTCAGTATTGGCGTTGTTTTGTTGAAATTTGTTGTTGAAGTTTTATATATTTCTTCACAGTTTAACAAGTTATATAATACTCATCGCGTAGAATCCAGATTATTCGAAAGGCTTCATTGTAAAGCATTCTTCATATTACATAAAATAAAAATTCTTCACTTTGTAAGGCAATTTTAAGGTGGTATTAATATTAGTGATTTCAGTAGTAGTATAGTAACGGAGGCGAGGTCAATGCTTGATAAGTAGGCTTCTAAAGGCCTTTTTTACTGATCCCTAAAGGACAAGGAATTTATATGTCGAAAAGGAATTGGTAGGTTATACGATTGCAGTCGATAGAAACTATGCCGATATTCATTTGGAGTTTGTAGACGGAAATTTCAAAAAACCTTCCAAAGCACAGCCGGTTACCTTCGTTCCTGTCCATACGCCGGCAGTTTAGTCAATTAACCGCCCCATTAGTTTTTTTAAATTAATTAAATTGACAAACTTCTGCCGTTGGGAATTGAACCAGCAACCTACGAGTTCCGAACAGAACGATTTAGACAACTAAGCCACGCGCATTCGTTAATAGGCAAAACCAGACCGTGCATATATCCATCTTTGAAACCGTGAGATAGAAAACATGTTCCTATTTTAAAAACTTTTTTAACAACTAACTTTTGTTTAAAAATTATTTCATAAACTCAGTTTATATAGGCTATTTAAGCATTTAACTCAGTTACTATTTTCACTTGTTTTAATTGATAATCATATTCATAAACCAGTCCAAGTGCAGAATAACGCGCTCTGCTTCACGCTGAAAGGTTGCGGATTAGATTCCCAACGGTGGCAGTTTCTCAATGAAAATTACTAACTTGTCTATTAATTTTTTCAGTACTTTTAAGATTTTTTATTATATTTTACCAACTTTATCAATCACTAGCTGACCCGCAAAGGGAGGAAAGTATGAAAAAATTTTTCATTCATGAATGCATTAAATAAAAAGTTTTTACAGCCTGTGTCACTCGAGAATAAAGTGTAGCTTTACATTAGTGAAATAGTTTTTAGAATCAAATCAGTGGTACCTGAGATTACTTACAACTTTACATCTTTATAATATTATAATTTTATTTTTATAATTGTATTTTTAAGAAACTGAATTCACCAAAAAATTAACGAAACGTGGTTCCATTAAGTAATTAGTTGTTTTATCAGATTTAAAATTACAATAATGACTATCATTTTGTAATTTTAAAAATGGTATAATTGTATTAAATTCATTATCTGTTTTCTTAATCTGTGTATGTATATACTATCGTATGCATCTAATTCTGTAGGGTTTTGTACCGATTTCAGAAAACCTAGAGTTCTCTTTGATTATTTTAATAATCTTTATAGTAAAACTTGTGTTTAATTCAATTTTATCGACAATCCATTGTATTTAAGATAAAAAGTCTAACTCTTAGGGCATATACTCTATATTTCCGTCGGCCCACCAAATTAATAATAGTTATTTTAAATGTAACAAATATTCAAGACCATCATCATTACCAACAATGTATTTGTCTCGTATTGTTGTTGAGTTAATAACTATACATTTATTATATTTTCGCATACAACAGTATGTATACAAATTTTCTGTTGTAATATTTAAATTACTTATATATTTTAAGTTTTCGTATTGTATATAAATGTTTCGTAATACATCATATTATTTCGAAACAACAAGAACTATATAAATGTTGGATATGCTATTTGCATAAAGTAACGTGTGTTCGTTAAATAATGAAGGTTATCATTATTAAAAGTTTACTCAACATCTTAGGAGCTAAAAACTTCCACTAGTATTAAGTTAACATAAAACATTTGCAAATGTAACATATATTAAACAACATCTTTCACCTTAATTGCCATCAGTCATACAACTTTAGTAAAAATATAAAAACTGAATTCTAAGTAATCATCGTCCAATATCAATTTTTTTTTAAATTACATATAGAACTCGAAATTGTTACCTTTTATTTCTTTACACAAAAACGCGTTTTATATCATTTAATTTAATAATGATATAAAAATTTAACCAGATATCGAACCCTGAACCTCTGGATTTCTAGCCCAGTGTGCTTATCATTACACCACGAATGATTCTGATGAATGAATAAATTTTTTTACATCATTGACAGCGTTACTTTGTAGTTAACATTAAATTATTATTCCACATTATATTATTTGTTTTTTTTGAGAAAACACACCACAGGAATAAAAGCCCAGCTGTGCGAAAACAAATTCTTTTGATGCCGCTTTAAGGACATTCGAAAGAGAAAAAAAATGCAGAGTAATTCCTGTAAATTAAATATGTTATAAAAAAGTAAAGACGAATTCATTGCTATGCTTCAGAATATCAGTTCAAATGCATTTTTTCGTTTTTTTTCGATATTGAAAAGCATACTTTTATCATTGGGTCTTATGAAGAAACTACAAATTTAATCTTGATAATTGAATAAAACATAGTTTAAAATGCAGAAAAGTTTTTATGAAACTATGTAAATTGTTGTTAAATAAACAAGGATTTATTTGAGCCAAAGATGAAGGTATGTACAAATGCATTTTGGAATGTATTAATGAATTATATATATATAACTAATTTTATCATTTTAGAGAAGCAAAACACAAGATTTTATTTTATTATTTAAAATAAAAGGCCCCATTACGTGTCACGACTCACGATTATTATTTACCAAATAACCATAGAATATTTAAATCTAGTTTCAACGTATACATTAAATCTGTAACGCTGCGGGCATGCGCAGTCGCTGGATACCCCCTTACGCCTTTCCCCGCAAAATGATATATACATTCGAAAATAATCCAATCTCAGATCGGTATGCATGTCAAACGGTTTTTATTATATAAACATTTTGACCAGTAGATAGAATTTAGAAATATTCCATTTAAGGATGTTCCAGCATGAAACCACTTGTCGACAGGTTTTACAAATTTTTTTTTCACAGACCCAATACCGTTTTCTAATAAACCCCGCAATTTCAGAAATTTTGACAGTTTAGAATGCGAGATAATTTATAGCAAAGTAGTCATTCTCTCTCACTCTCTCTCATTAGAAGTATTACTCTCTGTATTAAAAAAAATACTCGACAGAACTAAAAAAATACTCGACAGAATTTAAAAAAAAACTAGGAGAGTAAAGATAAATATTTATTAATTAAATTTAAAAAAATAAATCGCGTTTTACCGTTTTGTTTTAGAAATACAAAAATTTTAAATTATTTAATTACATTTATTTATTTGTATATACGAATAATAAATATATATAGTAAATAGTAAATAATAGTATAAAAAAAAGTAAATATATGTATTGTGTTGTGTGTGTGAATACATGTATTTGTTCTATAATAAAAGCAAACCGGTTTCTTGTCCTTTTTATATGAAACCGTGCTGGAACTTCGTTAAAAAGTAATTTCAATTTCCAAGAAAACTAAAAATACGCTTTTGAAGCAAGTAAGGTACTAACATGTAAAAACATATACATTTGTGTTGCAAAGGGCACCATGCTTTAACAGCTGGCTATTTAAGTATATGTTACTTTTTGGAATGTTATATAATGTTAATTACTAATAATGTTATAATGTTCATGATATATAATGTTAATGTTAATGTATTTCGTCTAGCTTTATAAGTTACAAATTTGACAAATAAAAGCGTTAGATAAATATCCAGCTTTTAAAATTAGAAATACCATACCTACAGTAAGTTGAAATCTTTCTGTAGACTTTTTATGTAAATTATATTATGTATCATATTACTTATTATTACATATTATTATGTATCATATTAATTTATGTTGTAGAATAGTATAAGTAATAGAATATAATCAACATTTTTTTTAGTATCAAATATAATAAATTTTCACATTAACCAAACCATATTTTACGTATTATTTTTTACTTTGAGGTTATGTGTAATTTTTTGCGTGTCTGGGTTGTGTTTTATTAAATGTTTTGTAGATCTTCGAAAATATTTGAATGAATAATTTAGGACGCAGTAAATATAAACATATATAAATATACATAATATATATATATATATATATATATATATATATATATATATATAT
Source organism: Nineta flava (assembly GCA_963920215.1). Taxonomy (NCBI): domain Eukaryota; kingdom Metazoa; phylum Arthropoda; class Insecta; order Neuroptera; family Chrysopidae; genus Nineta; species Nineta flava. Next base: position 48,251,559 of record OY986040.1, read on the forward strand.
ATATATATATATATATATATATATATATATATATGTATATATACATATATATCTTGCGTCAAGTTTGATTATGATTGATAAATTTTAGTTATAGCGTTTCAATTTTAGGTTCCAAAACCACCAAACTATTGGGCGAACATACGCGGGAGCAAGCTACATAGAATTGCCAGTGGGAGAGTTTTATCTCAAGTTCCCGCAAATTTGTTAGTGCTGACCTTGAGACTTGTTTATAGTTATTTCAAAGCGGACTTTGAGGGGAAATTGTAATGGTTTGAATTCGAACAGAAGGTCATTTGGAATTAAAGGAATTCGTGGTACAAATACAGATAAACTGTGGCTTTCACTATATTGCGATGTAACACTTTGACTTTCAGTCTGGTCCCATTGCACAGTTTAGTGGGTTTTAAATTATGCAACAACATAACAGGAGTGCCCACGCGCAGAATAAGCCTATGATATCGAAGACCCGGTGGTTTCAATGCATTTAGAAATTCGAAGGGATAATTAACAGCGTCACCTGTGTTGACCACCATGTCTATCGAAGTGTATGCCATTCCTTCCCCCTCAAAAGACATCAGCAGTGTATCATTGATGTCTGCAGCTTGGCCGTTTTTGGGGTAAGTATGACACCCCAACCGTAGTTACAACTGAGCACAAATTTTCCGGAATGGTTATAATTACGTCAATTGTCGGGCAGTCACCGTTGCCGATTTCAAGTAGGAGATTTGCAAATCTATCAGTATACCCCCCCCCCCAATGTACCCTCATATTTTTTTTAGACCTTGAGGATGTTAATCTGGGATCGTAAAGTGGATCTCGCACAGCTTTACGATGTAATTCTGGCTTGTTCTGCCTATATTTTTGTGTGCACTTTTTAATTAATTTTTTCTTGTGTAAGTAGTAATTCTCGCCCTACGATTAGTTTTCTTTTTTTTTAAATTAATAACAACGATGCAGATTCACCTGTTTCACTGGCTAAGGATAATGAAATTTCACTGTCTACTGAAGATGTAACAGGCAAATGGTCAAGCTCTAAAACAGGTACCTCCTTACAACCCTAAGCTATTTCACTACTTTCACTGCATACTGATAAAGTATCTGGTAAAGGATCGCGCTCTTCGAGGCACCTCCATACGACGCTGAGTAATTTTTTTCGCAATTATAATTATAATCTTGGCTAAATCGTAATCGCCTTACTAGACAGACAGTCATTAGCCTGAACTCTATGTATAGGAGACCGTTTCGTTAGACTTCAAACAGACATAGAAATATCAATCCTGCTTCTATCAATTCACAAAGCCCCCCGTAAGTTTCATTTTTTAACATATCAGAATATTAATTTGCTGTTGAATAATTATCATCATTTCTGTCGTGGGACATAACTGAAAACTTGGTCCAGTCATTCATCACGAATCTAACAACTTGTGAACGCACCGCCATAGCATTTTCTTGGGTTCCGTACATTAAGAAAAAAATAACACGGATCAAACAGGCACCGTCACATACAATGGGGACGACAGTATGTTATTCAATTTTTCCTCTAATATTAAGACTATCTTTGACCATTTTTTTAAATGAGCAAAAATACTTCTAACAACAAAACCTAAACACGATGCAGACGAAATACCAAGTTCAAAGCAAAGTATACTTAATAGAATAAATCAAAACAAATCTTAAACCTTATGCAAACAAAGAAATAAAAATTTTTGAATTATTAGTCAAATTCGTTTGTTCGTCGATAAATATATCCGTTAACAATGTATAAGGTATCGTATGTGATACAGGTTGAAGCGCCCATTTACCACCGGATCTTAAAATACTATTAACGCAATCTATCTATTCTTATTGGAACTAAATTTATTAATTAGATCAATACCGTTACATAACTTTAGGGTTCAGTTTAAAAAAATCCGTTTTTTCCGGATGACCATGTCATAATAATTATCTGTGTGCCAAATTTCAGCCCAATCTGTTTGCCCAGTAGTTTGAGCTACGAGTTGATAGATCACTCAGTCAGTCACGGTTTCCTTTTACATATAGAGATAAACAAATCTTTTATCCGAAACATTTTTTAGAACACTCAAGCAATAAGACACAAATCATTTACGAAATTAAAAATAATAATATCAACTTTTACGGTCCATTGTACATTTTTACATTTTTAAGATAAAATGTAGATCGCATACACACAAAAGTTGGCCACCCCTGGAAATTATGACATCATATTTTACCCCCTTGTAGATGAAAATTCTAAAACATGTATCTAATTATTAAGTTTAAAGCATATATTCAACAAGGTTCATAGCGATATGACAAAATTCACACATAATTATCCACAATTTTTGTACCTTCTTTTTCATCCTCTTAGCAGTGAAAATTAAAAAAATGCGATACACTTGTTCAATAATTTAGTCTTGACAAAACCTATGCTTTTTATAGTCCCAAATTCATTTCTCCATACTTATCATATTTCAAAATACACTAACATTTCTATTTATAGACTTCGACACTATATTTCGGCTCTAACTAGTTGAATTTCTTAAAACCCCAAAACACACCGCTGCTATCTATAAACAATAGTTAATCATTATTAATTTTTGTTTTAGCCAACTTCATTTATGATTCTATGTTGGGTTTTTTTTCCATGTTTTCATCTGTAGTATAGAGTTATTACTCAGTAAAGCGTCAGAAAAAAAAATAGAAAAAAAACCTATGCTTTTTATAGTCCCAAATTCATTTCTCCATACTTATCATATTTCAAAATACACTAACATTTCTATTTATAGACTTCGACACTATATTTCGGCTCTAACTAGTTGAATTTCTTAAAACCCCAAAACACACCGCTGCTATCTATAAACAATAGTTAATCATTATTAATTGTTGTTTTAGCCAACTTCATTTATGATTCTATGTTGGGTTTTGTTTCCATGTTTTCATCTGTAGTATAGAGTTATTACTCTATACTACAGTAAAGCGTCAGGAAAAAAAATAGTCTCCCCTCGTGTCGTCATATTTTTCGGTTTTCTCTATCTCGGTATTATAATTTTGTTGTTAATTGTTTCTGTATTCTCCAAAGATTAAAAGTATTACTGATAATGTAATATCCTTATTATTTTATGTCACTTCGATAACATTGAAATCAACAGGGTGTCGTGATACAGAAAATATCTGTCTACCAGACGAACCCAAGATAAGGGATTATAATTATGTTAATTTCTTTACATTGTTCTTTTGTATATCGTTAAAGGTCCCCGAATAAGATCATGAACATTTTTTTTTTCATAATTCTTTTTTCCATATATGGTTAGTTTAGAGTATTCATATATAGTGAATGTTTAATTAATGGCTACATAACATGCCATCTTAATAGGTGGGGTTTGTTTATTTTGCCGGTGTGTGTTTAATGTTTTCACACTTAGTTCATTTTATGCTTTATCGATGTCTATTATTATTATTATTATTATAAATCTTCCACAACTCATTCTTTTTATATGTAACTATTACCTGGGATATAATATAATTCAATCCTCATGGTACAAACAAACAAAATTTGGATTTTGGCTTGTGAACATTGACAACACTTTCATTTTCTTTTAAATTTAATAATTTGTACTAAAATTGGAAACACGAATAGTTAATATGATATTTTACTATTTGTGGACTAAAACTCATTTCATTTCATTCCAGTCCGCTCTTAATACAGGAGTTGTGTATGTAAAAAATAATAGTTAATTATTAGATGTTAGAGTTTAATTTAAAAAAAAAAATTGTGGGTGTTTAGTTTTAAAAAAAAAACTAAACGCTTAATAGAAAATAATTGAATTATCAATTATTTTCATAAATATGAAATTAAATTAATTTAGTAATTTTAATTAAAAGTTATTATGATGTATTTTTAAAAAAAATAATGAAAACTAAATATACGGTACTTTAGAAAAAAAATCCAAAGCAGAGTATTGTATGTGGAATTATGAAAATTAGAAAACGATCGGTACTAATGCCATACACGAAAATATAAAAAAAAACACGTTGAACCGAAAGTCTTTCAATAAAAGCTGGGCCCATTAAAAAAGATAATATTGAGGTAGTAAGATCTTTACTATCCAGTAAGTGTCTTAGTTGTCGACAAGTGATTCGAATCTGAAAAAAAAAATAAAAGGTACAAAAAGGGGAACAAAACAAATATATGTTAAAATAAAATATATATTTGAAATAAATAATTTCTAATCTAATACACTGATAGTACAACTATCCTTAAAACACTAACATTGGTTGTACAAGTTATGAAAACAAAGATTATATGAATATGTGCTAAATTGAACTGTAGTAAAAGAAATATTGTATATATAAAAAAAAGACACTACAGTAAAAAAAAATATGTTCAAATATGTCTGATTTGCAAAAATATAAATATGGATTACAAATTTAATTCAGATACATAGTTGTATATATAAAGAGACATTACGCTTCTGTAAAGAAAAAATACACGGCCAAAAAAAAAACCAAGCGTATACAAACAATATAGTTATAAATTGAAAAGTCAATGCATATTCACATAAAATATAAATTGTACACCAAAAGTGTGTATAGAGTGTGTATTGAATTGTTACAAGCTTGAGAGACCACAAGTTTCGGAATAGTGAATTAAATAAATTATACAAAAAAAAAATATACTTAGATACAATCAGATAGAAACCATTAATTCGCCCATTCGATACTTCAGCACAATCCATAAAAAATATTCAACTTGTAAATTGAAGAAATAAAAATTTTAAATACCATCTGATTAATTGATGTGAATCAACTAATTTTAGTAATTGTCTTCTTTTTGTAGCTCACAGAGAGAAGTAATTTTTGTAACTTCCAGAGAGAAATACTCTTTTTAACTACTTTCTTTTTGTAACTCACTCCATGAGATGAGTTTTGTAACTGATTTGAAATATGTGCTGAAATATCGAAGTAAGCTTGTATATACGCAAGTCATTTCTGATCTAAGCAAATGCCTGTTGAAACTATGCAAATTCTCAACTAGCATAAACCAATAATTATATAAATTATTTTATTTGAATAATAAAAATATGAAAAAATATCAATAATAAATTTTAAACCAGTGGAGTAGTAAAAAAAATTATTCTCCAGAGTATGTATATGTGAGACTCTCTGTCTGTATTCATTTAACTCAAAAAACACAGGTGTTGTTGAAGTAATGATAACATGAACCAAAATACTGTCGTCTCTGAACACAAACCCACATGAATTTTTAATCCCATGTTAATCCTATTTGGTGTTACAATATCCCTGTTAATGGAATTGTTGTTATATATATATATATATATATATATATATATATATATATATATATATATATATATATATAATACAAGTTATGTGTTTGTGACACAACGTGTGTTTTAACATGTACTCATTTATATTTGAGTGTATTATTATTCAATCTAAGATAAGTTGTTGTGTTGTTAAATCTGAATTTGAGGAGGAAGAGAATCAATAATTACAAAAAACTTCCAGTATAGTTTTTGTTATGTAATCTGATTAATTTGTATTTGAAATTTAACAAGGTATGCTATGTGGTTTTGTATTTGTAAAATATTTACTTCTTAATACTCACAATTTGTTGATTAAATTTCGTCGATATTTCATCACATATGCTGGAGATAATTTACTTGGTTTCTTTGGTACACCCATAAATTTGATTAATCAAATTAATTGGACAAACATTAATTTTATCCATCAAGAAAATTTATAAATTAATCTAATTTCAAGTTTATTATAAAAATTTACTCTTATACTCTTAACGGGATTAAAGAATGCAACTAAAATTTTATAGAGTGATCTTAAAAATGACTATAAATAATCATTTCTATAAACAAGGCCCGTTTTTACACGTGAAAGTTTGGACGACAGTTTTCAATTGCATAAAACAATTGATATAAAAAAATTACATTTCAGAAGAACACTGATATTAAGAGTAAAAATTATTATTATTTTAGCTAAATCCAATAAAATAATCTTTTTGGACTATGCAAAAGAACTCTTAAACATATTTCAATTAGCAATTACTTTTTTTTTAATGGCGTATCTACTTAATATAGCGTACCAACTTTTGCCTTGAAATCTCACACACAAACATGTTTGTGTAGCTTTAGAAATAAAAATATACAAACTACGGGTGAATTCTCCCATTATTAGTTTGTTCAATATAATTTACAAAGTGGTCCGTGGAAACGAGACTTGATTTAACAGATGTTTTCTCTTCCTCTGGAATGTATTTTAATAGACGGATTTTATTGGACCTCGTATAGAACAGACACACTGTCTATTATGTATATTATGTTAGTAAAAATACAACGTTTGGAGTAGGTACATAGAATGAACATATTGCTATGTTATGTGGTTTAAGACGAACATTCTTCATAAAATTTTGTCTGTATAGACAAACCACAACAATTCATATTGTTTTCTCATACAGAAAATAACTCTTTATATATTTTCATTTATATAATACAAAATAAACTTCACCAGCCAGCATCGCACTTCACTTAAGTTAACCGAAATGTTGTTATGTTTTATTTATGAAAATATTTTAAAGTTTAGTTTGTTAATTATATTTAGTTATTTTTAAGAAACAGTTGAAGCAGTTAAAAATTTGTGTTCTTTTATTTGTTTAAAAGTTCGTATGCATACATGTAAAATTCATTTAGTTGTAGATTGTAAAGGCTGCCCTGGACGGGCTACACTTCGACCATAAGGTCCATTGTGATGCCTTAGGATGTGAGGATGTGAGTGGAGTGGAAGGAATTTGTGAGTAGACTAGGAATTGGTAGGATATGTGGCTGCAGCCGACTATGATAGGAATTATGCCGATATTCATCTGGAGTTCGTAAAGGAAACTGCAGAAAACCTTCTCAAGCATAGCCGGTTACTTCGTTCTTGTCCATACGCCGACAGTTTAGTCAATTAACCGCCCCCTTTTTTTTTTAATTTTTATAATTGACAAACTGCCGATGTCGGGATTCGAACCCATAACCTCCCAGTTTCCAAGTACTGCATACTGCGCTGACATTACACCCTAGACCGCTCGGCTACTTGGACTGGTAAAATTCATGTAACGAGTGTGAGTAAAATATTGAATGTTCTATTAATGTTACGTAAGACATAGCAGACATAGTATGAAAGAACTAGTGTATACTTTATAGAAAAAATGTCTTTAAATTATTAATTTAATTTCGATATGAAAAAATTAACTCATCATCTAAAAGTTAATAAAGCGCATTGATCATTTCATTAGAGGCTTGATGGCTCAAATCCTTTCAAACCTCGTAAGTACATCACGAGCCGCTTATACAATCTAGCTAATCCTGATTGAAAGAGAGTTACTGTAACTTTAAAAACGTACTATAGTAGCTCTTACCAGAACTCAAATCTGAATCTAAAACAAAATATAATCAATAATATTAAAAACCTAATTTTCCAATGTAATAGTATATCAGTTAATACTTTGTACTGACGTATGTTATTTGGTAAAATACTTATGTTGAGTTTGTAAAGGTAGATGAGAGTTATATTAAATAATTATTATTTAAATAAATAATAAATATGTATGCAAGATATAATTGATCTTTATTGATTTGATTTATGAAATGTTATATTTATTTATATGTAAATTACCATGGTTGTAAACATTCAAAGCAACCGTGATAATAGAGGGAAGTTATAGTTGTTATGCAACAAATAAAAATGATGAACAAAATTATAACAATAATTTAATGAAGAAGCGATACCGCTACATACTTCCGTAGCGGTATCGCTTCTAGTTCATCATAAGACTATTTATTATTGTTATTTTTATAATCAATTGATAAGCAGTTTGCTACAATTCAAATAAAAAATAAAAAATAAATCTTAATTAATAGTACGTAGCACGTGTTTGATGTAGTTGTTCTGATATAATTCAAATAATAAATGTGGAAAACAGCATGCGAACTCTTTAACATTTAACAGACAGGTCGCAACCAGCTGCTGTGTTATGTCCTCTTCTATTGTATCAGCTTTGGACGGTCTACTTTCTCTCTGGCACGTCTTTGCTTGCTCCGATTTTCAAACTTCAATACAATTTTCAGGCAATACTATTTCATGGCCAGGTTATTGCAGGCAATACTATACAATAGCGTTTCATCATTAAATTATCTTTCTTCTGATATATATTTCGATTGGTTAACAGATGAGTTTAGTTACCTTTATTTACTTACCTCTTCATACCTGTTCATACTGTCATGACCGAAAATGAGTAGGCAATACTCTTTATATTATAAACAGATTTAAAAAAAGCAGATTTAAAATTCGCTGAGTTAACAAGTGGGTGAAAGGCAGAAATAAAAATTAATTAAAATTAATTTAATTAAAAATAATCATGACAAGATTTTGAAAGGTAATACATTTTAGGCGTATTCGCCTATTAATGAAAATTCATAAAAATATGTTTTATCCGTTTAACAGATGGGTGAAGGTCGATATAGGTTCGGCTCCTGTACCATAATTTATGTTAAGAATAAAATACTAACTAAATATTAAACAACATCAGTGTACAAAACCATAAAAAGATATAATTTTAAAATTAATTTTTTTTACGGAAACTTTATTCTTAAGGACATCAAATTCTAAGTCACATTTTAAATTTTCCACATTTTAGCGAATTTCCTCCAAAGGAAATGCAGCTATTCTTTTTGCACGAATATTGAATTTCGTAAAAATTTCTTCAAATGTCCATCGATTCTACCCACTAGATGTCAAAAATCACTATCGCTAAAATTTGTATATATATATATATATATATATATATATTTATATATCGAAAATATTGTTGGAAATTCTTGTTCTAATAATAAATTAATAATATGAATTGATATTTTTCGTTCAAATAAACGTACGTTAAATCGACAATTAATTAAATAGTGATAGAATTTGATTTTCAGTTATAAAAATTGAATAATATTAATTTTATAATCAATTAAAAGTCAATTATTTGGAAAATTTCACATTTACATGCGAATAACTCACGACTCTTAAACAATTAAAATAAATTCATAACATATCCTTATAAAAAATAAAATGATCTATAAAAAAAGTCTGATAACATTTTTTGATAAAATTGATAGTTTCGTCGGAAAATTACAAAAATGTTAGAAATTATCATGAATTGAACTTTCACCCCAAATAACTTTTGAAGGAGTCGGTTTATCAAAGAACCGCAAAAATTATTTTTTGTAGAGCGTTCAATTTCCAACAAGAACATGATACGGTCTTATAAATGTGATAATCCGTTGATAAGTTACGAAATTCCAAAATGTAACAGAAATGTTTCTCCTTGTTAATCAAATGGGAAATTGAAATTTGCGATGCGGCACCTCTTAATATTTACATTAAGAGCTGTAACTTTCACAGTATCTCTCTTTCGTCATTTCCAACAATATTTTCGATACATAAAAGCAAAAAAAAAAATCGTTACGCAGGAGCTTCGTTAACTTAGCGAATTTCCTTAGAATACATAAATCACTCTCTAGCGGTCATAATTTTAGTGTGATCAAATTGAAATATAATATCTGATATGACTTTAGTATTTACAAAAATTAATTTATTAATAGCCAAAATAAAACGGTATAACGGTTATATTTTATAGTTACTATGGAAACGACAATAAAAATTTTTTACAATAAAATATATTTCATGTATTCGTGTCAAATAAACACAATACAAAATATCTCTCTTAATATTAGAATAATCGAAAAATGTATAAGGAGTAAAGTTGTAGAAAATGAAGTTTGCTACAATTTACTTGATCATTTTTCTCAAACTCTCATTTGTGAACAGAGATATTTAAAATTTTAACTTTCAATCTTTAATTGTAAATATTTTTGTTAATAATAGTGTAAATAACAGTAAAACTTAGTACCTATATTTATTTAAAAAAATTTCAAACAAAAGTTGTTTATTTTAAAATGAAAACTATTTTTTGAAATAAATTTCAGCTCGTCATCTCTTTTCGTTCTTGAGTTATCGTGTTCACAGACAGGCAAACGGACATGTGGAAATAGCCGAATTTTATGCACACATATACCAAACATTCATCCATACATCTAATTATTAACAATTCGCTTTCCGAGGAACATTTAATCACAAATTATGAGAAAACTACTGAGTTTATAAAAAAAAAATTTCAAACAAAAGTTGTTTATTTTAAAATAAAAATTATTTTTTGAAAAAAATTTCAGCTCATCATCTCTTTTCGTTCTTGAGTTATCGTGTCCACAGACAGGCAGACGGACATGTGGAAATGGCCGAATTTTATGCACACATATACCAAACATTCATCCCTACGATCAATATTTTTAAGCGTTACAAAGTCGGGATTAAACTTAATATACCTTATATATTTACTTATACTGGGTATAAAAATTATACGTCATAGGTTTGGACAAGAATTGTATTTTGGATTAAATCTGTGTATTGTTATTTTTAGCTTTTTAGTGTAATAAGTTTTTGTGTTTTTTGAAGTCGGTTGAATTTAAAAAAAAAAGTTTTTTAAGAAGATTTTATAAAATATATATCATGTATTCATGTCAAACAAACACAAAATATTAAATATTCGATAATCGAACAATGTATAAGGACTAAGGAGTAAAAAAATAAAGTTGGTACAATTCATTACTTGATCATTTTTCGCTAACTCTAATGTGAACAGAGATATTTAGAATTTTAACTTTCAATCTTTAATTGTAAATATTTCTGTAAATATTAGTGTAACAGAAAAATGATAAGAAACAAAATTACAGTAAAACTTAGTACCTACAACTTAACTCCTGATAAAATTTTCGATTTTTGAAGTATTAAGGGAGATAGTCAAATTTTGTGTTTCCCCCTGCCTCTAAACGAGTCAAGTTGTAGAAAATCAAGTTTGCTATAATTCATTACCTTATCATTTTTTCCAAACTCTAATGCGTACAGAGATGTTTTGAATTTTAACTTTCAGTCTTTAATTGTAAATATTTCTGTAAATATTAGTGTGACAGAAAAATGATAAGAAACAAAATTACAGTAAAACTTAGTACCTACAACTTAACTCCTGATAAATTTTTCGATTTTTCAAATATTAAGGGAGATAATATACCAAATTTTGTTTCCCCTGCCCTTTAAACCCCCCTTTCCCCTTGTCTGATTTTATCCATTAACGAACTTGACCTTTAGAATAAGAAAAGCACCTCAAATATCAAATTTCATTCCATTCGGATTAAAACTATGATCGCTAGAACATCTAATAGGTTAAAAATCACTGTCGCTAAAATTTTTATATATGGTTTTTTGACAGTAATTTTTAACATGTAATAAGCAGGATCGATGGACATTTGAAGAAATTTTTACGAAATTCCAACATTGGTGCAAAAACAATAGCTGCATTTCCATTCGAGGAAATTCGTTAAAAAGTCATTTTCATTGGATGGAAAATTATGTAAAAAGAAAAAAGAATGAAAGAGCTAGCTATACGGAATGTCATTTGAGATGAAACATCGCCTAAAATGATGGGCATTTTAAGTATGAATGAAAATAACAGTGAAACAAATAACCCATATTATATTGTGCATAAACTGAAGGAACATGTCGTTGGTGTCGGTTCTACTCGCAAAAATAATTTTGAAAACATGAATTAAAACAAATTATCAACAATATAAAATCTATAGATTATATGGACTATTTGGTGCTACAGTCTATAGAAGGAGTAATGTTCTGAAATCAGTTTCGGAGAATTTGTTTATTCTCATAGTTTTTAGCCAACTGCATGTTAAAAGAAGGAATTTTTCGCGATCGTGGTATGCTAGCCAGAGGAGAGAACTACTCCCTTACTAAAATAATTATAGTTTAAAAAAACTAAAACACACATTTATTTCAGATTATTTAGACACCCGAAGTGGGTCAAAACTTAATCACAATATTCCATTACATATCTATATACATACATACAAGGCATGCCAATAAAAGTATGTTAAAAAAAGTACTGAAATTGTGAATATCAGGTCTATGACCATCAATGACCATAGTTTGCTGTTTTCGTTATAATTCAATAATCAACGATAACAAAAATATTATTTCACATTGTTTTTTCTTTGAAGATGAAAAATATCTGTACAAGAAGCCTTCGAATTTTCTAACTTCGCGCGTTTTGTTTTTGATTTGTCCCGATGCAGTGTAGGCAGAAAAGGATACCACAAAATTTGAAATATCATCCGTTCATAATTAACAATTAAATATAATTAATTCATTGTACCAACAGGTTTTCATGGTAAAGATGATGCCTGACTATTGAAGGTTTGTGCTTTGTGTTTTACTTGTATTTAAAGCGTTGTATCTATTTCCCATCTGTATCCCTTGATACAGATGGGTACTTGCAATATGTATCAAAATGTATAACAAAACCACACCATAAAATACAATAGAATGTTTAGAAATAATAACGTTTGTAACATATTTTCTGTACGTACTGAGTGTTACTTTGTTAATATAACGGCTGTGTTTATATTCATAGTATTTTAAATCATATTAATAATTTTTCCCTAATTTCATTGATTTAGGTTGAGTTTTAATTCAATTCTATAATTGATACTTGTTCAAGTCAATAAATACGTGGCAATTTTATGCGACTCAATCATATTCTTGCTATTTGCTATTTCTTCTATTCTTGCTATCTATTCTTGCTATTTATTTAACTGTTTGCTATTTTATATACTTTGTTCCCATAGAAATTTGAGAATATTTTCAATATTTGAGAGATACAACGTCTTCTTAAGGTGCGTCCACATATACGCGCCACAAATTCCGAGCGGTGTGCGCGTCGTGCGCGCGCGGCTCGCTTTGGTTCGTTGGAATTGTTGATTTCAACGAACCTCCAGTGATCCATAGGAAACCCACGAACATATATTCATATTGCAGTGAAGTTGAATCAATCACAAAAACACGTTATTTAAGCCTGAAAATAATCTAAAGATATTAATTAAAATGTTTACATTTTAGTTCAGCTTGAAAAATGTTCAAGTTGAACTAAGATACTGCATCTCAATTCATATTTAAAAAAACAATAATCACATGCGCGCTAAAAACGACGAACCTTTCACAAACACGTCCAAATATGAACAGCAAACATACAAAGTGTTCGTTGAAAAAACCGACTTCAGATGGATCGTTGTGCGTCAAAATATGACGAATTCGATGCACAAGAACGGCGCCATATGTGGATGCACCATTATATATAAAAAAAATTCGATACGCAGTCAACTTAGCGAATTTTCTTAAAATACATAAATTACTCTCTTGCGGCCACAATTATAGTATAATCAAAATGAAATGTCGTATCTGATTATTAAATGGCATAGGTCAAGGGGAAAGAGGGCATAGAGAAAGAAGAAAACATAAACAAAATTATAGTAAAACTAAGTACCTACAACTTTACTTTTCATAAATTATTAGACTTTTCGAATATTAAGAGAGATATGTCAAATTTTGTGTTTCCCCCTCCCTTTAAACACCCATTTTCCCTTGCCCGATTTTACCCATTAACAAACTTGACCTTTTGAATACCAAAAGCGCCTCAATACCAAATTTCATTCCAATCGGAATAAAACTGTGACCGCTAGAAAGTCCACAGGCACATAAACTTATAAATATGTTGATATATACAATATATATTACATACAAATTTTAGAGATAGTGATTTTTAAGATTTAGTAGGCAGGATTGATGGACATTTGAAGAATATTTGTTCGTTCGTTCCTTCGTCTTTACCAATCTATGCGTTCCTTTACCATACATCGGAATGCGATGATCATTTGGGGGCGTGGTTGTGCGTAGTCCGTGAAATGCAAAAAAAAACAAATTGTCCCTCCCTCTGCCAAAATTTATTAGAGTAGAGGGGGGGGGGTAAAATTGATCTCTCAATAAAAGAGATAAAAGAAAATTTAATATCCTTGTCTAAAAAGGAACAACTTGTATTTGAAACTTTCATAAAATTTATAGAATTGCCATAATTTTTGTTGAAACATTCCCGTGAACTTAGTTAACTCGAAGCATTATTTAACACGCAGCATTACTACAAATCGTGTCTGCTTTGAATATGTGTACCTAAGAAAGAAAGAAATTTATGCAAGGAACACGCATGCTGGGCACAGCTTCAGTTACAATAACCACCAATTTATTTATTTATTTATTTTAAGAACATTAATTACAGGCTGACAGTAGAGCCAAACATGTGATGACACAAAAAATTCAGTCATTTGGATTGTAAGTACATAACAGCTTACATCAGAACAAAATGGCTGACATCATTTTTAGTTCCTTCATAAATAATTCTTTCAAGTACTAAGCTTCGTTAATGATGGTTACAAACAAATAATTATTGGATGGTTGTAAGTTGCTACGAAATCCATATTTTTGAGACATCCAATATAAAAGGAGTAAAACATATTTACCATTTTCTATCGGATTCAATGTTTTATGTCAAACTCATAAAATAAATACAGTATATTCTACCGTTTACGTCTATATGATATAATGTAATTTGTGGAGAACATAGTGTGAAATACGTTGATGTGTATAACGACTAAAAGGATAAACTGAGAAGAACAAAAAACTCGTCATATAGAAGCTATGTAGACTAGGCATATTTTCCTAGAAGCAGGAATCATTATAACTATCAAATACCATGGTGACATAGTTGAAAAATTCATTAATATTATTATTACATATTAATAGAAAAAAATTAATGTAAAAAAAAACATTTTTAAAAACAATCTTTGCAAAAAATGCACTAAAAAGTAGAAAATAAATTGAATCAAACGCATTAATTTATTACAATACAAAATTTATACGGTATTAAGCTTGTCGAGAGATTTACTTGTGTAGATGTATTTACCTGTTTTTTTTTATACACAAGTAAATCTCGTGACAAGCTTTTATATCATTTAAATTTTGTAATGTAATAAATTAATCGGTTTGATTCAATTTACAGTTTATTTTCTTCTTCTTAGAACATTTAAATAAAATCTTGTTTTAAAAATGTTTTTTTACATTAATTTTTTTCAATTAATATTTTATCTGCATCTATTCTTCGGTTACAAATATACAAACAATTTAAACTAGTCAATGTACTTCAGGACAGTTATAGTAAGAAATGAAACTTTGTAGTTTTCAAATATGGGTTACATAAAAGCTTTTGTTTCTTTGTGTGATTATGAGGAAGCAACTTCAATAGTGATCAGTAACATATTCTTTTGCTTATGATACAATCAGTAGTATTGTTATCACATGGTATAGTATTTGTGCACTTACATTGAAAAAAGTTTTGTATTGTAAATGATTTCCTCTGCGCCCTAAGTTTTTCGAAAAACATTTTAACTGGGAAAAAGCGTGATGGAAACTAAAATATTGATTTGATTTTGATAAAAATGGTACCAGGATATTATAAACTGCTTAAAAAAATGTCTCATAACACTAGAAAAATGGTGCCAGGCAGATATTTTTAGTAATACGTATTAGTTTTCTACTCAAAGATTATAAAATTATTGTTCGACCTCAAATATGGTTAAGAACCATTATTATAGATTCCATGTACAAATACTAAAATCCATTTCTGTCAGTTTGCGTGATCTGTGATGGCAAGGATAAACAAACACATGATACTCTTTCTTTGTTTGAATGGCAATAAAGATGTCTTTTCACCGCAACAATTTCATAATTTAAACTTTCCTTTTATCTCTTTTAAGTCATAAATATAATAAATAAACTAGACTTCAATACACTAAGTTAGGGGTTATCAAAGTTTTTCTCTGATGAGAAAAATTTAAATTTAAGTAGACTCTTCTTTTGAAAGGAGAACATCTATATTTACACAAAACGCATAAGATATTCTATATATACATATGTATTCTCTCGGGCAGTCAAACTGCTATAAAAGCCTTCCCTGGAACTGAGGGAAAATCACCTTAAGGGTAGCCAAGGATTGTCTGGAGAAACTGCTGGAGCTAGCAAAATGGAACGATGTTACATTGATCTGGATGCCGGGTTACAGTGGTATCGAAGGAAACAAAAAAGCAGATACCTTAACAAAGAAGGGAGCCGAATTACCCTTCATTGGCTTGGAGCCTATTTTAGGTGATCAACGAGTGGTCTAAACACCGTGATCACTAGAAAAAAGTACCGCGGCAGAAGCTCGGGAAGGTACTGCTTCAGAGTGCAACTAAGAGGCTATCACTTGATGCACTGAGGTTGAACAGGATGCAACTGCGGAGAGTTACCGAATTAATTTCCGGGCATTATCCCCTGCGGAAGCAGATTGTGTGGCAAGGAGGAAGAAACATCCACCCACATTAACTTTGACTGCCAACCTCTAGGTTACAGCAAATACACGATACTCGGTGCATCTCAATATATGAACCTTCCTCGAATATATGAACCTTTAGGAAGACCCGATAAGCAAGCTCCTGGCTATTGCCAACATATGGGAGAACGAATCTCTTCGGACTGAAGTAGAAGGGGAGCACAATTGATCATAAGGTCGAAGTGCTATTCTTTTTAGATTCCAAGATGTATCTATCTACCAATACAAGTATAAAGGATAAAATTTAAATGAATAAAACAACACAAATCAACTGGTAAATTAATTATTGTTCCCGCAGACATCCAGTCTTAATTATTTCATCGATAATTAAGCCGCCGGTGTGTTAAACACTTACCACATAATTTAATGTTACATTTGATTCACGTTTATGAAGATTATCAACATTGTCAATCATATAAGGTTACTTCATAAGAATGTAAACGAAAAGAAACGCATAATGCGAACGTAACGTTATGTGACACCAGCAGTTGTCGGTTAGGAATTTACTAACTTCCTACAAAACAAATAACAACGGTTGTCCAGGAAATACAGTTTGCGAAACAATACACACAAGTACATATCCCTGGATAGTACACTGAAAGTTCCTGAGATCAGCCGTGATGGGTCCAGAAAACTGTTTAAACACACGGGCGTATACAGTCCCTTGAAACAAAGACTTCCCCGAAGGCAAATCGCACCTTTGACACTAAAGACGGTCCAATATTCAATATAATACTCGAATGTTTAACGCTTGAATATATTCGAAACTTTAGATGATATTTTACAGATAAACTCAAACGATTTAACCCCTGTGAATCACAAGTGGGTTACACTGGACGTAGTCTATCGTTCTTCAAACGTGGTTGAAAAATAAAGTTTTAGCCAGCCAAACTTCCTCACGATCTAATCTTATCAACCAGTTGCATCGAGAGTATGGATTGTCCCATTTCGAAGACTACAAAGCGATTGGCGAATTTAAAGTTTTATCATCAATATGTATCGTACTTATTTTACCTTGTACTGCACCATGAAGTTATTCTTCTCAGTAATGAGGTGGTTTTACAGTTTGCTTTGTATTGTAAACAATTATGTTGTATATTTTCAAATAAAATAGATAAACAACATAGGAACATATTCATCATGTAACCTATCTGTTTCTATATTTATATAATGATAGTTTATATCTACGTTTTATGTGGATGAGAAAATACATAAAATGTATGAAATCGGGTAGTGTAAGACACAACATTTATGAAACCGGGGTTTAATTTTTAATTTAGAATTCCAAAGATACCTAATTATTGTAAAACTAAGGCCAAGTATCATGATTGAAGCAGTAAAAACTGACTGAGCCAAATGCAGTGTATCGTTCCATAATTTCTATTGAAATAAAGTTCTCAAATCTGTTTTGGGTAGTCATGTATGTGAGCCATCTGCATATTACAGTTTTATCAAGTCCAGGGTAGACAATTTGATTGTTAAATAAAATAAAATTTTTGAACTTATATACGTCTTTTGGCGCGTTAATAAAATCCGATTAGAATTTATTTTCAGCATGTAACGAATCGCTGTTATAACACTCCACTGATGTAACACTCGCTCGACAGATGTAACACTGTTTGCTATCCTACTCTATTGCACGGTGTTTGGGATACATTCAGTAATAAAAGTGTATCATACAGTATACAGACAAAAGGTATATATATACATACATAAGATGCTTCAGCGAAACAGACCAAACAGAAGTCTGTCACATAGACAGTGTGACCCCACTCCAGTGAACAATAACTTTGTTTTTAAAAGGTCGCCTAACAATGCCCGCCTCAATATAACTCAGATGTGAAAAATCGTTATTGTAAATGTTGAATTAATTTGAAATATCCAACCTATAAGCAGAAACATCAATTGACCAAAATGCAACCATACTTTTAGTCGAATGTGTATTCGTTTGGACAGCAAACCCGTATTTATCAGTTATGTATTAATGAGACCGACCCTCTGTTTATAATACTTCTTCGAAATTTTTTGTGAATAAAGTTTCTATCATTATACACAATGGAAATCTTATTGATTTCTTTCTTCGTTTGTATTTTTTTCCGTAGTTTTGTTGTCGCGTGGTACTATCCATAATAAGGACCACTTGATGTTATCCAAAAAAGGTCCGGGCCTTTATTAAAGTATTAAATTTAACCTGTTTTTATTTTTTTATTTAAATGCATATGTTATACATAAAAGGTTAGATACACTCTAAGTATTCCATGAAAAAAAAAAACAGTTTCTTAGTTCATTTAGTCATTTTAGCACCTTCTGTTACTAAAGTTCAAGATTTTTTTCTTAAGACTCCAAATAAAATACTGATTTCCATAATTTTTAAATAGTTAACAATAAGTAGACATTAACACAGAAATGAGGATATCTTAAAATATAATTATAATTTTTTGTTTTAATGCAGTTTGTTTTAATGCACTTTTTAATAGATCTAATAAGGCTCAGCCTATTTTCGAGTGAACTATTATGCAAAGTTCAGAATATTAAAAAAAAATATTTATTTTAATGATTATTATCAATTTGGTTTTAGATCCAAACAGTCAACGATCGAACAAGTTCACCGAGTTGCCAGTGGCATTAACAATGCTTTTCAAGGGAAAAAAAAATTGAACGGTAACGTTTCTTGACATCAGTCAAGCTTTCGACAAAGTATGGTATCCTGGATTATTATATAAATTGAAAAAGAACATTCCAGATTCGTATTATCTCATTTTAAAATCATATATAACTGACAGATATTATCAAGTAAGATTTCAAAATGAACTATCTGATATACATCCTATTTTTGCCGGAGTTCCCCAGGGAAGCGTTTTAGCTCCAATTTTGTATCATATTTATACACTAGATCTGCCAGTGAATGATGAAAAAATTACTGCTACTTTTACAGATGATACTGCAATCCTAGTATCAGATTCGGATCCAAATGTAGCTTCGGAAAAACTTCAATTAAGTTTAAACCAAATTCAGCAATGGCTGCATAAGTGGCGGATTCGTGCTAATACAAATAAATCTGTCCAAGTTACCTTCACATTACGCAGGGGAATCTGTCCACCAGTAACTTTAAATAACGCGATACTTCCACAAAACGAAGATGTCAAATATCTGGGTATGTATCTGGATAAACGTTTTACTTGGCGAAAGCATATATGGGCCAAAAGAAAACAATTAAATATTCAATTCAATAAATATTTTTGGTTGCTTAATCGTAACTCTAAATTATCCCTCGAAAATAAGTTATTAGTGTATAAAAGCATTTTGAAACCTATATGGACATACGGTATTCAATTGTGGGGTACTGCAAGTGTGAGTAACATTGAGATTTTACAGCGTTTTCAGTCTAAAGTGCTGCGTGCGATAAGTGATTCACTATGGTACGTTTGAAACGATGACCTACATCGTAGTTTCAATGTGTCTACAGTGCGTGAAGAAATAGTGCGATTTAGTGAAAACTATATGTATCGTTTAGAAATGCATCCAAATGTGTATATGCTTAATCTCCTTGACAATAGTAAGACCTTAAACAGACTAAATAAACTTAATATCTTAGAACTAAAATATAGATTTATTTGACATTTTAGTGATAAATGTACTTAAATAATTTTAGTATGTAATTCTTTACTCTTGTGTCTTTCATTGGGTAGACACAATTCACGATTTTTATCTAGTGATCACTCTATTCATAGTTCTTATTAGAACTGATAATAGTAAAAAAAAAAATGATTGAAAAATTGATATGATAAAGTTATTAAATGGGCCTTAACGACAAATCGAGGTTTTTATAATATCATTTTTTTATGGAAACAAAATAACTTGGTGAATTTTCTCAAACATCGGATGCAAAAAGTAATTAATGTTTACTAAATTGCTATTAATTTTTGATTATTACGCAATTTTACGTTTAATAGTCATTTTGCAAAAAGTGGGTCTTATTAGACCAGAGTACCTCATTATACGATTTTTGGATATTAAAAGACTATTTTGCAGGATAGTATATGCCATTTAAAATTAATAATTTTCAATACAGTACACAATTTAAAAAAAAAACTGAAAATTGGAATATAACTCTAAAAACCGGAATCATAATTATAGTATCTTCATCAATTGACTTTGCACATAAAAACAGAAAATAGTAATATTTCAGAGAATATTCGTTATTATAAACTCTATATTCCACCATATTTGTTCATTATTATAATCAAAGTGATGTAACAATAGAATATGTATTTGTTTTACAATTTTACACCACATGTATGTGTATGAATGTATGTATACACTTAAATGTGTGAATAAAATCATATTTTCAACACAATTTTCAAAGTTCTACCGTGTGATCTACTAGATTCCCAACGGATAGTCAGAACAAAATGAAATGTCGTATTTGATATGATTTTGGTATTTGGAAGTTCAATTTTTAAATAAGTGGTATAGGTTTTGGGGATCAGCCAAGTAGCCGAGCGGTCTAAGGCGTCATGTCTGCGCAGTATGCAGTACTTGGAAACTGGAAGGTTATGGGTTGGAATCCCGACATCGGCAGTTTGTCAATTATAAAAAAGAAAAAAAAAAGGGCGGTGATTGACTAAACTGTCGGCGTATGGACAAGAACGAAGTAACCGGCTATGCTTGAGAAGGTTTTCTGCAGTTTCCTTCACGAACTCCAGATGAATATCGGCATAGTTCCTATCATAGTCGGCTGCAGCCGCATATCCTACCAATTCCTAGTCTACTCACAAATTCCTTCCACTCCACTCACATCCTCACATCCTAAGGCGTCACAATGGACCTTATGGTCGAAGTGTAGCCCGTCCAGGGCAGCCTTTACAATCTATCTAGGTTTTGGGGAAGCGAGACAGAGAGATAGAAGAAAACACAAAATATAAAATATCTCTCCTAATATTAAAAAAATCGAAAAATGTTTAAGCAGCAAAGTAGAAAATCATGTTTGCTACAATTTATTACCTGATCATTTTTTCTCAAACTAATGTGTACAGAGATATTTAGGAATTTAACTTTAAATTTTAGTTCGTAAAGATTTCTGCCAATATAAGGGTACCAGAAAAATGATTAAAACCAAAGTTATGGTAAAATTAATTATCTATAACTTTACTACTTAGACATTTTTTGATTTTTCCAGCATTAAGACAGATATACCAAATATTGTGTTTTTCCCTCTCTCTAAACCCTACTTTTCACTCATCCGATTTTGCTCATTAACGCACACGACCATTTAAATACCAAAAGCACCTCACATACGCAATTTTATTTTAATCAGATTAAAACTGTGACCGCTGGAACGATTACAGGCACACATATATGTATATCACATATATATGTCACAGTTTTAATCCGATTGGAATAAATATGCGAATGTAAGGTGCTTTTGGTATTGAACGGTCTTGTTCGTTAATGAACAAAATCGGATAAGGGAATAGTATGGTTTAGAGAGAGGGAAAAACACAATATTTGGTATATCTGTGTTAATGTTGGAAAAATCGAAAAATGTTTAAGATGTAAAGTTACATATATATCATAAATATATATATATTTATATATATTATATATATATATATATATATATATATATATATATATATATATATATATGCATTTTAGAGACGGTAATTTTCAACATCTTCAAGGTAGGATCGATGGCAATTTTTGCGAAATTTTGGCTTTGTTACGAGACCAATAGCTCTATTTCCTTTCAGGAAATTCGGTAAAAAACATAAAAAATTGGTATATATTTTTAGTACAATATAAATTTTTACCTAATATATTTGATATTGAAAAATAGGTGTAAACAATTATTATATGTTTCCTCAAATTGAATCCTCATGTGAGTTCAATATTAGATCGAGAGTAGTTTGGTGTTCTAGATTTTATCATTCAAAATTATGTTACCTACTGTGAGTGAGAATAATAATAACAGGCATTCGACTAAATTATTGAATAAAAAACAAGTCAATAATCATAACTCATTTTAATTATTCGTCATTTTTAATTCTGTTCCTGAGAGGTATATCGTTACTCCAAGTTTTGCCAATATTATAGCAAAATAAAACAGTAAAGTTGATAGAGACTTTGTGGTTGAAAATATTGATTGCAGAAAATAAACGTTTGGAGTAGGCATTCACAAAACGACCTAATATTATTTCTGCATATCTGTCCATCTGTTTGTCTGTACTTGTAACACGGTAACTGAAAATAAAATAAAAAAAATTGTTACGCAGGAGCTGCGTCAACGAATTTCCTCAGAATACATAAATCACTCTCTAGCGGTAATAATTTTAGTGTGATCAAAATGAAATATAATATCTGATATGACTTTAATATTTACAACAATAGCTGCATTTCCTTTGGAGGAAATTCGCTAAAAATTAAATTTATTAATAGCCAAAATAAATCGATGTATAACGATTATAGTTTATAGTTACTATGGAAACGACAATCAAAATTTTTTACAATAAAATATTTTTCATGTATTTGTGTCAAACAAACACAAAATATTAAATATCTCTCTTAATATTAGAATAATCGAAAAATGTATAAGCATAAAGTTGTAGAAAATCAAGTTTGCTACAATTCATTACTTGATCATTTTTCTTAAACTCTAATGTGAACAGAGATATTTAGAATTTTAACTTTCAATCTTTAATCGTAAATATTTCTGTAAATATTAGTGAATCAGAAAAATGATACGAAACAAAATTACAGTAAAACTTAGTACCTACAACTTAACTCCTGATAAATTTTTCGATTTTCCAAATATTAAGGGAGACAGTGAAATTTTGTGTTTTCCCCTCCGTTTAAACCCCCTGTCCCCTCGTCCGATTTTACCCATTAACGAACTTGACCTTTAGAATACCAAAAGCGACTCAAATACCAAATTTCTTTCCAATCGGAATAAAACTGTGACCATTAGAGAGTCGACAGACATGTATATATATATATATATATAAAAGTACATATGTATATATACATATATATATATATATACAAATTTTAGCGATAGTGATTTTTAACAAATAGGTAGGATCGATGGACATTTGAAGAAATTTTTACGAAATTCCAACATTGGTGCAAAAACAATAGCTGCATTTCCTTTGGAGGAAATTCGCTAAAACGTACATATGTTGTATATACATATATATGTATGTTTATATATATATACATATATATTTATATATATATATATATATATATATATATATATATATATATATATAAATTTATATACAAATTTTTATTTATATAAAAATTTTAGCGATAGTAATTTTTAACAACTAATCGGTAGGATCGATGGACATTTGAAGAAATTTTTACGAAATTCCAACATTGATGCAAAAACAACAGCTGCATTTCCTTTGGAGGAAATTCGCTAAAAAGATATAACGATTTGAAACATATATTCTTTTCAGATTTAAATATAAAATTAACATTCTTCATTCTTATGGTATCGTATGTATATGATTTTACATGCTTTTCCACAACTGTAAAGCTAAATACAGGGATTTTAACAGGATATTGTTTAGCTCATAACTTTCAAACATTCCGTCGTATAAAACATATAAACTATACTGTCAGTAGTGAACTAAAATAGGATCTAACGTTATTATCCACTGATACTGATTTTAACTCGCCTACGCAAGTTTTCATAGAATCTACTGATCATTCTATATATAGTAGCTCCTATGAATCTACAACGTTATAGAAAACTACATACTATACTCGTAGGTATAAAATATACTAGGTATACCTTGATAGTTATATACCTAGATAAATGTCTATTTGCGTTGGATTGATTCTGAAAACAATACAACAAGTCATATCAAATTGTTTTTGCATACAGGTTTACTTGTATTATGAATAATGGATGAATAAAAATAAATACTCAACCAACATAATAAATTATTTTAACTTTACGTGCGATAATAACACGAATTTTCCACATATAGTGGCATGTTATCATAATTATCAGTACCAAATTTAAATTATATTATCGAATGATAATTAGTGAGAACTCTAGGTTTTTGAAATAAAATTTCAATTTCGTCCCCTTTACCTAGATCTGTTTTTTGTATTATAAATACATATTTTGACTACAATGTAGTCATCATCAGTATAAATTAGCTAGTCGTACTTTACTCTTTGACTATTAGAGATAGATATAAAGTCGAGATCAACAGACAAAAACCTTAAACTCGACCTTACGCACTTCCGTGTTCTAGATATATCAGCGTATATCAAAAACGATTGAAAATATTGACCGCAGGAAAAAAAATTGGTATAGGTGTTAAAATGATCTAATTAATCCATTTCCGCATGTCCGTTTGTCTGTTAGTCTGCCCGTCAATACGATAACTCAAAAGCGAGAAGAGATAACGAGCTGAAACAAGCCCTGTATGTGTGTTCTAGAACTAAAAAGTAAGATCAAGTTCGTGAATGGGTAAAATGGGCAAAACTGTCCATCTTTGATACCGTAAGAGGTTGAATAAAAATTTAAATACAAAACATGTTCGTTTTTTTAAAATAAACAACTTAAGTTTGAATTTCTGTTTTATAAATTTCATATTTTAGCCACAAAAAAATAAAAAATAAGACTTCCCAGCGCATCCACTAAAGAAAAATATCATAAATATCATAATATACGTTCTGTGTGTAAACAAAATTTGATTGAAGCACTCAATATCTTTGCGCAGTTTGAATGTTTTTTTTAACTGACGAAAAAAACGTAGAAGGTTCGCAAAATTTCCCTATATTTTTTGTTTATGTATGACCACGCACAACTTTTTACAGAGTAGTCCGATTTCGATAATTCTTTTTTATTGGATATGTCGAAATTGGTACCATATTAATTTGAAAAAGGGTTGAAAAATAGGGAATGGTTGATTTTTCACCACTGAATTTTTATCTGTGAACTGATTTTGTTGAAACTTGACACACATAATATGTAGTTCTAATGTCATTATAAGCCACCAAAAAATAAAAAATAAACCTTTTTAACAAAAAATAGAACCGACCAAAGAAGAAAGTAACTGAGAAGCAAAAAATAATAACTTTGTAACAAAAAATTAAACCTTCGAAAAAAGAAAGGAAAGAATAAAATAGTAACTTTTTAGTTTAAGTCCTACACTATTGTAAATACCTAAATAATTTTAAGTCGGCACCATACAAACAAAATGTAATATTTTGTAATATTTACTCTTAACCGAAGATCAGATTCACCCATTTCGATGGAGATTTTTAGATTAAGCAGACGTAGATTAAGCGAATTTTAGAAAATTCAGTTAAGATGATGATATAATTTGTATATCCATAATTATGGGTGTTTATATTGAAGTTACAGAAAATAGGGTCAAGTAATAAATTGTAGCAAACTTTATTTTATGATAAATTTTATTCATTTTACGAATATTAAAAGAAAAAACTCTAGATTTTATGTTAACACCTACTTCGAAGCTCCCCTTTTCCCCTGGACGAGATTTTTCCGAAATCTCTTCATCTATCCAAAATCAATAGTTGATTGTTTGAATATAGTTAACCGAATACAACGACTTATAGTATTTGCAAGAACTGGTTATTTTTGTTCACATAAATGTGTGGAATAATTATAGATTTTGTGGTTTTTGTGAAGAAAAATTTTTATGTTATGATAAATTTTGAACAAACTCATTATTTTTACACAAGTTCACCTTTACGGGAAATGGAAACAGTAATTTGTTTTCTGTCTGCCTAGCTATCGTAAAGATAACTTTAATACATCCAATAGTTTTGGCTCAGTTTAAGTGTACTGATTATATTCAATTGTAAATTAATTTACATGCACATATATATCGATTATTCATTCTGTCGCTTCCATGGCATTGTACACATCTCTTTGTTTCAATATTCATGAAATTATAATAAATATGAGTAACCTACACAACACATTTATATGGTGTTATATTGTAATCTACCTTCGCCGTACTCATACTTGTTATGATATGCTTAGAATGGAGTACTTTCAGTGTAGGGTAAGATTGGTTTTTCGAAATATAGAAAGAAATTTACTTTTTGATCTAGAATAATATATCTTCTATCTCCAACCTATTTCAAGCAATAGTTGCATGCAAATTTTTCAATCTTCTTTCGATATTGATTACGATAAAGTGATTAGCAAAACTTATAGTTATAGTTATATATAGTTATAGTATATAAATTTAGATAGTATATATTATAGGGGCGAGTAGCCAAAATCGTACTACCTACGGGATTTTTTATATATCTAATTAGCTGACCCGGCGAACTTCGTACCGCCTAATAATTAATAAATATTGTTTTTAGTAATTAGCCGAGTCTTCTATCTATCTATCTATCTATCTCGCTATTTATCTATCTTTAAAAAAAATAAATATCTAGCTATAAAAAAATAGGGGTTGGTGATAGATGGGTGAAAATTTAGGGTTGTATGTAGTTTTTAATGCCACATATTTTAAACAAAAAAAATATAAAAAATTTTCAAAACATAGTTTGGGGTGGACCACCCTTATCACTTAGGGGTATGAAAAATAGATTACGACCGATTCTCAGACCTACCGAATGTACATATTACATTTCATAAACGTAGATCAAGCTATAAAACCTATCTTAATTATACTTCAGTTTAATTTACTTCTTATACAAACGACTTCAACAAACCACTTGTGAGAGGATATAAAATTATATACACGTAACAAAAAAAAAATGTTTGGGGTGGACCACCCTTATCATTTAGGGGTATGAAAAATAGATTACGACCTATTCTCAGACCTACCGAATATACATATAAAATTTCATAAACGTAGATCAAGCCCTTTCGGAGGAGTTTAACTACAAACACCGCGACACGATAATTTTATATATTAGATAAACAATACACATTTTTACTAAAATTGTCGTTACCAATTATACTTTGATCTTTGCAGAAACCTTCTAAAGTAAACATTCTACGTGTGAAATAAAATTTAAAGAGTGATTTGAGTAATTATAAAAGACATTGTAGAAGAACAATTGGACCTATATCCTACCCCCGTAATCACCCCCCCCCCCCAACCCACCTGAAACTTTTATGGTTAATTTATATGCACTTCAACTACATATAAAAAAATCAAGCCTGAATCTTTTTGAAGCTCCAATGCTCGTACATCCTTAAATTTCACTTGTTTGTTCAAATTTTTAGTACAATAACTACAAAGAAAACAAGAAACAAGTAAAATAAAATAAATACAGACGAATTTGAAATGTTTGTATATAGGATAGAATTGATGATGTAGTATATTTGGTATAAGAAAGAATATGTGTAACAATTACGGAGCACACAAATAATAATGTATGACATACAGACACTCGGATAGACCTACATTTAGTATATATTTTGAACATAACAATTTCAGCAGTTTGTCAACTTTAAGATGACATATCGCTACAATATACAGATGTAGCGCATACGATTGTTACCGTAGGAACAGCTATTACAAGATACATAATAAATAAATACTGATGTATATATTTATAGAACACATTCGTTGATATATTAGGCTTGCTTATAATTTTGTTGTGATAAGGAAAATACTGGATGGATGAGTCGGTATGAAAATACCATATGCTGGGAGTGCATTTTATATATTAAATTTTCTCAGATGCAATGAATTCGTTAATCAAAGTATTTAGTATAATTTTCTTTGACATGTTTCTTGAATTTTACTTTTTGAGTTTAAAAGCAAAAATTTTCTTAAAGATTATTTCATAAAATTCAAACTATTAAATCTAAATCAGGTAATCAAGATCCTGTGTGTTGGAGAAAACAATCGATTTTAATTTTACCATTCAAAGTAGGAAATTGTGTACCAGTCAAGTAGCCGAGCGTTTTAAGGCGTCATGTCTGCGCAGTATTCAGTACTTGGAAACTGGGAGGTTATGGGTTCAAATCCCGACACCGGCAGTTTGTCAATTATAAAAAAAAAGGGGTGGTTGATTGACTAAACTGTCGGCGTATGGACAAGAACGAAGTAACCGGCTATGCTTGAGAAGGTTTTCTGCAGTTTCCTTCACGAACTCCAGATGAATATCGGCAAAGTTCCTATCATAGTCGGCTGCAGCCGCATATCCTACCAATTCCTAGTCTACTCACAAATTCCTTCCACTCCACTCACATTCTCACATCCTAAGGCATCACAATGGACCTTATGGCCGAAGTGTAGCCCGTCCAGGGCAACCTTTACAATCTATCTCTCTCTCTAGGGAATTGTGTAATTGTGAAAAAGAAGACTATGCCATTTTCGAATTGTGTGATTGCCATGAACATAACAGTGAGGTCCGAATGTTTTATATAAAACAACAGACATATTTAGAAAATTATTAACAGGGATGTTTGAGCTAAAATTGTGGCAAAAATATTCAGTTTATGAAAAAAATTCGAAAAACATTGGTTGCTTGTAAATCATTCCTATAATTCTTACGGTTTTAAATATTGTGCGTACACATTTGAATATTAAGAGACCATCACACCAGCGTAATAAATTTTCAGCCTAACAATTTTTTTGGCAGTTTCATGTATCTACAACCTATCTATTTTCGTAGTCTAGCCAAATTATGCTTTGGCCTGGGCACAACCATGTTATTACCAAATTGAAAGGTTTAAAAGGCATAAAAACAAAAAGTTTTTTTGTTTCTCTAGCATGGTTAGTTATTTAAAACTATAATTTAAGCTTGCACATGAAAATACCAAGGAAATCAGTACCATTATTCGGAAAAATTTATTGGACCATTTTTAAAGTATACAATAAGACTTCAAAACAGTTTTTTATCAATCCCGATATCTCAAAACATAACGGAGTTGCATGCGCATGATTTTTCTGGGAAAGTGCATCAACTCCATAGCAGTCCCGTTGGATTAAAAATCATGAATAAATTTTGTGCACAACTTCATTATATTAGTACCAAATCCCTGAAAACATTAAGTTTTTTAAGACATACTTTTCAAACAAAATTTTGATAAATTTTTTACAAAATTTCGTAGGCACGTATTACGTATAACGTATGGAGACTACTATTGTAAATAGTAGTGTCACTTAAAAACGGTGAAACTTGATTAGAAATATAAGAGATTAAAATTATAACTGACAAAAAGGTAATAGATATTAGATATAACAAATATATATATATATATATATATATATATATATATATATATATATATATATATATATATATATATATATATTCGACCGACCGTAGACAATTCGGTACTGATTTCAATTAAATAGATACTACCTGTCAATTTTCTTTATTTGATGAACGCCAAAACGATTTGAAGTCGTTTTCTCAAATTTCTCACAGAATAAATCTCAATATTCTAGTCAAGCTAAGAAAATAACCCTGTGTTATGTGAGGTTGTAGTGGCTGCCCCGTGTGGGTCACACTTAGACCATAAGGTTCCTTGCGATACCTATATTAAGGATTTGGGTGGAGGGCAAGGAATATGCATGACGGCAAGGAATTGGTAGGTTATGCGACTGCATAAAATTTAAATATATATTTATATATATATATATATATAAATATTTATATATATTTATATATAAAATTTATATATATTTATATATATAAATATATATATATATATATTTATATATATATATATATATATATATATATATATATATATATATATATATAAATATATATTTAAATTTTATGCAGTCGCATAACCTACCAATTCCTTGTCTTCATGCATATTCCTTGCCCTCCACCCAAATCCTTAATATAGGTATCGCAAGGAACCTTATGGTCTAAGTGTGACCCACCCGGAGCAGCCACTACAACCTAACATAACATAGGGTTATTTTCTTAGCTTGACTAGAATATTGAGATTTGTTCTATGAGAAATTTGATAAAACAACTTCAAATCGTTTTGGCGTTCAACAAATAAAGAAAATACCGAATTATCTACGGTCGGATAGTGCCCCAACCATCATCCCATGCATCATCCCAATTATATTATTCCATACGTATATATACACATAAAATTCACAATAAAATGAATGATATTTATAAAATATATTTGGTTTTAGTTCAATCAAAGATATATTTGAGTATGTTTCCATAGAAATAAATACCGTTCAAAAAATAATATTTACTCAATAATTTTCCACTTTTCATCTGTTATTAACGACTTTTCGGTAAAATGTAGCTATTTTTTGTGCAAGATGAAGTAATTTCGAAAAAAATTTATTAAATCGTACAAAAATAAAAATTTTTTAAAAATCGTCACGTAGAAATTATGTTAACTAAGCATTTTCTTATAGGAAATAATAAAAAATTTCGTTCAAATTTTTTGAAATAGCGATACGATACATTAATGCTGCAAATGACTGACATAAGTGCTTATTTTAAACATCAATATACAAACCTTTGTGTTAAGGTATAGCGTACACTCCCGTTCAAAAAAGTTAACCAATCTGAACAGAGTTAGTATAATACAATTTCGATTATTCTTGTACTAAATGTATTTTATAGATACAACATAATATTTAATTCTTATATTTAAGAGGAAAATATAACACTTTACATGTATTTACTATACATATATTTTTTAAAGGCTTACTTTGTTTATTACTCACACCGATATAAAATTTATATCCTTTAAAAAAACTATGAATACAGTTTTATAATAATATTTGTTTTTACAACTTAAAAAATATATATTAATCTTTGTTATAATATTTACATTCAAAACACAAACTAAATTAATATTGTTTACAATCATTTCTTATAACTGGACAACATCGAAATTTTAATTTAAATATTTCATATTCATTCCATTTTGAGATTTATATAAAACGGTCATTTTAAACAAGGAACCTGAATATTTCAAGGAAATTTTGTTTTTGGTAAAAATGATCTGAATGAAAATTATTCTTTGCGGAGGGGCACATCTTATGGTGATCTTCATTTTCAATATAACCATGACCTTTAAGGTTATTTGAAGATCAACTTGTTCTTTTCAAAAGAAAACCCTTTTTTGGCAAAATCCTATAGGTGACGAGAACGGAACATTAAAACCGGGTAGTTAAGTCTATATTGCCTACGATTGTATTTTTTGAGAAGTCTTTAGAAAAAATTTATCAAGAATAAAAATGTGTTATTGGGGGTCAATCAATAGAGATCGACTTTTTTTGTTAATGACTTGGAAGGTCATGGTTGATATCGCTGTAAGAACGAAAAAACTTTGTTTCTGGTAATTTTGTATAAAAACGTAAAAATCTATTCATAAAAAAATTTTAAAGAATTTGATTCGAGTCCTTCAAAGTAGTTATTTAAAACAATGCCCTACGCGTTATCCCTGTAAAAATTAAAGACAAAGAAGTTTTAGAATCTTTAAATTTTGTCGAAATATGCCCTCATTACCAAGAGCAATTTATTATTATTATTATTATTAAACACATCAGTATATCCAGTGACTGACTCATCGTTAATACGCATACAGTTTTTAATATAATTATGTGATAACTTATACTTTAGGATAATACCGACAGATTGTATCAAAAACTATTCTGATACGACTTTTGTTATTGAATTTTTTTGTATAGTGAAATTTGACCTGATTTTTTAAAGCGAAATTGTTTAAATACTCTCTAAAAAATGGTTGTTTTCGAACGAAAAAATTTCTTTCATATTCGTTACAAATGATATAGTCGGGATTATGGGTTTATTCTTATTATGTTTAATCTGAAAACCGTATATTTGAATAACACATCTTAATGGATATTTAATGGGTAGAAAATGGATAAATTTGTGTTTTATTTAAAGTTAAAAACATTCATTCTAAAATATCAATTTTATTTTAAAAAGTCACAAATTTTTTTGTGTTTGAATATCAAACAATATGAAAAAAGACTATTCCGTTCAAAAACAACAATGTTTTAAAACTATTTAAAAAAAATTGCGACAACAGTTTCAACACTCTGCCAGGAAATTAACAACTACATTGGTTAATATTTTTTTTGAACGAGAATGTACTCATGATCTTATTGTTACGGAAATGATCCGATTATTTTAAGAGGTGGTTTACTACAATCCATATATTCTGGATGCCTAATTTTAAACAATGCTCCAAAAGGGCGTTTATGGAAAAAATTACCCGATTATAACTTGTATACGAGGTTGTACCACCAAGCAGTAGTAGTAGTAGTAATGTAGGGAGGTCAAAGCCAGGCAAGTAAGTATTTCTAGGCCTTTTATACCGAGCTCTAAGAAACCCATTCCCTCAACCTCTTGTATCCACTACCACATCTGGTACGTTTCCTCTAGCTTTGTGTTCGTTGTTGAACCAACCCATCTGCTTTACGAATGACAGGACGGAGCTCCACTTTAGTTGTTTTACCTCAACTTCCCCCATTTTGGTCGAGCCGAAGTTTAGATACCTCATTTAAGCTCTGTAGGGACATTTTTCCAGGAGGTAGAAGGGCGTATCATTCATCCGGACCGATCACACTGATCCTTGTTATTCCTAGATGTGAATCCGGTCCCTGGCATGGGAGTGCGGCTCCTTTATGGGCGAGTTTCGTCGAATGTTTCATTGCCCCCAATTACGCAATATCCTGGTACCCACATCAAGGTGACTTCTTTCGTCCTCGCCAAGCTCTCCAGTATTTCTGAGCATTCGAGAATCAGAGGAGATGTTATTTTAGCACATCAGTTTGATTTGACCGCGGCTTTAACTGCAGCTATCCGACCAGATATAACGCCGCTGCTCAGTGCAATCGACTACTTCCTTCATATTCGCCCTATTGCAAAAATGTCACTAACGTCTCTATTTTTGACCCTTTTCTTGCTTCAAACCACCAACAAAAGCCTAATATTCTTGATAATAGTACTACTCTAGATAATTTGTTCTCAGGACCTTGCACCCTAACGAAGATTGTCATCATTCTCAAAATTGCAATCTTAGTATTTGAAAATTATAATAATCTCTAAATTAGAAAATCTTTTTTGTAAATGGCCATAAAATTTTTAACTATTTACAAAAATGTTGTGAAATGTGTGTTCCATTTGAACAACGCTTGATCTTAAAATAACCTTGAAAGGCATGGTGTAGGGGAACATCAAGATCACCATAAGATTGCCCCTTCCCCCTCCGACGAATACAATTTTTTCTCCAAAAACTCTCCCTTGAAGAAATATCTAGGTGAATTGTTTAAAATGAGCATCCTGTATAAATCCGTTGAAGTATACTGCTTTTCAGTAAATTTGAACCAGTAAGTCACATTCTAAGCGTATATATTACGGAAAATATGTATATTACATACAGAAACACTTAGAATGTCTCAACTGGTAGAGTTTTTATGAACGGGAGTGTATATATCCGGGACCAAACTTGTAATTTGTCGTATATATATATTAGAGTATACAGTATTTACAACAGTACGCTGTAAAAGTTTTCGATAGGCATCCATTATTTCCGACTTCGAAAGCTAGAAAATCTTCATTAAAAGATAAAGATATTCCATAACTATATCAAAGCACAGAGCACAGATAAAGGCCACTTTGTCAGATCGCAGAGGCAGTTTAAGCAAATTTCACTACATTATCAATAATGATATATTTTAATTACAGTAGCATGTAGTATAATACAGACTCTGGGATAACAATAAATTATATTTTTCAATAAGTTTTTGCACTAATTAACGTAGATATGGTTTTAGATGAACGTAGATATGGTTTTTGAATGAACGACGATAGAGAAATGTTTTCAATATCTGGGGCTGTTATATAAATTTAAATGCTCAAATAAAATCTCCATTTAGCAAAATCACGATTTACGTAGTACGGTTTATTTAATTTATTTATTGATTTTCCAATTATATCCCCTCAATTATATTAAATTTGCTACACTGTTATTATTCAAAAATAATATTTTATAATTTCTTTATCCATTACATAAACTTTATTATCAATAAATTCATTTATGAAATTAATTTAACATACCCACCCAATCTCTATAACAAACAATTACAAATAATATTTGAACGAAAATTTGAATTTATATTAATTTTGTTAATACCATTTTGCATGGTATGGTATGGTTCTACACAACGTGTGTTGATTATGAGAATTCAAGCGATGATTACTATTACATACATGAATTTTCTGAGATTGAAATTTAAAAGGTTTGGTATAATTTTCATATAGTATACTCGCTATGAGCAAGCCGACCCATAATAATATTCATTCCCATAAAGTATAATAAATGCTTAAAGTATTTTCATTAAATGCAAAGACTGAAATTTATTAAGGCAATTTTCGTTGTACTACCTATGTTTTATAATGTGTAAAATACAGAAAAACAATATCTTGGTACCCTTGTAACTTACCGAGTTTGTTTCTTGACGTACAGGAATATCAAAAAATGGTATTAATAGTACCAAAGAGAAGTAGCTAACTGCAGAAAATGTATTTGCTTATTTTAAACGATGCGATCATTGTGATCAAGACCTCTCAATATTGACTATTTAAAAAAAAATATGGGAGAAGCAAACCTCGTCGGATTGAAGTGGAAGGGGAAGCACAATGGACCGTAAGGTCCAAGTACAATGCATCTATATACCCCAAGATATATATATATATATATATATATATATATATATATATATATATATATATATATATATACCCTATATTCAGACATTATCGGATATTTGTGTTTTGAGGACGCGTGACGAGCAGGTCATAATATATCATATTAAAAAAATTAATTAAGAACAGTAATTTTCAAATTTTTTAATAGTATTAATATTTAAAAATGACTTCAAAACATCCAATGTATAAATTTATATAAACAATTTTGAATATAATATTATTATTTTTTTTAAGACAAATTATAGACAGTTTTGACAGACATGTCTAATAAAAATATAAAAAATATATATATATAAAAAAAATTAGAATAATATGAAAAAGTTGGGCGTTGCATCACAATCGTCTTTGTTGTAGAGGATAGCATACTGAACTAGATATCCAGAGGCCCGAGGTTCGATTCCTGGTTGACGAGTTAATTTTTTCATATCAGTATTTAATTTAATTAATAAATTCAATGACAATGAAATGTGTCGGAGTATACGCTATAGTCTTCTACAGTTTGTCATACGTAACCGAAAGGAATTTGGACAAACATTGTATGTTGACACGAAATTATACACAAATAAACAAATATTAAAATAAAAATATCACTTCAACAGAAGTTAATACTGTCTAATAAATATATAAAAAATATATATAAAAAAATTAGAATAATATGAAAAAGTTGGCCGTTGCATCACAATCGTCTTTGGTGTAGAGGATAGCATACTGGACAAGATATCCAGAGGCCCGAGGTTCGATTCCTGGTTGACGAGTTAATTTTTTCATATCAGTATTTAATTTAATTAATAAATTCAATGACAATGAAATGTGTCGGAGTATACGCTATAGTCTTCTACAGTTTGTCATACGTAACCGAAAGGAATTTGGACAAACATTGTATGTTGACACGAAAGTATACACAAATAAACAAATATTAAAATAAAAATATCACTTCAACAGAAGTTAATACTGTCTAATAAAAATATAAAATATATATATATATATATATATATATATATATATATATATATAAAATTAGAATAATATGAAAAAGTTGGCCGTTGCATCACAATCGTCTTTGGTGTAGAGGATAGCATACTGGACTAGATATCCAGAGGCCCGAGGTTCGATTCCTGGTTGACAAGTTAATTTTTTCATATCAGTATTTAATTTTATTAATAAATTCAATGACAATGAAATTTGTCGTAGTATACGCTATAGTCTTCTACAGTTTGTCATACGTAACCGAAAGGAATTTGGACAAACATTGTATGTTGACACGAAAGTATACACAAATAAACAAATATTAAAATAAAAATATCACTTCAACAAAAGTTAATACTGTCTAGTAAATATATAAAAAATATATATATATATATAAAAATTAGAATAATATGAAAAAGTTGGCCGTTGCATCACAATCGTCTTTGGTGTAGAGAATAGCATACTGGAAAAGATATCCAGAGCCCCGAGGTTCGATTCCTGGTTGACGAGTTAATTTTTTCATATCAGTATTTAATTTAATTTATAAATTCAATGACAATGAAATGTGTCGGAGTATACGCTATAGTCTTCTACAGTTTGTCATACGTAACCGAAAGGAATTTGGACAAACATTGTATGTTGATACGAAAGTATACACAAATAAACAAATATTAAAATAAATAAAATCTGAAATATCGGATATCGTAAGCAAATAACGATATATTCAAAATATTATTTTTATGGCTTGTTGTTTGTTTTTAACCCGACTTCAAAAAGGAGGCTGGTTCTCAATTCGTCTGTATTTTTTTTTTTTTTTTTATGTGTGCTACCTCAGAACTCCGTCATTTATGAACCGATTTTGAATTTTTTTGTTTTGTTTTAAAGGGTTTGGTTTCCCATTGGTCCCATTGGCACCCATTTGCATTCTGATGAGGGGATCCCCGGGAAATCGAGGAAAATCCTCATTTTATATGTGATAACCGATTTCTGCGAATTTTTTTGTTTTGAAAGGGTATACTGATTCATAAGGGGATAATAAGAACATTTTTTTAAAAACTGACTTCAAAAAAATTTTTTACAAAAAAAAACCGACTCCAAAAAAAAAATTTTTACAAAAAAACAAAATGCATGCAAAAAAAACTTAATATCTGTTATGAAAAAATGCACTAAAAAAAAAACAACGGATAAAAAAAATGTGTTATAAAGAAATGCACCAAAAGTTAGTAGGTCATTTAGTTGGTCTACCCATATTTAGACAAATAAAATAAGTTATAGAACTTCAAAGTCACTAAAAAGCGAGAAATAAAACCTATTTTGACAAAATGGAAACCCGACTTCAAATATTCTATAGCAAAAAATGCAATAAAAAGTAAAAAAATAATTGCATATTCTTGTGCCAATTTTAGTTCACCTAAGAAAAAATTTTTAAATTTATATGTACAATTATTGTTATTTTTGGAGACGATGTCCAAAAGTTATATGAATTTCTCTATGCTGACACCGAATCCAAAAATAACAATAATATATTTAAAAATTTTTGCTTAGGTGAACTAAAATTGGCACAAGAATATACATTTATTTTTTTACTTTTTAGTGCATTTTTTGTTATAGAATATTTGATTTTTGAAGTCAGGTTTCCATTTTGTCAAAATAGGTTTTATGTTTCATAATCATGTAAACTGATTGTGAAAAAAATCCTACGTTTAGTAATAATAATTAAAGGTCGCTCGAAAACAAATTTATTTATTTATTTTATTCCAACGTGTGGGGATTAATTGACTAAACTGTCGGCGTATGGACATGAACAAAAGTAACCAGCTATGCTTTTCAAGGTTTTCTTCAGTTTCCTTTCACAAACTGCAGATGTATATCGCCATAGTTCCTATCACAGTCGGTTGTAGTCGTACATGTCGTACATACAATTCCTAGTCCAGATACCACTTTCTTGTGCTTTAGGAGTCGTTAAAAATGCCTAGAAAGACCTACTTGCCAGGCTTCGACCTCCCCTTCGCTACTTTACATTAATGGCGTAACGGAGAGGAGGTTGAAACCTGGTAAAACTTTCTTTCTGTCTTGGATCTATATATAGAAGTCGTTTGATTTTTCGTATAATAATTAAGTATACGTACTAATATATTGAACGTTTTACCAAATCGATAACAGCTTACTAGTAGTGTACCAATGATAAACAAAGTAATTTAATTTGTAACGTTTTATTGGATTGTGTAACCGGGATAAGACACGTGCCATTCTTGAACTATAAAATACAGCGTATAAAATAACATTGTGCATTGTGTTTTTAACATTTCTTGTTGATAGGTTTTTTTAACACCATTTTAAACCTTCTAAACGAAATTGAAGTTTTGTATAAATGTACATAAACAAACGTTGTATGAAGTAAAATATCCATAGAGTGTATCGTTTCTTAAAGCATAATATAGTTGTTTGAAATTCTATCTTTGACTGTTTTTAAACTAAACTCCAGAAATAGGTCCTGGAGGAATCAATTAAAATATATGTAAAATGCTACCCATGAAACAATAAAACAGCATTTGAATCGAACCATTCATTACAATTTCATTTCATCTTAACTTATTACAACTCTGGTTTTGTACCCCGAATTATTAACAATCCGAGCAAATCATTCTTATTGAATGCATATTTTAGATTGACTTGCGGTCATATCACGGAAATATTTTCACCATCTGGGCCCTATTCTTGAGCTTACTACATATTGTTATCTCATTTGATCCAAAATTGTAGGAGCAAAAAAAAATTATGGTTGATATGATTTGCATATTCAGTGTAATAGATTTGAAGCTTTAAATACAGATTTATCCAAGTTTCAGCTCTTACTTTGATGCAGTCGAAATTCAAATAATGTACTTTGCCAATGCATCCTGCAATATGTAGCTTAGTTGAAAGAGCACTGGTCCGGAAAACACGGTGTCCTGATTTCTATTAATATCCCAGATGTTTATGTGATTTCATATCTAGCATTAATGATGAATGATTGATGAATATCGAGATATAAGATCTATTGTGCTCAATCATTAATGAGAATGATGTTACAAATGTTCACACATATTACTTTAATGCCAAATTTACTAAACGAGTTAATAATAATAATAATACACAAGTGTAGTACCGCAAATGGGTCCCTAGCACCTAGACTAAGGGCTCCTCTGTGTCGTCCTTGAAAACCTTCTATAACCAATAAATATTTTTTAAATGTTATCAGTCATTTTTTTTTACTCTATGAAACCCCTAAACTTATTCGTCATTATTTAAATTATTGATATTCTGAATGAATTTAAATAATTATTTTCAATTACTTTGGGTGACTTGAAGATAATGTTTTCCATGTTGGGCATCAATAATTTAAAATATTTTAGAAGATTACAAAATCATTCCTACAATTTTGCCATGGCGTCGATGGCGTATAGGGTAATCCGGCCCTAGATAGATGCAAAGTTTACAAAAATAAATTTTTTAATTCGAAAATAATAAGTTTAAGACACCAAAACGTCTTTTAAAAATTTTTTATTTAAATTAAGTGGAAAAGCCATAATAATGGAACTTTCGTTTTCATAAAATCATATTCTTAAAATTGATACTTTTAAAATATGAACATAAATAAAATTAACCCATTCTGGGTTATGTTTTACATTCTACGTTCTAAATGAGATTGTTGACATTAGTCCAATATTAAATAATTTTACTTTTATCTTTTCAAGTACTGTAATATTTCTTTTAAATTTGATATAAATTAATCAAAACGTGATTTTTGTACACGGTATATAATATATACCAGTTTA
Organism: Nineta flava; assembly: GCA_963920215.1. NCBI lineage: Eukaryota > Metazoa > Arthropoda > Insecta > Neuroptera > Chrysopidae > Nineta > Nineta flava. Next base: position 48,291,483 of record OY986040.1, read on the forward strand.
AGTTGAGCTCCGACTTTGTAACGGTTGAAAATATTGATCACAGAAAATAATTTTTGGTATAGGTATTCATAAAATGGGCTAATTAGCACGATAAGCTAAAAAACGCAAAGATCAAGCTGAAATTTCGTATGTCTGTTTCAGAGCTATAAGTAAGGTCAAGTTCGTGAATGGGCAAAATCGGACAATGTTTTCGAAAAATGGACAAAAAATATTTCTTTTTTGAAAATAAGTTTTTTTATAAATTTAAACATAAATTCAGGATATACCCGGTATTTAAACTGTACACTCAGTTAGTTGTTATTTTCTCTTGTTTTTTATAGTGTAGTAAAGCAAAATCATCCTCAATATTCACGGTCAGATATTTTACTGCAATATTTCAAATAAAAAAGTTAAAATAAACTTCAAATATTTTTTCGTTACCCAGCTAGTCAGCCTTAGCTTCAATTCGTAGGTAATCAACGATAACAATCAGAATAAAATGACTGGCGGTTTTTTAATTTTAATAACAAATTAAAAAGGTTTTCAATTTTTAACCGATTTAGAAAGTTTTTGATATATTTTAATTTTTATTTTCGAAAAATTATCAAATATTTCATTTGTCAGAATGTTAGTCAACATCTCAACTATTCAATTTCAAAGAAACATTACGGGTTGATCCACACTGTAGTGCCGATCACGGTTTGTTCTCTGTCCGATCTCGGTCGGGTAAAATATTATCAAGTTAAGAAAAAAATTTGTGCATTCATACTATCGGCCACAGCCCAGTCCCGGTCCAATCACACTCCAATCATGATCAGTCTCGAAGAATATTTTTGAGTGAGATCGAACTGGTAACGGCATGTGAACGATAGTGTGAATGCTTCTCTGTTCCCGGTTCAGTCAGCTATTACCCACTGAAGCGACAAGTGCATCAAATGTAACTAATGTAAATTTGAAAGATTTTATTAAATTCCTATTTAATAATTGAAAACATTTATTATTTAAGATTATCCTAAGTTAATTTCGGGTAAGTTTTTTTAAACTATTTTTGGAGTGATTTTCTTTAAAATCATTTCAAACGTCATTCTTCATCATTACTTATATGACGATAGAGAGTGTGGTACTCTCCTTCCGTTTTTCATTGCAATAAACTTGGATGCACCCGCATTCTTCTTCTTGCTTCACGTTTTCTTCTTGTGCTGATAATATTATCTTCTTCATCAAGAATAAGAGATGTAATAGCTAATTTTTCAATCGAAAAGTTTGATGAGATTTTTCGGCCGTTAATATTACAATCAATTACATACTTTTATAAAGTTTATTATTTATTACAAGCCAAATTCATCCGACTTTGATTATTCGAACTGAGATTGTTAATACTATCAGACCGAGATCGGATCGAGAACTAACCGTGATTGGCATTATAATGTGAACATGATTAGACTTTATCAGGCGGAGATCGGACCGAGAACGAACCGTGATCGACACTATAGTGTAGATCGACCCTACATACTCTTTTTACGAATTCTTAATTGTTATGAAATTTAAACTATTCATGAATATGATGTGAAGTGTTAGAGACATGCATGTGATCATGCATACACGTTTACTGGCAACTATATAACGTGCGTAGTACGTATGTGTAAACAGTAACACGATCTTCAATTCGATCTCATTAGTGTTTGTGAATGTATATTTAGTATATTAAATTACACTAATTATACTTAAACCCACACTATTATTTTATAGCCTCTAGTATATAATTTTATAGACTATTAATTCATTGTATGTATCATATAATAATAACAATGTTCTTGTACAATTATTGTGTATCAACAAAGATCAGAAATTATACCATCCAATCATAAATACTATTTTGAGGTTCAAGTTTTAATAGAGTGAAAAGTAGATAGATAGATTGTAGAGGCTGCCCTGGACGGACTACACTTCTATTGTGATGCCTAAGGATGTGAGGATGTGAGTGGAGTGATGGGATGGTAGGAACTATGCCGATATTCATCTGGAGCTCGTGAAGGAAACTGCAGAAAACCTTTTCAAGCATAGTGGGTTACTTCGTTCTTGTCAATACGCCCAGGTATAACGCCTTTTTTTTTTAACAGTTGACAAACTGCCGATGTCGGGATTCGAACCCATAACCTCCCAGTTTCCAAGTAGGCATACTGCCCAGACACAACGCCTTAGACCGCTCGGTCACTTGGACTGGTTGTGTGAAAAGTAACTAGACTAATTTGGATTAGACAGTCAAGCTGTTGAATAGGAATCAAATGAATAATCTTTCTTACTTCAGAATGTCAATATTCTAGCTATTTGAGTTCGTACTTGAAAATAAAATACATCATTTATGTTACATGTAAAATTGTACCATCTAGTGAATAGATCCATTCTTCATGTACAACCTAGTAATACCATTCTCTATTTCCAGAAGCAAATTGTCGACGCACTCTTGGGCAATCAGATTCAACATTTGGAAATGACCCGTAGTGAAACTCGTCGAAAACGTTATTTTGTTAGGAGCCACTTTACCAAACGTCAAGTAGTCCTGAGGTTTTTGTAAAATCAAATTGTAGTAAATTTAATCTAGTTTAAAGTAAGGAAGAATAACTTTTTCTACCAGACACATAATTTTGAGCAAAAACTGAAAAAACATTTCGCTGTTTTTTTGGATACTGCGCAGTTGGCACAGGTCCTTTTACTACTAGGCTACAAACAACAAGACATAAATCAAACTACTTTACCGTTTAAGTTTGATAGTATATATTTACTGAAGTACAATGTTATACAATATAATTTCGCTGTTTTTTGGCTACTTCGCAGTTAGCACAGGCCCCTTTACTTCTGAGGACCAAACAACATAATGGTCTGACATCCAAGCACCACAATAAAAAAATCACTTTTGGACCTTTCTGAACTACAATGTTATGCAATATAATTGGATTGTCTGGAGGAACTTCTGAAAGTGGCAAAACGGAACAATGTTAAATTGATCTGGGTGTTGGGTCACAGTGGTTTCAAAGGAAACGAAAAAGCGGATACCTTAGCAAAGAAGGGACTCGGAATGCCATTTATAGGCCCAGAGCCTATTTTAGGAATTCCAAAGATTGCGTGTAAACAAGTGATCAGCGAGTGGTCAAATGCTAAACACCGTGATCACTGGGAAAAAGTACCGCGGCAAGACCTCGGAAAGGTTCTGCTTCAGAGTGCAACAAAGAGGTTATCTCTCGATACACTGAGGCTGAACAAGATGCGGAACAACTGCGGAGGGTTATCGGGTTCACTACCGGGCATTATCCCATGCGGAAGCATCTGCACACAATGGGACTCCATAACGGCTCCATTATGTGCAGATTGTGTGGCGAGGAGGAAGAAACATCCAGCCACAGAATCTGTGACTGCGAACTCTGGGTTACAGCAGATACAGGATATTCGGTGCATCTCACCCCGAATATATGAACCTTCGGGAGGACCTGATAAGCAAGCTCCAGGCTATTGCCAACATATGGGAGAAGCGAGTCTCGTCATACTGAGGTAAAAGGGGGAGCACAATGGACCATAGGGTCGAGTGCAATAGTTTTTTTACCCTGATATTAATAAATCAATCAATGCAATATAATTACGTTGTTTTTGGATACTACGCAGTTAGCATAAATCCTTTTACTACTAAGGTCCCAACAACATAATGACCTGAGGCCCAAACATAATAAAAAATCAGAACAACTTGACCTTTCTGAACTACAATGTTATACAATACAATTTCGCTTTTTCGAGGTCCAAACAACATAAGAAAAATTCAGAACTATTTGATCTTTTACAAGTTTGAATGCGTATATTTACTGAACTACAATGTTATACAAAATAAGAGTTGAGTGAAAAATAATTTGATTGAGATATTTGCGGTAATGTCATTAAAAAGAACTAACTTATGTTCCTATTATTTTTTTTAAAACCATTAAAATGATACCCGTTTTCATCAAGATAATAGTTCCCATTTAAAGACAAACGATTGGTCTTGTATCTAGAGAACTGACATTCAGATTATTTTTTAATGATCCTTCGGAAGATTTTCCATAAAGTGTTAAATTCTTGATAATCCACATTAAAATAAGACATTATTTATTGCTTCTAGGATCGATGACCTGCATCAAGTAATTTGGATATTCGGCAGCCGGCAACGCATCACCTCGAGACTTTCATCGCGAAGTAAAGTTCCCTTTTCACACCTATTAGATAGATTGTGTGTCATTTATATCTTTTGTTACGCAGTTCTACGTAAGTTTTACAAGCAACCATTATTTTTTAATAATTTGGTAATACTAGCATTTTAAAAAGGATTTTTCCTAGTTTTTTTGTTTTTTTTTTTTTTTTAAATGATACAACTATTTTGTGGTTGTTAAATTCTAGTTATTGTATAGTTAATAGTGTAGCAAACAAAACGTATATATCATTCTTATTTAGGATTTAACTTGTTATTTAACTTCCATACTGTCAAAAATTAAATTGTTATTTTTACAATTATTATTTTATATGGTCGAATCTTTTTGATTATTTGATAAATATATTTTGATTATTTTTTGCATTATTTTTTCATACTCATTAATGGGGTGGGAGAGGGCTATACCTTTTTGGATAGCCTAAAACATACCAGGAACCTATCTCATCTCCTTTCTCTACCTTTTTAAATGTCAAAATATGGGATCAGCAATTTAATTTTAGTTGCGGATTCTATTGAGCTTATTTACCTACCTTTAAGTGACGGTTCTTTTCCTTGAAATCACCCAACCTTTTTCCACATCATAATTAATTCAATAATCCGAATATAAAATATATTTTTATTTTTATTTGCTTGTGTTAATTTCACTAACCCTTTCGGGTACTAGTTATTTCTTTAACCATTTTGGGTTATTTAATTTTATGTCAAACTCATTGCTATATCTACCAAGGTACACAGCTAACTATGTCCGTCTTTTAGAATGTGGACTGATAATGCTCGTTAAAACTAAAAATCGCAAGAGCCATAAATTGGTTATTGAAAGTATTCAATATGGAGACAGATACCCACATATTTGTCTGAAAAGTTTGCTGACACTGTACAGATCCTCAGACGCAAATATGAAATTTAACTGGCTTAACAGAGTTAAAAATATTCTCAGTAATTGTGAAACTGGTTTTACGTTACATAATCTGAACGGGACCTTCGTAAATCCGAGAACTCGACCTACAATAGTGCATACGCATATTCGAAAACATGTATATCAATCGAACCATATTTTAATATGTGTGATGACTTAAATCAAGCAAGGCTTTTCTGCCGCTTCAGAATACCTAATCTAATAAACTAACTTTGATACATAACAGTAAAACTATAAAAATAAATTTTGAGGAAAACTGCCTAACCTGTCTTGTGAATGAGGATTTGATACATATATTAACAGTATACCCCAACTATGAGCATTTAAAAAACCAACACTTAACAAAAGTCTGAATTCATCGGCCATGGATTTGCTTTGTCCAAATGATGTTGATCTGGTATCTGATGAACTGTACAAGTACATAAAAGGTGTAATATAAATGTAATAACCGATTTTCACGTTTAATATAATTTAAATAATTTGTGTATTTTTACTCTCCTTATAATATTGTAAAATTATTTAGACATTCTTTAATTTGTATTTGTAATTCAAAAACACAAAAAACTGAACGTATTGTATTTTTATAACCAATAAAGATTTAATAATAATAAAGAGCACCAAGTTATTTTTACACAGCAAATATTATGTACCATTGTAGATTTAATATTTTTCCGCATGTGTTGATTTTGTGTTTTTAATATTCGATTTAGAAAATGTGGAATGTTAATAATTTGTCTCTGTAAATTTAATTAAAAATTGATAGCAATCATCGACACATAGACACATACAAAAAACTGGTTTTCCATTACCACCTCGATAACATATATTTATTCTCAAAACAAATAGTATGTCATTTATTTGTTTCATTTATTGATTTCAATTTTGTTGCTGGCATTATTAAATGAAAATAAATACCATTTTGGTTTTGTTTACACATTAGCAGAAAAACTTCCAATGGACGATTAAGTGCTTTAGATAGAGGAGAAGCACAAAAATTTGAATGTAAAAAAGCATTTTTAAAAACATGCTTTTATTTAAATGCTCTAAAAAGAAGTAAATAAACTTTAAATTGAATCAATCCCATTAATTTATTACATTACAAAATTTATATGATATTAAAGCTAGTCGCGAGATTTACTTGTGTAGATGCATTTACCTTTTTTTTTAAAACACAAGCAAATCTCGCGACAAGCTTTAATATCATATAAATTTTGTAAGGTAATAAATTAATGGGTTTGATTCAATTTAAAGTTTATTTTCTGCTTTTTAGAGCATTTAAATAAAAGCTTGTTTTTAAACAAACTGTTTTGTTACTATTCATTTATTTTAGTTATCGCTGTATTATTGTATCTAAATGTTTCTTAACCTGTTCATTTCATTTAAAGCGTCATTGTTGACTGGTTGTTTGTCCGTTAATTTAGTACCAACAAAAAATAAAAGGTTCGAATACGGATAAAATTACTTTTTTTAAATATTTATTAAGATAATTCCAAAAATTAGGTATGCGCACCGATTTTTTAACACTTCTATGATAAACTCTTTGTTTTTTATTGCTAGCCATGAATATATTCTTCAGATATATTCTTTGAATATTACTGAATCGCTATGAATAACTGTAGAAAATTATTTTTTGTGTTATAGTTTCATTCTTCATTTTTATTCCCACGAGTAATGGAATGAATCCAGTTCTTACCAAGGAAAGTATATATCGAATATAGCATAGGAAATGTATGTCAATTAATTATTTTTTTCTAAATTTTTATAGTTGGAAATGTCATTTTTTGTTGTTTTTGTTGAAGATTTTGTTGATGACATATCTACGGAAACTATAAACTCTACTATCATGGTGCTTGGAGAAAGAAGAAACACACAATATAAAATATCTAACTAAATATTAGAAAAACTTAAAAATGTGTAAGAAGTTAAGTTATAAAAAATTATGTTTTCTGCAATTCATTGCCTCATAACTTTTTTCACGAATGTGTACAGAGATATTTAGGATTTTAATTTTCAATCTTAAACCGACAATATCTCTGTAAATATTAGAGAATTTTTTCTGATTTTAGATACGAAATCAAATTTTATGTATGTGCCAGAAGTCACTCTAGCGGTCACGGATCGCCATGGATAATAAAAAGATAAAAGTTGATTATGATCTATTACCTATAATTGATCTATTGGAGAGAAGTGATGGATTAATTCCGCAGCTCTTGCGGAACGAATTTCTTTTTTTTTTTATAATTGGTCATAATTTATTATGCATGAATAATTGATGGTAAATAATTTTTATTTTAAGAACATTTTAGTACAAAGTAATATAAAATATATGAAGTTAGTATATACTACCTACCAAAACCAATAATATACTTTGTCTTATATAATTGTAAATACGTAAAAAAAATATTACTAAGAGCGCCGGCCATAAAAATCCAGGTTACCATTTTATTCGGGGATGAAATTTCAGTAAAGATAATATATATAGTGACTTCAATCACTTTCCTAGAAAACTCTGCGAGAACCTAATCCGACGGCAGTGCAAACATCTCCGCAATATTTTGTCGTTCATAAATTTTATCTTTCATTTGTTTTCCATACTAATTATGAGAAAAAAAAATCAAAACTTTTTGAATACACGGTATTTAACATATACCAGGGTATACTAACTATAGCCCCGACTTTGTAACGGTTGAAAATAATGATCGCAGAAAAAATATATTGATGTAGGTGTTCCTAAAATGTCTGTCCGTCAGTCTGTAAACACGACAACTTAAAAACGATAAGAGATAGCGAGTTTATATGTTTGCTCTTGAGCTAGAAAGCAAGGTCAAGCTCGTGAATGGGTGAAATCGGATCATGTTTGGGCAAAATGAGTAAAACTGTCTAACTTTGGAACCTTAAGTGGTAAAACAAATATGTAGAGACAAAAAATATTCCTTTTTTTTAAATAAACAAGTTTTGTCATAATATTTTTTGCATAAATTCTGTATATACAGGGTATTTAAGCAATTGACTCAGTTAGTTTCTATTTTCATATGTTTCATGAGATTTTATTACCATCAACTTTTGCATGAAACTTTTTTTCATATCTAATACAGTTTCTACTATATTTTCATTGCTATTTATTATATAGTATAAGGAATGTGATGTTTGTAATCCATTTAGTACACTCGAGCACACTCGACTAAAAAATTATGCATTTTCTATAATGGAGATCTATTTGCTATATGTTTACAAAAATGTTTTCAATTTATATTCTCTCCTTATTCCTTACACATAGTTTTCCTTACACAGCGGCAGCAGAGATACTCTCAACTCAATGAAAATTGAATGATTCATTATACCTGAAAACTACTGATTAAATCAATTTTTTGCACTGATTAAATCAATAGCAATTTAGACTTATTTTCAACTTCGCGTTAAGTAAATTGAAGGTTTTCAAATATTGGGAAGTTTTTGATCTCAGTCCGACTGTCGAAAACTGAGTTTTTATAAGATCTTGAATCTTTGAGGTACTAAAAAACTATTCTGACTATCTTTATGATAATCCCAAAGATATTTTTTAAAGAATTTTTACACTACTGTACCGATCGATTCCAAAATCTAATTAGCTCTTAACTTAAAAAAAACAACATCAAATACCGCCGTAAAATTTCATCGTAAGAAATCTATTAAAAAATGAATAATTTAGTTAATTAGATTTTACGGGAAAAAAAGAGGTAAATTTGTGACTCACCCTGTATATATATTTCACACATGTTTCTGTTGTTTCGAAATATAATTTGGGCATTAATTTCTCCGTGTTATATTATGAATAAATATATTTCCATTATCTAATTTTTATTCAAAAGCAGTTAGAGGTAGAACTTTATATTTAATTAATATTAATTATATTTATATTTAACTATTTACAAACGTGTAGTGTTTAATGATGATTCTGTTAAGAAAAATGTAGTGTACAAGTAATAAAGTGTAAACCAGTCCCAGTGCCCGAGCGGTCTAAGGTGTTATGTCTGTGCAGTATGCCTACTTGAAAACTGGGAGGTTATGGGTAGTTTGTCATTTGACATCGGCAGTTTGTCAATTATTAAGAAAGAAAAAAAAAGGGCGGTTTATTGACTAAACTGTCGGCGTATAGATAAGAACGAAGCAACCGGCTATATTTGAGAAGATTTTCTGCAGTTTCCTTCACGAACTCCAGATGAATATCGGCATAGTTCCTATCATAGTCGGCTGCAGCAGCATATCTTACCAATTCCTAGTCTATACACAAAAATTCCTTCCACTCCACTCACATCATCACATCCTTAGGCATCACAATGGACCTTATGGTCGAAGTGTAGCCCGTCCAGGGCAGCCTCTACAATCTATCTATCTATCTAATAAAGTATAAATGAACAATAAAGTGCTATTTGATTAAGTGGGAAATCACTTATGCTATTTTGGAGAGATTAATATTGTTCAAAATAAATACCAATAGTGACCTTTAAATTTCGCACATTATAAAAATGGAGTTTTACCTTCGTTTCTTAGGCATTACGGTCTATAAAACTCACATCATTATTCTTCAACCTTTATTAATTTTTTTAACTGAATATTTTTTGTGATGTGAGTGGAGGACAAGGAATTAATATGCTGACTAGGAATTGGTGGGTTATGCGGTTGCAGCCGACTTTGATAGGAACTATGCCAATATTCATCTGGAGTTCCTGACAGCTTGGTGAATTAACCGCCCAATCAATTTTTTAACTGACAAACTGCCGATGTTTGGCATGCCGATGTTTGAGAGCGCCTTAACAATCGCGGCTACACAACCAGTTACGTGGTTACTTGGCCGGTAAGTATTGATATCCAAGCAAAGACAAAAATGGTCGCCTTCAAGTAGTGTAGTGAAATCTAAGTACGGACCAAGTTTTTTAACAAAAATGAGAAAATGATTGATATATATTTATTGTGAAAGTTTCTCAGGTGCAGGATTTCATATTTTACTTGGTAAGAGGTCAGATTATTTCTTGGTATATTAAATTTTATAAAATCTAACCACTTGCCAAGAAAAATATGAAACCTTGCACCCGAAAAACTTACATAATAAATAACTGTATACATATAATTTTCTCATTATTGTTAAAATTGAGAAATTTCAACGTCTATAAAGTTAGCACAGCCAAATGAGCACAATCGATTTTTATTAACACAACGATTTAGTGCTCTTTTTGTGCTAATTAATTGCGCAATTTTTAATTTTTGTGCTCTTACCATTTTGCTGAAATCGATGGCTGTGCCAGCTTCAAAAAAAGCTAGCACAGCCATATATGAAAAATTTTTTTATTAAATTTTCACTGGCACAGCTATTTAGTGCTAATTATGTGCTTTCAGAATATATCATTGGAAAAAATTTCGGATCACTATTTGCCAAAAAAGCACCGCCACCCTGACAAGTTGCAAGAGTAAAATACTCAAAATTAACAGCACAATCGAATTTGAATAGTCGATTTCGAATGCATTCATAATGGGCTTTAAAATTACTTAAGTGGCGCTTCTATTGTTCAACCCTTCATGTCAAAAAACCACCCACAGCTTGATGACGTGCAAGAGCAAAGTGCTCGAAACTATCAGCACAATCGAACTAAAATAACCGATTTCAAACGCATTAATAATGTGTTACAAAATTATTTATGTGGCATTTTTATTGCTCAACCCGTCTTGTTAAAAAACAACCCCTAGCTTAATGAGATGCTAGAGTATAGTGCTCGAAATTATCAGCACAATCGATTTTGAGTAGACAATTTCTAACGCATTATTAATAAGCTTTAAAATTATTAAGGTGGTGTTTTTAGTGCTCAACCCTTTATGTCAAAAAACCACCCCAACTCGACAACGAGCAAGAGTAAAGTACTCGAAATTATCAGCACAATCAAACTTTAATAGTCGATTTCGAACGCATTAATTATGTGCTTCAAAATTATTTATGTGTCGTTTTTATTGCTCAACCCTTTAGGTAAAGAAACGACCCCTAGGTTGATGACGTGCAAGAGTAAAGTGCACGAAATTAACAGCACAATCGATTTTGTATAGACAATTTCTAACGCATTATTAATAAGCTTTAAAATTATTAAGGTGGTGTTTTTAGTGCTCAACCCTTTATGTCAAAAAACCACCCCAACTCGACAACGAGCAAGAGTAAAGTACTCGAAATTATCAGCACAATCAAACTTTAATAGTCGATTTCGAACGCATTAATTATGTGCTTCAAAATTATTTATAAGTCGTTTTTATTGCTCAAAACTTTATTTAAAGAAACGACCCCTAGGTTGATGACATGCAAGAGTAAAGTGCTCGAAATTATCAGCACAATCGATTTTGAATAGACAATTTCTAACGCATTATTAATAAGCTTTAAAATTATTAAGGTGGTGTTTTTAGTGCTCAACCCTTTATGTCAAAAAACCACCCCAACTCGACAACGAGCAAGAGTAAAGTACTTGAAATTATCAGCACAATCGAACTTTTATAGTCGATTTCGAACGCATTAATAATGATCGACTCATCGATAAAGAAAAATAAGTTCATGCCAAACGCTTCTCTAACTCTGACGGTCTATACAATGCTAAGAACCTTTTGACTGTTGCTCTGTCATTATAATAATATACATTCATTTTAGGTACAAAAATCGGTCGAGAAAAATAAATTGTACGCTCTGGTTGATAGAGTATTGGTCAATGGTTTGGGGTCGCAGTCGTATCGAAAACGGACAAAAATATTGGTAGAAATTTTCTCACGGGTATCGGATACGAGGACCAGTGTCCAAAAAGTCAAAGAGAAGGGTTGTTGTAATGAAAATTATTGAGAATAATTTTTTTGATCCAACACACATTTTAATAGAAAAATATTAAGTAAAATATTATGCAAAATATTTAACAAAACAATATTTTTCTCCTTGCAAAAAGAAGGAGTTTTTTTGAAAGTACAAAAAGAAAATAATATAGCTCGATTTATTTTTTTTCTTAAACTAAGTTTTTTTTTTAAGTCGTAAAATGATAATAAGATTAATTGTTGCTTTTGATTTAAAGTTTTTCTATTTTAAAAAAAAATCAAAAATTGAAAAAAAATTATTACATATAATTTAATTTTAATCAAAAGTCATACAAATTGAATGTTTTTAATAAATAACACAAATAGATCACAAATAAATAATTTTGTAAAAAAACAAGATAGTTTTTGTAAAACAAATTAACAGAAGTAAGCTAGCTTACAGTAATGTATCATAAAATTTGTGTATAGATTTTGAATTCACACTGGCCGTGTTCATTAAGTCGCTAGTGGAATATCAACCAAGCGGGGTGTGACAATGTGTCAAACCCAAGGAGAGGTATAATTTTTAATTAATTTTATAAATAGTCTGAACACTCCGTCTACGTCCATGGGTGTTGATATACTAAAATATTCTAGAAGCCTCCATGCGAAAATATATTGTCAAAAACAAGATATTTATTCAAAAAAAAACAATCATATTCTGGAATGACCCATGGCGGGTATATAAACCGGTGATCAGTGTCGATTCAAGTCAGTTTTTAAATCGATCATTGTGCGATTAGTATCAAAGTTTTAAAATCGTGTCTGATCAGTTTAAAAATCGACCATTGTGCGATTAGTATCAAAGTTCGACTATTGTCTGTTAGTATCAAAGTTGAAATCAAGTATTGTCTAATTAGTTCAAAGTATATAATTGTTGTTCAATCCAGATCAAGTTAAAGTTGGAGTTTGTACAAGTAATTGGATCAAGTAATTCAAAGTTTGACATTGTGTGAAAAAAATTAAAATAATTGTTGAAAAAGAAATTGGATAATAATTTTTTTTTAAGCAATAAAATTAGGTTTTTTTTTTGTTTCGTAAAAACTTGTGTAAAAACTTCAATTACAAAATATTTAGTGATATCGTTTACTAATATATTTTTTTTTTGTTTTTGTCGAGTATCGGAATCATTGCAGGTTCGGGCAGCGCTCCTTTGAGGATAAAGAGAGCCAGGATACCGCGACAGGGTGATATTGCCGTAATCGACTGCAATACCAATATTGGCAATATGGCAATAGAAATTTTTCAGCACACACCGAGTTTCTCTGAAACCACCCAGTGTGAGAAAAAGTACCCAAAAAACACGTATTCTTTTCGAGTTGGCAGTATATCAGATGAACATCTAATGTCCAAAAATCTGACCGAAAGCATAAGAGACCATTTTTCTGGTTGGACCTCACCAATGCCAAACCCAAGGATGCGATGGGATTGCTCGATACGAAGAAGGAATGATCGGTAACTAATAATTGATTATATTGTTGAGTTTCAGAACACGTGACAAACAAAAAATTAAGGAGGTTGGTGAACGTCAATACAATGTTGCCATGTTAAACCAGGTTAAAAACATAAAAAATTTAAAAATTCTTAGAATTTAATAAAATTTGGTGAATATATTCTATAGTATTATATATGAAAATACAATTTTTTTCAGATTTTTCTTCTAACCAGTTCTCAAGTAATTGAACATTGAGTTCACGTGTATAAGCATAGCGTTTTTATAGATATAAGTATATATTCCGGGCATAAGAATTCTACTTTAATGCTTAATTACTTGATAACTAGACAGAAGAAAAATTTGAAAAAATTTGTGTTCACATATTTGATACTAAAGAATATTATCACCAAACTTTATCAAATTCTTATCGTTATGATTTGAGTCACCAACCTCCTTAAGGCAAGAAAACAAGAAAACAAGAAAACCGAAAACGATCGAAGATCCGTCGTCATCACCAAAAGGCAAATTTACCCTGATAGGGGCAGTCCTGTATCATGGCCCGCCTGTCCGCAGGAGAATAAGCAACGATGAACAGGCGGGGAACAACACTGCCGCATGCTTAAGGCAAGGGAAAGAGTGGGTACAGTACGATGACTTGCTGGAAAAGGCCAAAAATGTACCGAAAAAGGCTGTATTTAGCACAAGTCTCATTGTATATGCCCGTGTTTGACTTTTCACGAGCAATCGAAAGGGTTTCATTGGCACCACCTTGTCATTATCATGTGTGATATTCCATTGTAATATATTATCCGATCAAAAACATAAATGCAAAAAAGGGCCGAGTTTTCGGGGAGATACTTCCTATAATAGTTGCTCCTTAAAAAGTGATGATATCCCATTAAAGAGCCGAGGAGCTATTTACAAAGTAAAAAGCTCGGTAAACTATTTACAAAGAAAATTAATGAGGAGTAAATGGATTAAATGTAAGAAAAAATTTGGTTGAAATTTATTTCGCAAGTTTTCCCTTAGTATGTTTTTAAAATTTTATAACTTGGCAAGTTCTTTCTTGTTTTTTTTGTTTCAAATTTTTAAAACATACTAAGGGAAAACTTGCGAATTAAATTTCAACCAAGTTTTTTCTTACATTTAATCAATTTACCCCTCATTAATTTTCTTGGTAAAAAGTTTACCGAGCTATTTACTTTGTAAATAGCTCTTTAATGGGATATCATCACTTTTTAAGGAGCAACTATTATATGAAGTATCTCTCCGAAAACTCGGCCCTTTTTTATTACATTTATGTTTTTGATCGGATATGACTACTTTTTGCAAAGCTTAAATATACAAAGCCGAAGTAAATATCTCTAAATATTAGATATATCTGTAGATATTAGATCCTGTAAATATTAGAGAAATAAAAAAAATGATAAGAAACTTAATTATACTGGGTGGGCCATCTGTTGGTACGTTTTTAAAAATGCGATCAAAAGAGTATGCATTGATATTTTTTATTAATTTTGTTGTTGTTGTAAAGCTACAAGTATCCCCGTCAAGAATGAAAAACGATTTCGTTCATGCGGCTCCCTCTACTGGCCTTACAGTATGTCATTCGGTCACCCCAATTAGTGATGACATTTTGAACTACCTCGGCGCCAATTTCACTCAAAACAGTCGTAATGTTGTTTTTCAAGACTAGAATTGTCTCTGGATTATCCGCATAACATCGGTCATTAACGGCACTCCACAGGAAGAAGTCCAGCGGTGTCAAATCGCAGCTACGCGCAGGCCAATTGACATCTCCTGAACGGCTGATTATGCGGTTGTTAAACTTGGTGCGCAGAAGGTCAATCGTAAGTCGGCTTGTATGGCACGTGGCGCCATCTTGTTGAAACCAAAGGTCGTCCACATTCATAGCGTTGATTTTAGGCCATAAAAAGTTGGTCAACATGGCTCTGTAGCGTTCGCCATTGACGGTAACGGCGTTGCCAGAATCATTTTCGAAGAAAAATGGGCCAATTATGCCACCACTCCAAAATCCACACCAAACTGTGACTCTTGGAGGATGCATTGGTCTCTCTACGATTGCGTGTGGCTGTTCCGAACCCCAAATCCGACTGTTTTGCTTGTTCACATATCCGCCGAGATGGAAATGCGCTTCGTCCGAAAAGATGATTTTTCGACCAAAATCGACGTCATTATTGAGCTGGTCTATGGCCCACACAGCGAACTGATATCGAAGCGGATGGTCATTTGCTTTCAACTCCTGAGTCATCTGGATCTTGTAGGCGAATAATCCGTGGTCTTTGTGCAGTATTCTCCTCAGGCTGGTGCGACTAATGCTCAGTTGCTGCGATCGGCGTCGAGTTGAGGTCGTCGGGTTCTGTCTCACACTTTGGGCCACAGCCTCAATATTCTCGGGTGTGCGCACTGTCCGAGCTCTGGGACCATTTCTGTCATCCACTAACATCCCTTTCTCACGAACTTTCTTCACCAATTTGCGTATAGCGCCTTCGGTGGGTGCTTTATCACGACCCATATTTCTTTTCAAAATTCGCACAGTTTCGTCGACACAGCACTGACTTTGAAAATAAGTTTTTAAAATTTCAAAACGCTTTTCAAGAGAAAACATGTTGTTTCGTGCCGCGGACGGTATGACTAATGAACTGTAAAAATTTCGGGTCTGTAGCTCGTTTGCCGTTGTCATACGACGAAATTCAAAAACGAACCAACAGATGGCCCACCCGTTAGTAACACACATTTTCTATAACTTTACTTCTAATGTGTTTTTCGATTTTATCAATATTAGTAAATAGATATACCAAAGTTTTTTTCCCCCCCACCCTATAACCCCCTTTACCCTTTCCGTTTCCGGTCATGCTTACCATAAAAATGTATTATCATCAAAACTGAACCAACATGTCAAAATTTAACTCCGTAGGATAAATGGAAGTGGGTCATATTTAACTTGCAAGATTTCATTACAGACACCCGGACAGGTGAAACTTAATAAAAGCTTATACCTAATATTTGAATAAATGTCCCCTTATTGGGACAAACTACTGTAGAAACTACTATAAACAGCTGATTTTTTGTTTTTTCCCATTTTTTTTTTTGGATGTTGCGTTGAGAAAATTGAAGTTTTCGGATCTATATACAGGTTTTGAGATATTCCGCGTCGAATGCAAAAAACCGCATCCACCTGAAATGCCTGGAAGTGGCTTAAATAAAAACAATTAAATTAAATTTTTGTTTTCCAATTTTTTTCGAGCACTTTACTATTGCACATCATCAAGCTAGGGGTCGTTTCTTTACATAAAGGGTTGAGCAATAAAAACGCCACATAAATAATTTTGAAGCACATAATTCATGCGTTCGAAATCGACCACTAAAGTTTGATTGTGCTGATAATTTCAAGTACTTTACTCTTGCTCGTAGTCGAGTTGGGGGTAGTTTTTTACATTAAGGGGTGAGCACTAAAAACGCCACATAAATAATTTTTAAGCTTATTAATAATGCGTTAGTAATTGTCTATTCAAAATCGATTGTGCTGATAATTTCGAGCACTTTACTCTTGCACATCATCAAGCTAGGGGTCGTTTCTTTACATAGAGGGTTGAGCAATAAAAACGCCATATAAATAATTTTGAAGCACATAATTAATGCGTTCGAAATCGACTATAAAAGTTCGATTGTGCTGATAATTTCAAGTACTTTACTCGTGCTCGTTGTCATTACCACCTTAATAATTTTAAAGCTTATTAATAATACGTTAGAAATTATCTATTCAAAATCGATTGTGCTGTTAATTTCGAGAACTTTACTCTTGCACGTCATCAACTCAGGGGTCGTTTCTTTACATAAAGGGTTGAGCAATAAAAACGACACATAAATCGTTTTTAAGCACATAATTAATGCGTTCGAAATCGACTATTAAAGTTTGATTGTGCTGATAATTTCGAGTACTTTACTCGTGCTCGTTGTCGAGTTGGGGTGGTTTTTTGACATAAAGGGTTGAGCACTATAAACACCACCTTAATAATTTTAAAGCTTATTAATAATGCGTTAGAAATTGTCTAATCAAAATCGATTGTGCTGATAATTTCGAGCACTTTACTCTTGCACGTCATCAACCTAGGGGTCGTTTCTTTAAATAAAGGGTTGAGCAATAAAAACGACTTATAAATAATTTTGAAGCACATAATTAATGCGTTCGAAATAAACTATTAAAGTTTGATTGTGCTGATAATTTCAAGTACTTTACTCTTGCTCGTTGTCGAGTTGGGGTGGTTTTTTGACATAAAGGGTTGAGCACTAAAAACACCACCTTAATAATTTTAAAGCTTATTAATAATGCGTTAGAAATTGTCTATTCAAAATCGATTGTGCTGTTAATTTCGAGCACTTTACTCTTGCACGTCATCAACCTAGGGGTCGTTTCTTTACATAAAGGGTTGAGCAATAAAAACGACATTTAAATAATTTTGAAGCACATAATTAATGCGTTCGAAATCGACTATTAAAGTTTGATTGTGCTGATAATTTCGAGTACTTTACTCTTGCTCGTTGTCGAGTTGGGGTGGTTTTTTGACATAAAGGGTTGAGCACTAAAAACACCACCTTAATAATTTTAAAGCTTATTAATAATGCGTTAGAAATTGTCTATTCAAAATCGATTGTGCTGATAATTTCGAGCACTTTACTCTAGCGTCTCATTAAGCTAGGGGTTGTTTTTTAACAAGACGGGTTGAGCAATAAAAATGCCACATAAATAATTTTGTAACACATTATTAATGCGTTTGAAATCGGTTATTTTAGTTCGATTGTGCTGATAGTTTCGAGTACTTTGCTCTTGCACGTCATCCAGCTGTGGGTGGTTTTTTGACATGAAGGGTTGAGCAATAAAAGCGCCACTTAAGTAATTTTAAAGCCCATTATTAATGCATTCGAAATCGACTATTCAAATTCGATTGTGCTGATAATTTTGAGTATTTTACTCTTGCAACTCGTCAGGGTGGGGGTGCTTTTTTGGCAAATAGTGATCCGAAATTTTTTCCAATGATATATTCTAAAAGCACATAATTAGCACTAAATAGCTGTGCCAGTGAAAATTTAATAAAAAATTTTTTCATATATGGCTGTGCTAGCTTTTTTTGAAGCTGGCACAGCCATCGATTTCAGCGAAATGGTAAGAGCACAAAAATTAAAAATTGCGCATTTAATTAGCACAAAAAGAGCAATAAATCGTTGTGTTAATTAAAATCGATTGTGCTCATTTGGCTGTGCTAACTTTATAGACGTGAAATTTCACTACTTTTAAAGGCGAACATTTTTGTTTTCGGTGGAATATCATGACTTTTTTGGAATTTTAAGTTTTAAGACTTTTCTGGGTAGTTTTAACCTAAAACCTATCTGCCTTCCAAAAATCAACTATATAGGACAACTGGAAGTACCCCCTAGAATATTAATAATTAGTGAGTTAGTGAGTCAGTCATTCCCCAAAATGTAGATTTTTAGGTGTAAATATCTTTAAAACTATCAAATACTATTAATAACTGTATTGTTGAAAATTGGTACTTGGACATTTTAAATTTTATCTTCATAGCTTTTTCGGTTCCTGAGATAGAAACCCCTAAAAGCTGTCTCTAATCCTTCCTGTAAACATAGTAAGTGCTGATATAAATGATATACCAAATTGATATAAATGTAATATTATATTAATTGGTATAAACTTGGTATAAACTTGGTTAAATCACCTAGCACTGCCGTGCTTTGTGATTTTATCAATATTCCGAAAATATTTCATTAATTTTTCCAGTTTTGATAAAATATAGATAGTCCATAGTTGCATAGTCCATTTTTGACAAAATTTTAAGGATATTCGAGTACTATTTGATTCTTTGCTCATAATTTATAATATGATAAGCAAATATGAAGCTCATTATTTATAATACATTTATTAATTATTTCTACAATATTTGTTTAAATTTGCATACATTTGGGGTTAATAATTTCTTCACAAGGGACATGGAATCGTTGATTGTTGATCGTATGATTTAGATTAGGTTTTGAAATAAAATACATTTCACCATGAAAATATGATCTCACATGACAAATCAAAAGCAATAATAATAATAAGCATAATTCATAATTTTGAAAGACAATAAAATTAAATAAAAAAAATTCTAAAACCTACGCCAAACATCATTTACTAGTTTTGAATCTATATATATATATAAGTATATTATACACGCAAATATAATGCTTCTTCTATATGTAAGATACATTAGAGGTAGAGCCAACAGCTGTCATGACGATATCTCTTTTTTGTCATATGGATATATACTACATACACACATATTATATTGTATGTGGGGAAATTGTGAGGTTAGAGGCATGGTTGGACTGTCATGTCATCGTGAAAACTGACGGGTAACAACAAAACTAGCGATATTTGATGCCAACTCAACCATATTTTATTATTCCTGGTGCATTTATCTTTTCGTCTCGACTAGTAGTAAAGTTATATTGAAACAGTACTATTTTATCTACTTGTGTAATATTATAGATTTCTATATTACTTCATACAAGTTACCTAATAAAGTTGAAATCACATAGTTTTATGATGTTTTGATTAAATAATAATATTTAAACCATTATATAAAAGGCAAATAAATACTTATGAATAATAAAAGAAATTTTTAGCATTTTTGCCCGTCCCAATTCGCCACGGTGATGAGTTTAAGGTAGTTGTGGCCATAGTCGTAGTCTGGTATGGCGCCCCAGGTTTCTTTTTTTTTTGTTAAATAAATTTTTATTTTTTGATATATTTCATTTTTATTTATAGGTATTAGAAGAATTATTAAAAAATAAATAAACATATTTTGGAATATTTTCTCAACATATTTTATGCTGCACCTAAAATTTTTCACGATAGACTCTGGCTTCCGAGACCCTAGCGTAAATCTGGCAGTGAGCAAAGGTCTATTGCAGAAGGGGAAATTATTCAAAAAAGGAGTAGTAACCCTCGTGTGAGATGTTATTTAATTCCAAAATATAAAACCATCTGAATAGTGAATACACTTTAAACGTGTTAATCTAAAACAAAAGTGTTAATTAGATTAAACTACGTTTTGCGTTTTCGCACATTTTTATTCAAGAATATAATAAGAATGAAGACTTAAATAAAAAATGTATATAAATTTAGTGCAGGTGGTTTTGGCAATTAGATGATTACCAGCGGACTATCTTATAACAAAAGACTGGTGCAAAAGAGACACTACTTTATATTCGCCACATTGAATATCATTATTTTTTATACACCTAAAAAAATATGTTAAAAAACTATATCTATTATTAATAAATTATAAATTGTTGCTTGTTCGAGTATCACGAAGAAACTATTGAACCGATTTTGACGAAACTTTTTTGTATTTTATTTGCTGAAATAGAAATTTAGGTGGAAGTGTCGATTTTTGAAGTAGTGGAAGCGGTGGGAACGATAAATATTTTAAATATAAAGTAATGAAATTTTAAAGTAGTGGAAGTGGAATCGCTATTTCTGAATGCAGTCCGAATTTCACAAAATGGTGCCCTTTTCTTATGCCGAAATAAATATAAATTTTTTTTCCACATTTCCTTCTCAAGATATCCTCTCACAAGGGCTCGAAAAAAAATCGAATCTATTTATAGAGGTAATACAAAAACGTATCAAAAGTATTTAAAAAATTGCACACCCGTTGTGGTCTGGAAATCTCACTTAACGTGATATTAAAATAAATTTATTTTGATAAAATTGATCAAAACAAGTATTATGTTTGTTGCGTACAATGTTTGTGTATTACATTATCCAGCTCTTTATAAATATATTTATACAATTCCATTAATATCAACAAGAAATTAAAAAACTGAATAACTCAGTTCAATAAAGTATTAAAAACAGGAAGAACCAATCGTTTTTCGTTATAAAAAAAATAAATTCCATAAAAAAATCAACAAACGTTGTAGAAAAAACCCTCATATATGAAAAAATGTGAGGCAAGCTTTATCTAACTATACATAAAGGAAACTGTATATATATATATAAGCTATGTGTATATGTCCATTCAGTGTTACTAAGCTATTGAGGCAGCTATTCGTGCAAAACAAATCACTCTCCTAGAGTTAGAAACCAACCACCACCCAATGGGCAATTGTATGAGTATTCTGCATACAGATAAATACATCCATATACCATATATACGTTTGTTTATACAATATAACTACCGTGTGTTATAAAATTGTGAAATTGGATTTGTGCATACTTTGTTTTTTGTGTTAATAAAATTGTTTATGGTCACGATTTCTAACGATTTTTTATTACTTTTTAACACATTTACATAATTAAAATAAAAACTTGTGGTCGAAAGTTTTTATTCACATAATAATCTGATTATTTGCGTCAAAGACGGTATACGAACAATAGTTGTCACAATCGAGTGGTAATTATCGATTATTTACAATCGAACACAATTGATACTAGACAATCGATCATTAGGTAATCGGCCATAAACAATCGATTAATCGAAAAATCAATTTTTTTCGAAACGAAAGGAAAGTGTTTTTCTTATCAGCTTTGTATTTGTACAATCCATAACTCAATAATTTATTTTGAAAAAAGTAATGGAAAAGTAATGAATAAAATATAGAATGTAGTAAAAATAAAAAACAAATTCTCAAAAATAAAAAAATTCCATACGCAGGTTGCATCAACTTAGCGAATATGTTCAGAATAAATTTCATTCAGATCGGATTATAGCTGCGACCGATAGAGAGATCGCAGACACACACATACATTGACCGAATCAAATTAGTATTTTTACCTCTTAAAAAATCCATGTGAAGATTTTCTAACGGAGTTAAAAACTCTTCGTTTTGGATCTTTGAAAACAGCAAAAAGTATTGAAACAGTTAAAAATAATCAATGGTCATGAAAATCAGTTTTTCTAAAATGACTCGTAAAATATTAGTTTAACATTAACATAGGTAATTATTAAATTTATTTCTTAGGTTGTTCTACACAAAAAGGATCCTTTACAAAATTCACCGATAGTTTTCGAGGTATATTGTTAAACTGAGTTTAAAAAGAGATAAAATGTGTCATCCAATACGGCATCAGGTTTATGTCCACCCTTAAGGTTATAATCAATTTTAATTAAAGCAATTTTTTTTTAAATCGATGTTTAAAAATCGTTTTGAAAAAATTAAGTATATTTTTTTCGATTTATCGAAACTCTTACAATCGACTAAAAATATCCACTATCAAACCAAAAATAACACTAATACGAACCTCACATAAAGGCGTTGCCATTTGAAAATTGTTCACTTTATTGCAAGACCACTGTTTGATTAAATATAGTATAATGACACTTCTTCTAAACACCTAATAAATAATTGCTACCGTAGGAGCTAACATTCTTCAGTAATGCATGCCGTTTTATTTTTCAATAATCCATTATATATCATTGATACCTTTTACATTTATAAATGTTATCTGACGTTTAAAAGTGATCAAAACCTAACACGAGATTATACAAGGAAGATTACTTTCGCGAGTAATAAAGAGTTTTGCAGTATTATCATCAATTAACGTAAAGGTCGCTGACAAAAATTATTATTCTGTATGTGAACATTTATAATTCATTCATCTTTTAGATGTTGGGTTTTTTACGTGAATATTTTATGTAATGTTACTTTTTTGGTAAATAGCGTTAATCCTTCATCTTTGGAGATAATAGTTTCTAACCAACCCAATTTTCTGTCGAGTAGGCACTTGATACATTTTCACTAAATTACACATTAAAAATTGGTGTAAATTTCAGTTAAAAATGACCATTATGAAAGTTAAAAATAAAAAATTAACTTTCTATGTATATTTAATTCCTGCCAAAGTTTGAATCCTGAGAGTTTCATCGTTATTTAAGGGTGGAACAAGGAGATTTTCATAAATTCAACCAAATTCATTGCAAAATATTTCAAAAGGAATGTGGCAATATGTGCATCACATTTTATCTTTGAGATTTTACCAGGCTTATTCATTCCGAGCTCAACCACACTCAACACCATCGGTAGTCAAAAAAACAATTTCATGACCAATGACAGTGTATAAAAACTATAGGCGTTTAACAGAAAAATACAGTTAATTTAGCTTTTACATGTTGTATATTTAATTTACTTGATTTGTGGAAATTTCATATTTTTAGAGCTTGCATCATAGGTGGTATTATATATATATATATATATATATATATATATATATATATATATATATATATATATATATATGAAAATCACAATAAAAAGATTGAGACTCTCACGTTTCAACCTGTAGTTTTGTAGAAAGTATAATATCATGATATCCAGAAAAAGAATTGAGACTGACTCTTAGTATTTCCTTTAAAATTTTTACGTTCCAAAATGTCGATTATTTTTCACTTAAACTAATAATCCTTTAAGGTATTAATTGTGCAGTATGCTGAAATGTTTACTGCACATAAAATATATTCCATGAAATGCTCTTTTAAATGGTTAGCGTTTGAAATCAATTTCTTGAGAAAGAAAGACCTGCAGGGTTTACTACATTTGCGAATTCTAAAAGTAGCACAAACATAAATAATGGGTCGTCCTAAAAATGAATGCTGGCTTTCAACTCTCCAAATACAGTTTATTTTTGTGAAATGAAAATTTCCCGAAACCATTATTTTTCGATTTGTAATGGATTCACCCTGTTTACGTTTAAAATATTTATCGTAATTCTACTATCTACGACATGAAAATCTAAACTTGATATCTAAACCCTTGTAGACACATAATAAGTTTGATACAAGTTTCATTTGAAGTCCGCTTCGAATTTACTATTTAGTAACTCCTTGTAACATCTTGATCTAAGGTAAAACATTTCCCAATTCTTTATTTTGTTTATTCAAGTAGTCGATTTGACGAATAATAACAAAACACCTTCTCTCATATTCAAATCCATCAATATCGGACATGCTGACTTGTATTCGTGAAACCTGACCATAAACTTAAATTTATATGTATTACAAATCCTACAAAATGCGTCAGTCATGCGATTTTTCTAATTTAGGTGTAAATATTAATTATTAAGATCATCTGAGATCATTAACTGAGGACACCCAAGTAACATGTTTATGATCAGTGATTACAACAATTATTCAACTGAACAACTTCAATCCGTTTTGTATTATCATAATCTCTAAACTCATCCCCGAAAAGTACGATGTCGACGGCAAGTTCCGTGTAGACTAAACTAGAGTGAAAATTCACAACGTTCGAGACTTTCTCAAGAAGTAGAAAAGGCTATAAGGAAGACTAGACAAATAGATAAAAAGATTGTAGAGGTTGTCCTGGACGAGATGTGAGGATGTGAGTGGAGTTGTGTGTTGACTAGTAATTAGTAGGATGTGCGGTTGCAGCCGACTTTGATAGGAACTGTGCTGATACTCATCTGGAGTTCGTGAAGGAAACTGCAGGAAACCTTCACAAGCATAGCCGGTTACTTCTTCTTGTTCATACACCGACAGTTTAGTCAATTAACCGCCCTTGTTCTTTCAATAATTGACAACTGCCGATGACGGGATTCGAACCCATACACTCCCAGTTCCAAGTATACACAACGCCTTAACAAGCACGGCTACTTGGCTGGTTATAAGGAAGGCTAAAAGCAGTTTAATAATAATTTTCACATGATAATCCATTTGACAAATTTAATTTTGAGAAATATTTTGAATTTTCAAACTGAACTAATTCTTCTAGATTCTCCTACTACTATGAAATTTTGATTTATTCCAACTTGGTATGTAAGAATTATATGAATCGTTAATTGAAACTTCAAAGCTTGCTTCATCCTAGAAATATGATAAAGCACGTATACATACGTACATCTCTTATATTTTCTAATAAAAAAAACTAAACAAAACTACATATTATTTATTTAATTCGCATCCACTATTTGTAGTTTAAAAAACAACTAGATAAGTCGTTTATCTTTCTTTCAAACTACAAATAGTGGATAATTTAATCATAATTAAAATGATCCACATTTAAATGGTTCGATTCCCAGACATGAAAAAAGTATTTTTCTAATTTCTAAATAAATTTTTATCTTGTTCTATTACCTGAATATTATTGTATTCAAATGTGTTAATTATTATTCACTAACACTAT
The DNA here is from genome assembly GCA_963920215.1 of Nineta flava. Classification (NCBI taxonomy): domain Eukaryota; kingdom Metazoa; phylum Arthropoda; class Insecta; order Neuroptera; family Chrysopidae; genus Nineta; species Nineta flava. The sequence continues at coordinate 48,317,115 of OY986040.1, forward strand.
CTTATTCAATAAAACGTAAAAATGCTGCTTTCATTTTGTTGGATCCAAAATAGTATAGTTTGGAATTTTCTTGGTTGAAGGGATCATCCATTTGTAATAATTGCATAAAGAACTATGCCTTGTTGAACATTATTTTTATATATAATCATTTCGCGAATTGCATACTCAGTAGAAGATGAAAATTTTTTTCGGAGTAAATGATATAAATTGTTGTTACAAATTTGTATTAAAATTCCTTTGTTTAAAATTTTAAGCATAGCTGTTACGCGGCACAGATGCATAAAATGCCACCATATGTTCTATAACCGTTGAGTGAGTCCTCCTCGGCCTTGGCTTCGCGTCCTTGACATAATGCAAAAAACCACACCCTTCTTACATGAATAGAAGTAAAAATAGGTAATTTAGAAGGATTTTTCCGATTTTTTGGGAGGGGGAGTTGTGTTGGGAAAATTAATTTTTCCCGTAAGTTTGAAGTTATTCCACGTCGAATGCCAAAAACTGAATCCTTCAAGCATTTCTAGAAGCGGGTTAGAATTTTTATACATGAGTGAGTCAGTCAGTTACACAAAGGGCTGTATATCTTATAGGCTTCTTACAGTATTCCAGAAGTTTCTATTCTATTTTCACTATTTCTCATATATGTAACACTATGGTAAGGTTAGATTAGGTTTAAGGGTTTGATCGGTTAAACGCTTCCTTTCATTCGGAGACGTGTGGTCCATTTAACTAGCCTAATGGAATTCCTTAAATCTGTTCTGGACTTTGAGAGGTACTCCGACTCCTTCCCGTCATTGCCTAATGAACTGTAATATTTGAATGGCTAAGTCAAAACTATTACTTTCGGTGGAAGTTCTATGAGTTTGTTATATACATTTTTTTGCAGAACTATAAGAATTTAAATTATAAAATTTATGTTGACAACATTGCAGTTTGATATTTAACTTTTATGGCTACAGTGATGAAAGCTTCAACTCGAAACTGTTGAATTGCAACAGGAACACTACTTATTTTAAAACTATCTGACCTGTGCTGATTCGCTCTCGTAAAAGCAAAGATATTTCGCATAAATTCTTGTAAAAGCAAAGATATTTCAAAAATTTATCTTACTCACCTGCACTCCCTGGTGTTTGCCTTGTTTATTTTTCTTGTTTCTTAACTTTTATTTATCTCTTAAAATTTTAAAGTTAGATATTTTCACACCTCCTGGTGGGAGTGGGTGTGTAAGGGACAATGATCGACTTTGTTTATTTTAAAGAAGTAAAAATAAAAAATCACACAAAAGTACCATATAAATTAGCACTTTCATTTTTTTCGAATTTTCCAATTTTGCTGGCAGCTTTTCCAATTTTTCTCAAGGAATGCGCTTACCAAAGGACAGCATTTCATTTTTAATTTATATGGATATTGTATCTATGGTCAGGCTGGACTTTAAATTTACCAAAAAATATTTCATCAGGATGAAAATGATACTTTTCAGTAAACCATTTTCTGGACAAATAAATAATTCTTTTAAAATTTTGTAACTCTTCGGCACACGTGTTATTTACTAAGTGGTACTTACACAGATTTTCTCTATACATATTATGATATTGTCAAAATTGTGAGTTAATCAATTTTGAAAGACATTGAATATACAAAATACAGCAGTATGTTTTAATACTTGGTAGAATTTGCAACGAGTGAGTGGTATATTTACATCCCTAGCAATATACAATCGTTTCTCCAAATGGGTCAGAGGCATAAATTCACTGCTGTAAAGGGGGTATAATATATACATTTAGGAAAATATACAAGGAGCGAGGTTATGTCCAGAGATAATCCGATTAACACAGTGGTTCATGTCGACGATCACAACAATAGATTTATTGATTTTGATTTTTGTAACGAGATTAAAAATAATAATAACAATAAACTTAAAATAAAATTTAAACATATTATATAACCCGTAACACGTTCGTAGAATTTTCTGGTTTAATTTGTATCTATTAAAATATATTCTCGAAAAATTTATTTAAACAATGATTGTTACATGAGCATATTGATTTAAGGTGTTTCGATACTATTTTTGAAATATTAACAATCATCATCCGTCTCCTGCGAAAATCAAATAGTTCGGCTATTTGGACATATTTATTGTTAGAGCTGTACTTTGGAATATGTAACTATCATGTAACTAAATGTTCAAACTTTTTATCATATCAGCATTATGAGTTGAATGTGTAAATTGTCGAAAATGTCGAAACATTAGAGTTTCGAAATTTACTCAGTCAAATCTTTAAACCATGACGCACACCTCCGCATAATATCAAAATGTTTAACCATTTCGTTTAGGGAATATTTATTGTTTAATCTTTCTCATTTTGATAAAGGTATCGAGACCTTATAACTTATATGATAAAAACTGCATTTACTGAGTTTTAGGTTGTTAATTTATAAAAATGGTATAAGTACTGTGATCCTATCACAACAAATAAAGTAACCATTTTTTTACTCATAAATTTGCATAGTATTTGATTTATCATTGAATTTGATCCCAAAACCAAAAATTTTAATGTTTTTTTCTGATTCCACTACAAAAATTTGAAAGCACTAGTCGATATTATTTTGTCGTAGAAAGTATACTCAATACCTACTTGTATTAATGACTTGAACATCTATTATTTGAAGGTCATAAAAATAAATTTTGTCTCAAGATACTAAGAGCACTTTTTACACAAAAGGTACGCTTTGCTATTATTTTCCAGGACCATATTTTGAAAACAAAGCATTGGAGCCACGTTTTTACCCTTTGTATCACAATATATTTCTTTAAAAGACCTTTAAAGTAGATATATGACAAGTAAAATTAACAGCTAACTGAGTTAATTGCATAAATACCCGATATATACTGACTTTACGAAACAAGTATAAAACAAAAGTTGTGTATTGCCAAAAAAGTAACATTTTTGTCTCCAAATTTTTTTCCTATCTCTTACGGTTGGAAAGATGTGTATTTTAACTCATTTTACCCAAAAACGGTCCAATTTTGCCCATTCACGAACTTGAAGTTACTTTTTAGCTTTAGAACATATACACACAATTTCAGGTCGTGATTTTTGAGTCATCGTGTCCTCAGATGGACGGGCGGACGGACGGACATGCGGAAATGGGCTAATTAGGTTTTTTTGATAACACTTAATACGTACTCAACTTAATACTTAATATATTTTCTATATATCATATATACCGGGTATAAAAATACGAAATAGTAAATCCATCTATATTTATAATATGGTGGTGTAGATATTATGAGATTATCAGTTTATAGATATGGTCTAAGATCCGGCATTAGAAAAACCTTCCCTCATCTGTTAATTGAATGAAATAATTTTTTAAACGCAGATAACAATATTTTAAATGTAGGAGTGCAATGTCTGCCACCGTAGTCTTGCTGCCTATATCATATTAATTAATTAATTAATTAATTAATATGATATAGTGTCATTGTTTGTTGCTCGAACAAATATATTTGTCTCTCTCTCTGCGTAGAACACATTTTTTGAAAATTTTATTACTTAAAAATTTTTTTATACAGGCTGCAAATAATTGAATTATATATTTATTATATAAAATATATTTTATAATAATATCACAGTAATAAAATTTTCAAAAAATGTGTTCTACGCAGAGAGAGAGGCAAATATATTTGTTCGAGCAACAAACAAAGACACTCTATCATATAAATTAATTAATTAATTAATATGATATAGGCAGCAGGACTACGGTGGCAGACATTGCACTCCTACATTTATAATATTGTTATCTGCCTTTTTAAAATTATTTCATTCAATTAACAGATGAGGGAAGGTTTTCACTAATGCCGGATCTTAGACCAATAGTTGTTTCGATAAATAATATACCAAAACTTTTCGTTTCATTTTTTTGAACTCAAAACGTAAAATCTGGGCAATTGTATAAACATAATATATTGTATTTCTATATAAAACAACGTTCAAAACAAATTCAACTTTTAATTTCCGTATAAAATTGTTTGACTTTGGGAAACAACTTTTCAAATGTATAAAATACAATTTGATAGGTTATTGACAAGAACCATTTTCATTACATACGTCATAATCATAACACAATATTTGTGATTAATATTTTATTACACTGTTTTACTATTGAGTGAGTGATACAAGCGAACATTTTATTTTTGTTTGTTGTTGAGATGAATGAATTAAACAAAATATTATGCATGATGTGGTAGAAACCAATTAAATGATACTTTGTATTTATATCACATAAAAATGCTGTACTAATGATTCTCGTTAGGTATATTTAATTTTATTTAAAGTTTTTTTTTATACATCTGTGGTTGATGTAGCTGTTAATAGAGGCCTAGCTGTTTGCTAGGCCATTTGTCAAATTTAATGACTCAGAATAAATACATCACTTCTCTTTTGGAAATAGATCTTAATTAGCTTTTATTTTAATGTTCATGGCGACTAATGACTGTAGAGACTATAACCTACGTAGAGGCTACATAAACCAGAACGTGAGAGAGAATACATCTTGGACAGTCAAGCTGCTCTAAAAGCCTTGTCTGAAACTGAGGTCACCTCAGGGGTAGTCAAGGATTATCTGCAGCAACTGCTGGAGCTGGTAAAACGGAACAATATTAAATTGATCCGGGTGCCGGGTCAGAGTGATTTCGCAGGAAACGAAAAATCAGATACCTTAGCAAGAAGGGACTCGGAACACCCATCAAAGGCCCAGAGCCTATTTTGGGCATTTCAAGGACTGCATGTAAACAGGTGATCAACAAGTGGCCAAATGCTAAACACCGTAATCACTGGGAAAAAGTACTGCGGCAGGAGATTGGGAAAATACTGCTTCAGAGTGCAACTAAGAGGCGATCTCTCGATGAACTGAAGGTGAGTTTGTGAGACATTTGAAAAAATAAATTTTTTTATTAACTTCAACAACCTGTGTTTCGAAAACGAAGCTTGAAAACATTCAAAGTAAAAATGCCGCAAAAAATCGCTACCAAGTTGATGTCAAAAATCAGCGTCTGTAAAATTTATATATAAAATTTATAGTTCTAGCGGTCACAATTTTAATCCGATTGGGTATATCAGTTGCTTTTGGTATTTGAACAGTCAAGTTCGTTAATGGGCAAAATCGGTCGAGGGGAAAGGGGTTTTAAAGGGAGGTGAATACACAAAATTTGTTATATCAGTCTAAACGTTGGAAAAATCGAAAAATGTCTAAGGGGTAAGTTAAAGATTTATAGATAAATAATTTTACTATCATTTTGTTTCTTCTCATTTTTTCTGTTAAATAATCCTCAAGTCAGATTATACCCTCAGCCAAATCGTATAAAAGGACATAATTTTTTAATATCATTGTGACACAGGTACCAAATTAGCAACAAGCAACATATCTCTGAATCCATATCCCAGAGATAGTTACGATTAGCTAATTCATACTGATGATGACTACATTGTAGTCGAAATACGTATTTATAAAATACAAACAAATGTTCTAGATATAGGGGCAAAATTTGAAATATAATTTCAAAAAAACCTAGAGTTCTCTTTGATTATTTTCATAATCTTTATATATATAATTGTTGTCAAATTCAGATCAAGTTAAAGTTGGCATTTGTATAAGTAATTTGTATAAGCAAGTTTGACATTGTGTAAAACTCTGAATTATTTTAATTTTTCAAAAATTACAATAATTGTCGAAAAAGAAATTGGATTTTCATTGTTTTTTTAAAGCAATAAAATCAGTTTTTTTTTTGTGTTTAATTAAATTTTTTGTTTTTCTTCTTTTCTTTAAAAAAAATTTTGTGCGTGTCGTTCCAATTAGAAAATATTTAGTAGAACCTTTTACTAATATATTATTTTGGTTTTGTCGAGTATCGGAATCTGTTGCAGGTTCGGGCTCCTTTAAGGAATAAAGAGAGCCAAGATACCGAGAGCCAACAAATTTAATACGTGAAACTTCGTTCCTAGTTATGGCTGGCTATTCTTTATTATCGTTTAACTATTTAATTTTTTGTATTTACATAATATTTAAATGTAGAAATTTTTTTAGTTAAAGTAGAAAATGTCTATTACCCACGTTACGAAACCCATATAATGCTGTTTAATAAGAAAAATATTCTAAAAAATTTTTGAATTGAATGAATTTAAAAAATTTTCTGATTAAAAACAATGTGATAAAATATGTGGAATGGTATTTTAATAATAACATGTTTGTTAATTCTGCTTACCTGTACTTCTAATTCAAATCCAGGAAGATATGACAATGGCACAGGATGAAATGGATTGTCATAGGGTGATGTGTGAAACTCCAACAACATGTCCGGTCCACTACTTACAATGTCTGGTACAGAATCACCACCACATAGGCGTACCAACACAGGGTCATCATTGTTGCGACCATCATAAAATGTTAGATAATCTTGTACAACATTACATTGATCCCAAACTCTGTAAACAAAAGATACGAATGTCTATAAAGAGATTTCTATCTAATTTTATTCTATCATGTATATCCTTTATTGTAAAGAAAGGGATATTTGTGTTATATATGTTTGACTTTCAATCTTGTAAAAAGATAAAATTCAATCTGGGTATATTAAATTTTTTTGTATGATATATTCAAATTAATACCAAGTTTTGTTACTTTATTTCCTTAGCTTATAACCCTTAAGACTAACAATACAAATCAGTTTTATAAGTTAATAATCCTTTTAATAATATTAAAAATGTCACTGAATATAACTAAATTTGTTTTCTTATTCTTGGGCTTATTTAAACTTCGTAAAGAAATTTTGAATTCTTCTAGAATCATCAAAGTTATTAGATTCAAATACCTGTCACTACTTTTGTAACTAATGGAATATAATACGGATCTTATTCGTCCCCCCCCCCCCAAGTAAAAATGGTTGAAAATTGGTGGAAATGTTTGGGAAAGACCACAGGAAGTGATTCCAAGGAGGAAAAAGTCCTTTTCGTCCTTGAACACCCAAAAATTCAAAAATGTTTTTTCATTTATGAGTAAAAAATATTGCAAAAAATTATTTTTACAATATTAAACTTTTGGGGGAGTTGGGTTGGGTTTGGTTAGGTTAGGTTAGGTTGGGTTGGGTTTAGTTGGCTTGGATTGGGGTGGGTTGGGTTAGGGTAGTTTAGCGAGGCTTCGGGGGTTGCCCAATAGGCTTCAATAAAACAACCCTCCGCTAAACTACCCCAACCAAACCCAACCCACCACAATCCAATCCAACCCAACCCAACCCAACCCGTAAGTAAAACGTATAAGACCCTATAACACTTTAAACGCGATGTAATTTATCATACAATTTTATTACAACGCCATTAAAATTGACGTCTAGACTAGGTATGAAATTTAAAATTTTCTCAAAATTAATTTTGCCACCATTTTTCCGGTATGGCGTCGCGAGTGGAAATGCCTACCGGTCGTAAACTCAGTATATTAATTAACACGTAATACTTCACAATTATACCAAATATAAACTTTCCTTGACGTTTTGCACTATTCAATGTTCCTAGTTACTGGAAATCTATACATAAAATAAAACTATACACTTTTTGTCTGTTTTGTCTGGGCTTTCAGAAAAATGAAGGGTTTACCCAAAAGTAACAGTTGGACTTTATTCAATTCAACCGAATTACTCAATCAAAAGACATGATAATTTTAAGTTTTCATTGCGTAGCTAGACGTAACTAAAGTATGGTTATGCTGGCGTCAACCAGTGTGTGAGGGCCAGTCACATGCTTGCGTAGCCAACCATTGGTGAATCATGGCACTGGAGACAAGCATTGTCGGTTAACCCGACTTTAAAAAGGAGGATGGTTCAATTCGTCTGTATTATTATTATTATTATTTTTTTTTTTGTTTGTTACCTCAGAACTCCGTCATTTATTAACCGATTTTGAATTTTTGTTTTAAAGAGTTTGATTTCCGATTGGTCCCATAGTCACCAAATTGTATTCTGATGAAGGGATCCCCTGGAAATCGACGGAAACCCTCATTTTATATGTGATAACCGGTTTCTGCGAATTTTTATTTTTTTTTGAAAAGATATACTCATTCATAATGGGAAAATAAGAAAATTTTTTTAAAAACCGACTCCAAAAAAATTTTTAACAAAAAAAACGGACCCCAAAAAAAAAATTTTTACAAAAAAAAAACAAAATGCTTGTAAAAAAAATTGAAAATCTGTTATGAAAAAATACATGAAAAATTTAAAAAAAAAAAAAAACGGATAAAAAAAAATGTGTTATAAAAAAATGCACTAAAAATTAGTTGCCCATATTTAGACAAATAAAATCAGTTATAGAACTTCAAAGTCACTAAAAAGTGAGAAATAAAACCTATTTTGACCGAATGAACCCGACTTCAAAAATCAAATATTCTATAACAAAAAATGCACTAAAAAGTAAAAAAATAATTGCATATTCTTGTGCCAATTTTAGTTCACCTAATCAAAAATTTTTAAATATATATATACATTTATTGTTATTTTTGGAGGTGGTGTCCAAATTTTATGTGAATTTCTCTATGCTGACACCAACTCCAAAAATAACAATAATTGTACATATATATTTGAAATTTTTTGCTTAGGTGAACTAAAATTGGCACAAGAACATGCAATTATTTTTTTACTTTTTAGTGCATTTTTTGTTTTAGAATATTTGATTTTTGACGTCGGGTTTCCATTTTGTCAAAATAGGTTTTATGTATAAATATTTTGAATAAATCATTGCTTCATTAATAATAATATTTCTGTTTATATTTCTATTATCTCAGTATTTATTAATAGGCCAGGAAATGGGTAGATTTTCATGACACTTCTCCATAATATTTGTGAATTGCATATTCTTATAGGGGTGATAGCCCAGATGAAGACCTACTATTTTCCAATCACCGATTCACCACGCAATTTTTGCCACGCTTTCAAAGTTGGCAAAACGGAAAAAAGAGGTTTTTGAACGAAAGCGACGAAACTGTGAATTTGACAGAAAATAAGTGAAGGAACCATTTTTAGGTATTAACAAGACAATTTGACGCGTCGAAAATTATTATTTGGTGGTTGGAAAATAGTAAGTCTTCATCTGGACCCTACAAGAACATGCAATTCGCAAATATTACGGAGAATTGCCATAAAAATGCATCTTTTTGAACCCATTTCCTGTACTATAAATAACATCACTATATTATATTAATATGGTCTGTGAATATGACGTCAATTTGTTTGAATTACACTTTTTACTCTCGAATAAACTATAGTGTCCGTTATTAGTTGTTAACCCGACTTCAAAAAAGGAGAGGGTTATCAATTCGTGTGAGTTTTTTTCTTTTCTTTATGTTTGTTACCTCAGAACTCCGTCATTTATTAACCGATTTGGAATTTTTGTTTTAAAGGGTTTGATTTCAGATTGGTCCCATTGTCACCACATCGCATTCTGATGAGGGGGATCCCATGAAAATCGAGGAAAATCCTCATTTTATGTGTGATAACCGATTTCTGCGAAAACTTTGTTATTGTTTGAAAGGGTATACTCATTCATAATGGAAAAATAAGAAACTTTTTTTAAGACCGACTTCAAATAAAAAAATTTTTTACAAAAAAAAACCGACTCCAAAAAAAAAAACGGATAAAAAAAATGTGCTATAAAAAATGCACTAAAAAGTAAAAATTTTTTTACAAAAAAACAAAACCCGACTCCAAAAGCGGATCTAAAAAAATCTGCTATGAAACAATGCACCAAAAAGTAAAAAATAATTGCGTTATTTATTTACTTCAATTTACTCCATTAATAATATCCATTTTTTTCAAATCAAATATTTTTATTTTTGGAGTTGGTGCCAGCCAAGGTTAAGAAACATTTAGTTTCACTTTAACTACAAAGCATTTCATAATCGACAACAAGACAGTAGATGCGGCTAGCACAAACTCCAAAAATAAAAATATTTAGAATATTTAAAATAAAAACCATAGAGTATCTAGCACTTCGACCATAAGGTCCATTATGATGCCTAAGGATGTGAGGATGTGGGTGGAGTGGAAGAAATTTTTGTGCGTAGACTAGGAATTGGTAGGATGTGCGGCTGCAGCCGACTCTGATAGGAACTATGACGATATCCATCTGGAGTTCGTGAAGGAAAGTTCAGAAAACCTTCACAAAAATAGCCGGTTACTTCGTTCTTGTGCATACGCCGACAGTTTAGTCAATTAACCGCCCACCGCCCTTTTTGTCAATTTTAATAATTGACAAACTGACGATGTCTAAGACATAATGTCTGAGACGTCTGAGACATAACGTCTCAGACGTAACACCTTAGGCCACTCGGCTACTTGGACGGTAAACCATAGAGTAACTATTGGTTGTCAGCGTCTGTGAAAATTGTAACTGAGGCTTATTTCAAGTAATTAAAATGTACTAGTTAATGTACTAGTATCGTTCATCAATATGAATTAGCTAGTCTCAAATGTTTTCTGGCTGAGACAGTCATCAAATTTGCACGATTGATATTACTCCCCACCGAAGAACTACAATTACCTGCAAGCCTGTAGCGGATTGTAGAACTAATCGACTATGCGTATATAGAATTGGGATAAATTTTAAATCGTTTTTCCGTATACCTGGAGTTCCCGTGAACTATTTTCGATAAACATTAAAATATCCTTTAAATAATTTTAATGTCAAATTATCCTTTCATAGTGTCGAAAATTAACGTGTTCACAATAATAATAAAATTTCAGGATAGCAATTACCGCATCTGTAAATATGGTAATTGCAAATGCTGTGCGCCAATAAGAATTATCTATACGACTTTTTCTCGGATGTTTCGGATGTTTTGGTATAAATGTAAGCCATTTGAATATTCTATCACTTTTTTTCTTAAAATATTCTTTTGTTCTTTCACATACATACATCTACACTCGTACACACTTGAAGACATACTTTAAAGAATCTATAAAATTTCAAATTCGATTTTCGACATCTTAAACGATATATGTAAAGAACTCAGTACATTGTATATAGAGGTAAAAGACATAAATATTTTGTACAAATGTTCAACAATAATTTCTAACAACAGTTTTAAAAGTTACAGTTAAGCATACAGATTTTACATCTACACTTAAAAAGTACGAAAGTAAATTTTATGAAGTTGATTTTTAACGTCTTTTGCATGTGCTTCCAATGAATGGCCGGGATATCAATGCATGGCGGACTATTTTAAAAAGGTCTATATTAAATATTGAAATAGAAAACTTATGTATATGTATATTTGAAACTTATTTTATGTGTAACCTCATAAATGAAACAGATTTTTGTATCTGGTGTATATATTATTTAAATTTTATTTCTATTTATGGAAACCAACAAAACATACTAAGGGTTGCCATCCTCTCCGAGACATGGTAGGAATTTGACGTTGATGGAGAGGGTCGTGTGCATTCATGGAGAGCTCTGCTATACCAGCGGTAACTATTTTACTGGCAGGAATAGTAGTTCCGGACTGTATGGCCTTGAGGAGCCAGAGTTAGAAACCATGCCAACCCAAGTTTCTGTGAGGCATTGTGCCTTGAGCAAATAGCCGTAGGTTAGGGCAGCAGGGTTTCATCCTGTCGCGAACAATACCCTTGGAGCAACTAGCAAACGGCATTGTGTAATTAGCTTCCCCATAAAGGGGCCGATGGGGTAGTAGACGGTCCGATTTACTCATGGGATCAAAATGATCACTAAATGTAATAGCACAAACTCTGGGTCTCAAATCAAGTGAATTAGTCGAGGCTGCACAAGTAAACCTCGTTAAAACTGAGTGGAAACCGATTCTCCCGAGGAGAAAGAAGAACCGGGAAAATACCTCTACAGCCCTGGTTGCTAAAGGCTTGACATCTATGGGGGCCAATTTAGAGAATCAACTCTTGGAAAACTCACAACAAAAGAGATTGAGATCTGAAGACGGGACTCCAAGCCCGAAACAGATCTCAAAAAACACATAGAGAGGGAGAACAATCATAGACTAGAAATAGTTTTTCCGAAACTGCCTCAACCACAAAAAGGGTAATTTCTAATAAAATAGTAAGGGTATCCTGAGGTTTAAATGACTATCAGGGCTGTTACCTGACAAGGAGTGGAACTTATCGTCGGGGATTAAAAAACCTTGATGAATACATCAAAAGGAGCACTGAATTGAAACCTGCGCACCGAAGAGTGTCGAATTATTAACAGCCAAAACGGCGATAAGGGACACACCATCGATATGGAAATAAACACAACGGATCTAAGGTTCATCCAAGACCGAGTGTTTAAATTATACCTCGGGTTTGGTAAACTCTAGTTTACCAAACCTTTGGTAAGCTTTTGAACATTAAAATCACAAGAAGGCAACAGCCTCTACTGTCTTCTGCCAATATGTGCTAATAAAGTTAATTTCCATAGCCCTAGCCCTGGACTGTAAATCACAAAATTTTTGGACTAAAAATGCTGTAGGACAAATTATATATAACAAAACTCCAAAGAAACTCAGAACATACATTTATACAAGGAACGGCATAAATGTCTTGCCGCTGATACAGTTTTCTCAGAAAAACCATAAAGGGGTGAAACTCAAATACAACATGGGGAACAGGAGTGGTAATGATCACTTCGGTCTAATTTCCATATAAAGTGGCTCGTATCCGATGAACCATCTGCATCGGATACCAGACAAATTTATTACAATGTGGAGTTAAAAAAAGACCAATACACAATCTGGATCCGAGAAAAACGAACTGAATATAATTTGACACTTAAGTTTAAATTCGCCACAATCTCGAAAAGAGTTAAAACAGTACTGGACATTGAGCTTACTGCAACTAAGTTTCAGCATGCAATAATAAACTCTTTCCAAGAGAACTGCCTGAAGGTCTCAACAGACATCAACAAGTCAACTGGTGGAATAAAGAGCTAAGAAATCAAAGGCAAAAAGTTCGCCAACGATTTAACAGTGTAAAAAACGAAGGGAACTGAGACAACTACCATGAAGCCCTCACGAAATACAAAAGGTCTTTGAGAAAAGCAAAAACAAAATCGTTCAAAAAACTCTCTCGAGATGTTTGAAACACATCTGAGGGAGCAAGGCTCCCCCGCATTCAAGCGTAGAAACCCACTAGCATCATTGGGTCATTACGTAAGCTATGGTGACTACACTAGCTGCGGGAAGGATACACTTAAACCTTAATTCATACTCCTTTTACGCATTTGGTGGCAAAAAACAATGAAAACACTTCTCGTGACCAATTTTAAAAAAGCCTCCTAGCGACAAGCGATGACTGGGGAGAATCGGCAAGTACCTTCAATCGCTCAAAGAGCGAATGGGCAATAAACTATTTGTATCCCTATGAAGCACCAAGGCCAGACAGGATATTCGCAGTTCTTTTAAAAAAACGAGAACAGCATCTTTTGACTCTGCTTGGTCACATCTTCAGGGCAAGCCTAGCTTCAGGTTATATCCCAGTATGGAATAAGAATGCCCTTTTTACTAAAACCGAGAAGGCTCAATCACTCCATAAGGAAGGATTCTAGGCCAACTAGTCATCGTTTCTACTAAAAACAATGGAAATAATAATAGGATTGCACTTAGTTCAAAGGGCACTGTCGAGAAATCTGCTTAATGCCAACCAACACGCGTATCTGGCGTGTTGGTTGTCAAAAAAATCGTGTGAATCAGCCATCCACAACCTAATATATTGGATTGAGAAGGGATTCGCAACAAAACAAACCACCTTGTGCGTGTTTCTTGACATTAATCGTGCCTTTGATACTGCCTTTTACAATTCCACGTTTTTTCGTCTAACTTTGCAAGTCAGCGCGGAAAAGACGACACCTTCGGCAGGTGGTTAAATGCTATGATGATAGGCAGAAAAATACAAACTTCGCACTCTTATTCGCAAGTATGACACTGTGATAGCCACCTAAGGATGTTCGCAGAATGGAGTCCTATCTCCACTACTGTGAAGTCTGATAGTGAACAGCTTACTGACGAACCTCAACCAAGAAGGATGTAATACACATTAATATGCGGATGACAATATAATTGCAAACCAAACGTATTTCATTCACACGAAAAAGGAAGATGGATAAAATAAAAGCACCCATCCACTTCGGTAAAATACTACAAATCGCAAGAGAAACCAAATTCTAAGAAGCAATGCTATACCCCAAACTAACATGGAAGTACATCTTATCTCATCTGGAGTACATAAGAAATAAGAGCAAACCTTATCTCATGCTTTGCAAAAAACCCAAAATGACCCACTGGCTGTACACAATAAGCTCAATTATAATGTATAATGCTCTAGTTTGGTGTCTAAAGTTTAATCAAATAACGTACACAAAGCACTCCAGGATCCAGCGACTGGCCTGTTTATGCATTACTGAAGTCGTGAACAGCACACCCACAGCTACCATGTAAATCATACTAGGGCTGACTCCTGACTCTGCTGAACATTGTTATAAAAGGTTAAACGAAATCCAGCGCTTATAGACTATTTTGCTCTAATGACTGGATTACAAAAAATCTGATTGGACAAGAAAGGACCGTGGGAGCATCAATCCTCACAGACACCGTCTGTGAAAAGGGCATGTGGGCGGGAGGAAAACTACCTCAAGAGAGGAATCGTTTGGCATACAGACGGTTCCAAAACTGGGGAAGGAACCGGGCGGGAATTTACGGTGAAAGGCCCAGGGCAAACATTAGTCTCAAGTTGGGGAAATATACCACAGTCTTTCAGGCAGAGGTCTATAGTGTACGAACCTACATAGTGACTACATGAACCACAGCGTATATATTTTCTCGGACATTCAAGTCCTAAAAAACTTGTCTGCAATTGAAGTCACCTTAGAAATAGTCAAGGATTGTCTAGAGAAACTATTGGAGCTGACATAACGGAACAAAATTTAATTCATGTGAATTTCAGGTTAAAGTGGTTTTGAAGAAAACGAAGCAGCAGATGCCTTTGTAAAGAAGAAATTGAAATACCCTTCATAAGCCCAGAGCCTATTTAAGGATTTCCAAAGAAGGCACGTAAACAAGTGATCAAGGAGTGAATTGATGTTAAACACCGAGATCACTGGGAAAATGTACCGCGAGTATAGTGCTTGTGTACATATGCACGCTCATGTATTAATGTGCGATTACATGATGGTCACAATGAAAAATGCTAGCAATTGAATATTCGGTATTTCAGTACTAGCAATACCTGTAGAGGATATTAAAAATAAGTTTTTGGTCGATATCATCTAACTGAATTGGTGGCAGTTTACTATAAAACCTCTATCTCACTTCGAGTGTTCGTAATTGGGAGTAAAAATTTAAAACAAATTATTTTCTCTTTGATTTTTTGAACAACATAACACTTGAAGGATTTAGATGCAAATTTTATGTTTAAAAATATTTTTCATGTAAATAGATGAATAGATGAAGTTAACATACAGTAATTGTACTTATATATTTTTGATATTTTATAACGATTACTATATCGGTTGTTTAGTTTACATCTTCGCATAGAAGATCTCCCACGAGTACGAGAGAGTACATATTTATACATTAAGCAATGTGTATGAGAAGGAGGTCTTAAAGGTTGGTTTTCTTACTTAAAGTTAAACTGTTGTGTGCTGAACAATAGAACAAATCATAACAACTGATCTGTTCACTTAAAAAACTCCACTCTCCAAGCGTCATCTAACTGAATGCGTATCGTACGACACGTACCACACACAACAGTTTAACTTTAAGTAAGAAAACAAACCTATAAGATCTCCTTCTCATACACATTGCTTAATGTATACACATGTACTCTCTCATACTCGTGGGAGATCTTCTATGCGAAGATGTAAACTAAACAACTGCTTTAACATATAGGATATATTCAGGATAAAGAGTCTATTAGAGACGAACAACCCGATTTTTTGGCTTAGATAATAGATGTAGAGATGTTTGATGGCATTGTTTATCCTCGATTTTATTAAAACCTGATTTAAATTCAACAATCTAGGTACGTAGAGTCTAGGTTATAAAAATTTATTCGTGGAAGGCTATCCCCCCCCCCCTAAACGAGATAAAAATTTTTTAAAGTATAACTTTCCTTCTTTCTCGAATTTTATATTGAGATAAAAGAATGACGTGAATAAAAACCAGGGTTCTAAGTAGTTGATTACTTCTGAAAAAAAATATATCCAAACAATAAAGTCATGAAATCATCTTGCAAATACTTGCTACGATTCCTGTAAGTTCAGCAACAGCAAAAGGATCTTTTTCCATTTTGCGACGTCTTAAAACGTGGCTGCGTGCTAACATGGGTGAAGAGTGACTTAACGGTCTCGCGTTACTAAATATCCATCGAGATATTTTCATTGATGTCGATGGCATTATCACACCAGTTGCAAATAATAGCAGATTAGAGTTTGTTGAATAGTAGATTAGAATTTAACATTAAATAAAGTTTATAACTTTTACTTTTCAATTTTCGTAGAAATTTCTCTTTTTACTTTTTATAATATGTTCAATGTTAAGTTTTCGAGAAACTTCAATCTCCGACCCCTTCCAAACTTTAACTCTAGATCCGCGACTGTGGACTGTATTATCATTTTAAGGCTTATTTTGAAAATCTATGGAAAATCCTTTACACTGTGGATTTCCAGTGCGTATAATTAGATTGTGAGGCTTTCACATTAGATTTTTAAGAAACAAAAGTAACTTAAAATGATAATTTAATATCAATTCGATACCGACAACCCTATTTTTACATGTGTAGTCACTGAATGTTGTTTATACCTTTTGTATCCAAGATAATTACCTTACCTAATTTCAAATTTTATGTATAACGTTTTAATATGGTTGCAACATTGTTTATGCGATAGTATATATACAAACATGTACCTAATGTATGTATTAAAGTTTAATTCTCGTATCTCTCTATGTGTACTACTATTTCCTTGAACTTTTTAAATTATATCCATTTAATGAATACTTATAAGACACAGTCAGTATAAAATACAAAGAGTATCATAGGAATTGTATCTTTATTTTATACATTACAGAAGTTTGTTAACATGAGGGGCAGGCTTCTTCGCATTGAACTTCAAATTCAAGTCTTAAAAATTCTTAATTCTCAATAAACATGACTGGGTCAATCTCTTTACAAATTTTCGACTGGAAAGTTGAGACAGCCATTTTTTACATTAAAGTTTTTGCTAATTTGAAAAATGAGCAGCTAAAGAATATTATGAACCAACGGGTTATTAGCGAATTTCTTGAAAGGTCTCGTATCAAAGTCCAAATTTCGCAAAAATTTCTTCAAATGTCTATCGATTCTACCTAGTAGACATGTCAAAATTCAGCATCTTGTCGCAGTATCTTGGCTCTATTTAGCCTTCAAAGGAGCGCTGTAAAACCTACACAGATTCCGATACTCGACACACAAAGAAAAAACACAAAATATTGGTAGAAAATCACTAAATTTATGTCAATTAGACAACACGCACTTTGAAAAATAATCAAACGAAACCTGAATTTATTTGATTTGAAAAAAAAAGAATTTAATTTTTGTATTTCCACAATTAATTGAGCCTCTTTCTGTTTTTAATACAACAATGTACAACTGACTTTACTTGAACAAATTTTACTTTTATACTGATGCTAATCAAACAATAGCTTATTTAAAACTGATTTTGAACTGGCGAATATCGCTACTTTTAAACCGAACGTGAATCTTTCTAGAAACATGCTTTGTTGAAACTTTAGAAAATATTGTTTTTGAAACCATATTTTTTTATAGTTTCATCTAGAACAAATAGTTTCTCAACAACCATGGAAGCAAAAGGGGTCGATAATTAATAAAACTTATAAAAAATGATAATGATTCGTCTGATATACGAACCAAGAATCGTCGTGATAAACCTCTGCTAGAATACTCATTTAGTAGCCGCGGCCACTGCCAATTAAAATTAATTCACAATTCATAACAACATAATCAATTTTTTATGTACTTCAGGAAGCAGGCCTGCTTGTTCTGTGTAAACTTGTTAATGTTTTTATGTTTTTTGACAAAACTCAATATGTTTTTTCAATTAATATATATTTTTTTTTTCTAAATAAATTATATCTGATTTTATAATTTTTATCATTCATTTGATTTGAATAAACTTTCTTTAATAAAATGAATTTTCATTAATTTCATTAAAAAAAAAAGACTCATTTGAAAAAAAGCATTCAAAATCAATTTGTAATTTCTTTTTCCAATTATAACAAAAAAAAACTCCTTTCAAGGAGAAAAATATTTCATCTTAAATATTTTTCAACATACTTTTCTTTGAACATGTATTATATGTGTCTGTAATCGCTCTTGCGGTCACAATTTGAATCCGATTGGAATCAGGTGCTTTTGGTATTTGAACGGTCGGGAACGTTAATGAGCAAAATCGGACGAGAAAAAAGAGGGGTTTAGAGGGAGAAAAAACACAAAATTTGTCATACCTCTCCTAATTTTTGAAAAATCGAAAAACTTATAAGAACTAAAGTTGTAGATAATTAGTTTTACTATAATTTTGTTTTTTGTCATTTTTTACACTAATATTTACAAAACTATTTACATTTTAAGACTGAAAGTTAAAATTCTAAATATCTCTGTATACATTAGAGTTTGGGAAAAACTATCCGGTAAAAATTTTTAGCAAACATGATTTCCTACAATTTTACTCCTTATACATTTTTTGATTGTTCAAATAATAAGTGAGATATTTTATGTTTTCTTCTTCCTCTATACGCCCGTTTCCTCTTGACCTAAGCCATTTAGTAAAAAAATTGGCCTTACATGTACTAAAATCGTATCAGATATGATATTTCAATTTGATATTATTTCATTTTCACACTGAAATTAGGACCGCTAAAGAGTGATTTATGTATTCTTAGAAAATTTGCTAAAGTAAAGCAGCTCCTGCGTAACGAAGTTTTTCAATATCCCGGCATCTGGAATAAATGGATTCGGAATTATATGAGAAAAACTAGCAAAGAGTGCCCTTTGGGGGTGATTTTTCGCGAATTAGGGGATGTTTTCCACCGGGCAGGTGGGAACTATCTTCTTATTCTTGACCCTAAAACGAAATTCCAGTGTAGGGCAAAACTTTATAAATTATTTTACCATGTGCATATATCAATATCAATAGAGATATTCTATATTAAGTGTTTTCTTCATTCTTTAGAGCCCCATTTTCCCTTGACCAACGTTATTCACTAACGAAGTTGTCCTCTCAAATACCAAAAGCTTATCAGATAGAAGAAAAGGGACAATTTCATTAATGAACGTCAATCAAAGGGAATTGGGGCTCTAAAGAATAAAGAAAACACTTAATATAGAATATCTCTCAAATGTATTAGTCAATTTATAAAATACCAACTCTTCTACGATTCAATACCTATCTGATAATTACCTACCTGATAATTTTTTCTCTAATATAAATAGAGATTATTAGGAGTTTAATTTTAAATCAAAAATATTAGAGTAATAGAAAAAATAATAGGTAAGTAAATTGTAGTAAAATTAATTTTCTATAACTATTCTATAACCTATTAATTTGTTTATTTTTACAAAATTCTAAGAGATACAACAAATTTGATGTTTTATTAAACAACGTTCCGTGACTGATTGTTATTTCCTCTGGATGTGTAAATAAAATAATAAATATAATAAATTTTAGCTATATTCGTTTATAAAGTTATTTGACACAATGAAAGCTATTAAGTAATTAATAATGCATCGATATTAGTCTAGCAGAAATTGACTTTATAATATAAAAATATTTCTAGTTTGTTCTTTTTTGCAACGTAAACCTAGATTAATTATAATGGGTCCATTAAGTCCCAACGGATTTTACGTTTTGTAACCAAAACAATAATCTATTCACTTTGATAATACTTTTAATTCATATTATTTGTGTCAAATATAAAAAAGATATTTTTGTTGTTCCACAAAGTGGTACTTTAATATCCACCATAAAATTTTGTAATTAGATAAAGTTGAAATACAAGTACCTGAAAACTGTACCTATAGATACAAAACCGGATAACGTTTGGTGAAAATTATAAATATTTTACTACATAAATTAGTTTTATAAATGCTATACTAACACGTTAGATCCCTTATGCATATAGAGCTCTGTAAGTGTATATTGTGTATGTTTGCACATAAACACCAAATGGTTCAGGTTAAATTGTTATACAAATTATTCACGTTTGTTTTTTGTTACATTTTGTTAATTTTGTTTCACTTTTCGACAGATTTTGCTCGTTTTTTTTTACAGGCTAAAAATAACGTTTTCTAATAGATCCCGAAGTTTCAGAATTTTTGATCGTTTAAAACGCGAGATAATTAATATCAAAATTATCATTATCTCTCACTCTTTCTCATTAGAAGCATGTAACTTCATTCCCGTCCAACTATTATCTGTTGTATTAGAAAAAATAATCGACAGAATTAAAAAAAAAACTAGGAGAGGATTCCTTAATATTTCTTATATAAATAAAATAAATAAAAAATCGTGTGTTACCGTTTTGTTTTCGAAATATAGTAAATTAAAATATTATTTTTGTCCAATTATAACACATTCCGTTTTTGGTAAATAGTGGTCTGACAACTTTGTGCGCCAATCACTCTCAAGTTGCATTCAGTAAAGAGTGGGAATATATGCTGTTGATATATACAATAATAATAAATAGGTATATACACAGAGAAACGTTGCCAGATCACCGGACCGGAAATATTTGATAGTATGTGTAAGTATCTGTGTGCCGATAATATGTGTATGTATGTGTACACTATGCTGGTGCATTCTTAAACTAAATAACAGCTGCATCAATAAACTTCAACGATAAGTGCTCTTTTGCCTACTTTAGAAGGATTAGTTTAAAAAACTAATTAACAAATACAGTCCAGTGCATGCACGGAAAAAACGGCCAAACCTCGAAATTCTGCCAAACAACAACAATTTGCACCAACATTTGGCTGCAGGTTCTACTTATCCTCTACTTTAAAGTTGTCAATGTGCCGAGGGTTGCTTTGACCATGGGGGTGGACGCCATCCCTTCTCGGGGATGAAACATTTTTACTAAAAAAGCAACTTTTGTTCTATAAAGTTTTTACAGAAAGTGAATACTTTTCGACTTATTCGAAAGTGGAAACGTCAATTTTTCAACAAAAAAATCCACGTTTTCAGACGGTTTTTCATGAATAACTCTGAAAATAAGTATATTATGAAAAAAATCATTTAGAGTAAAAATGTAGCTTATAAAAAAACAAACAAAAAACTCTGGTTTTATAATATCAGTAGCCCCAATACAAACGAAGTAATAGCTTGTTAAAGTTGGTTCTTCTTCGTCAAACGCCAAAATCGAAAGTTTCAACGTGAAATATCCAAAAAATAATGCATTTTTCGGGGAAAACTCAAAGAACTTTTTTTGAAGTGCTTGAAAAACTTTTCCTAATTTTTTATGGAAGTTCCTAGTATCATAATAAGGCGAGTTATGACAAAAACAAAATTGGTCCCTATTTTTTTGGCGGCAAAAAAATATGAAAATCACCCCCTAATTACCACCCCAATAGAAAATGATCGTGCGTTAGGTATCCAGTGCGTTGTGAAAGATGAACAGGCAACTAGAATCATACCCGGCAGTCATGGAAACTTGTGTATACTAAATTTATGTCAATTAACAATTTACTACAGAAGCAATAGGTTTTTTCGACGACAATAAGGGTAGTATGTTATTCACATTCCGAGTTAAAATGAACATCTTTCACTTTTTTATTTAAACTAATTAAACAAAATACGTAATAATAATTGAACAAATTAATAATAAGTATGTGATTGTTTAAAATTAATATGTATTAAATAACTATAATGGTTCAATTGATAAAAAGTAATTTGACTAGTATTATCACTAGAAAATACTAAGTGTTATAAATTCATTTAAGTTGGTACTTGAACCACTAAAGCCTTATTGAACTAGTAAACATTTGCCTTTTTTCGAATTGCACTTCACCTTATCATAAAATTATGACCAAGGTGTCATTCGATTCGTAATTGCATCTAGAAAGTTTTTGAAAAAGTTGAAGTCCCGCATAATGGACCACTAATATTTATAATTTTAATTGAGAAATGAAAATTGGTCTTGAAGACGCGCGCTCAGCTTGATTCCGACACTTGAACAAACAAATTTATTAACCCATTCGGAACAATTGGTAGAGTCATATTAGCTTCAAAAAGACGATTTCAGGCAGGTTGTTCGGAACTTTTTAATCGATTCATCTTGGCGTCCTAAATATGACCCTAAATTTTTACGGTCCGACTCGTTACGGAACAGGGTCAAAATTGAATTTATTTATAACAAGAAAGCGTTTTTTCTTCATATCTTTTTAAAAACTAAAAATTTTAAAAATGACATAGAATATTATTCAATTCTATATAAAAAAGAAAACAAATAAGCCCATGAACATTAAAATCTGTATATTAGAATTCGAGAAAAAAATTCCCAAAGTTCGAAAAACGCAAAAATTTTAAATTAAAAATAAAAATCTAAAAATTACTTCATTTTTCTTTTAACAAGGGCAAAATATGCTATTAAAAGCATATTTGCATATATGCTGTTAAAAGTAATGTGCCCAATTTTAGCTCTTAAAAATAATTAGGTCAATTAATAAAAATATCATGTCACGGTTTTTTATAAATAAAAAGGGTGTTTTGATCCTAGACGAATATTTTTTTTAATGATAGGTCTTCAAAATATCTATAAAATGCAAAAGAAAATTATTTTTTAAACTATATTTTTACCCATTATTTTTCAATTTCTTTATAACGCGCTATAAATTAATTAAAAAAAAAACAGTTAAGAAACTATTTAATTAAACTTTATTTTCTTTTAACTTATATATTTTTTATAGATCTTTAATTAAAAAATATATATATAACGATGCGTTAACTTTTAAGAGAGTTATCGCATATTTATCAAAATACGCTTTTTTGTTATAAGCAAACTCAATTTTGACCCTGTGCCCTCATGTTTTCCTAGGACGTCAAAATGAATCGATTTAAAACATCAACCTGCCTGAAAATGCTAATTTG
Source organism: Nineta flava (assembly GCA_963920215.1). Classification (NCBI taxonomy): domain Eukaryota; kingdom Metazoa; phylum Arthropoda; class Insecta; order Neuroptera; family Chrysopidae; genus Nineta; species Nineta flava. The sequence goes on from OY986040.1 coordinate 48,340,298, forward strand.
ACTCTACTAAATTGTTACAATCGGTTTTTAATTAATTTTAAAACCTTAAAATAATTAAGTGGAATGTACATACAAAATTATATAAAATATACACCGTTATATTTTATTGAAATTTGATATCGAAAAAATAATCATAGCCATCAAATTGTTTTCACATTTATCTGTGTACTGCACAATGTTGTATTTCGAGCCATGGAACATCTTGTAAATATAGTTATAAAAGACCATTGAAGCCCATTATCATTTTAATATTTGTTTTAATTGTATTGCCTAACATCATAAACATTAACATGACTTGGAAAATGTAAGACAATTAGAAACAGTCTTTATTTGTTTAATGTACATATTTATATTTTAATTACATATACAGTTTTACATAAATAAATATACATATAAATAGAATATTTTGTATCAAAGGTGTAATTTATTTACCATATATATATTTTAAGATTAATTTACGGAATGTGTGAGAAAATGATTGAATGTTATAGAATCACTTGACAGTTAAAGAACGACGGGAAATATTATAAATATATAAAGATTACTAAAATAATGAAAGAGAACTCTAGGTTTTTTGATATTTAATTTCAAATTTTGTCCCAATTCCTATAACAATTATTTGTATTTTATAAATATTATTTCGACTACAAGGTTGTCATCATCAGTATGAATTAGCTAATAGTAACTATCTCTGGGAAATTCAGTCAGAGATACTTTGCTCATTGCTCATTGCTCGTTGCTTGATTATTGTTAGACACGCACAGAATTAGCAGCGAGCAACATATCTCTGACTCCATATCCCAGAGATAGTTACGATTTGGTAATTCATACTGATGATGATTGTAGTCGAAATACGTATTTATAAAATACAAATAATTGCTCTAGGAATTGGGACAAAATTTGAAATTTATTATAAATACGAGTATGTTTATTGTTTTATTTTGTTACAGTTATTTTTAAAGATTAAGTTCACGGTACATGTGAGCAGAGAATCATTTGAACGTTTAATCATCTTTATACTAGAGAAACTCATAAAATGTTTGTAAAGATACGTTATTTTTTAAAAACAATGGAGCTATACAAAAGCAAACAAAAAGTCTGTCACGAATCCTCTCCCAAATGTGGCAAGAATGGCAAGAAAAACTGATTTTGGAATAAAATAATTAATTTACTCCTATCGAAATACCTCCAAATTAGTTGGTAGAAATTTTAGGTAGGAATAATTGTTGTACTTAACAAAAAAATTTCAGCAACAATTTTTTGGTTCTATAGTCTTATGACGTCGTCGTAGTAAGAAAAAGAGAATTTTTAGCATGTTACGAATTTTATGTGAGTGGCACGGCACCTATGTTAATTTTTCTGTAAAATAAAGGTTGTTGTTTTTCGTAACAGAGGTTCACAACTTTGAGTTGGTAACAGTGCGTTATTTGCCACCCGATTTAACAGCTGATAGTGTTGCCTTTTGTTTAGTTTGGTTTGCCATTTCATCATGGATAGACTTACACTAGAGCAACGCTTGCTAATTGTTGAAATTTTCTATCAAAATAATGGTTCTGTTCGTCAAACTTATCGTGCATATCGTCCATTTTTTTTAATCATAATCGTTCATTAGAGTGGCTAATTCGAATAACTATGGATCGTTTTTGCACCACGTTTACTCCTAATGATAACGTTCATCCCGTAAGACGCCGAACAGTGCGCACCGAATAAGCTGTAGCCGCTGTACAGCAAAGCATTGAAGAAGACCCAAATCAATCAATAAGTTGCCGTTCTCAGCAAATGGGGCTGATCCACTTTATGGATGATTTTAAGAAAGGATCATGGTTTACGAGCTTTTAAGATTAAACTTGTGCAAGAATTAAAGCCAAATGATCATCGTATGCGCCGCCAATTCGGCCAATGGCCTAAAGCACAAATTGATATTGATTTTGATTTTCCATGCAAATTTTTGTTCAGCGATGAAGCTCATTTTTAGTTGAATGGGTACGTAAATAAGCAAAATTGACGCATTTGGAGTGAAGATAATCCACAAGCTTTTGTCCAAACACTATTACATCCACAGTAAGTTACTGTTTGGTGCGCTTTATGGGCCGGCGGAGTCATTGGTCTATATGTCTTCAATAACGATGATGAGCAGAATGTTACTGTCAACGGTGAACGGTATAGAAACATGATTACACGTTTTTTCGCACCTAAATTAGCAGGCAATAATCTTTCTGTCATGTGGTTCCAACATGCCAGACAGCGCACGCTACAATTAATTTACTTAAAGAAACTTTTGATGAACGAATAATTTCACATAATGGTTCTGTTAAGTGGCCTCTAAGATCGTGTTATTTATTCCCATTGGATTATTTTTTTGGGGGTTTTGTAAAGTCTCTTGTTTACGCCGTTAGACCAGATACAAACCCCTGGATATCAATATTCGACAACTTATTGGCGAAATACGGCCGCAAATGCTGCGAAAAGTGTGTAAAAATTGTGATTTCCAGATTGTGCAATGTACGCGCCAGCCGTGGCGGCCACATGGCCGAAATCATATTTCAACATTAACGGAATAAAATTATCTATCCAATAAAGCCAGTTTAATTGATATTAAAAATAATATTCTTTGTTTTATTTTTATTTAAAGTTGTGTAACTCTAAAAAAACACCCTTTGCAAAACAAAACATAATAATTTTTGAACATTATAAAATTAATTAAAAAAAATTAATATTATAATTTAATAGAAAACTTCTGCACAAATCAGACCAAGAAGAGAAAAACACAAAATCTCGTAATACACATTGTAAAAAAATTACTTTATATTGGGCTTTAGGTACTATGATATAAAGTAAGAAAAGAGAGAGGGGGTTAAACCAGCTGCCTAGATATGGACGGATTTACCGCAAACATAAAACGCCCTTTTACTACAAATATTTCTAATTGTTAATTATTAATATATTCAATAATTATATTTGCAATCATTATATCACTGTGTTTGAATCAGTATTATATCTGGACATAATTTTCGTTAAAAACGAAATCAGTCCTACCATAAAATATTATAAACGTTATAATTTTTCAAAGTAACTAACATGTCTTCCACTTTCCTACGAATTCATTCCATTCATACATAGAGGTTTTGATATCACCTCGACTCGCCTTGCTTTTTTAAATATAACCCTCGCCTCGCCTCGGTTGGGTTAGCTATCATCCTAACCTCGGCTGAGGTAAAATCTTTACTAACTTATGTTGCATGAAAATACATAATATAGAAAAAAAACACTTGTTAGAAAATAAATGACTTTTTGTGACCGCTAGAGCGATTACTGACACACACATTTTAAAGACGATGATTTTCGACATCTACTAGGTAGGATCGATGGACATTTGAAGAAATTTTCACTTTGGTACGAGACCAATAGCTCTATTTCCTTTCCGGAAATTCGCTAAAACAAAATAAAATATATAAATGAGAGAGAGAGAGTTGAATAAAAGAGGGCTGCGCTTTTTGGCGTGTCAAAAATACATTAATATAATCAATACAAAGAAATAGTTGAAAAAAAGAGCATGTGTCGGTTCCCCCAACCACACAATTGTTTTTCTATAAAATAAGAATATGCAGTCGATAAACAAAATAAAAATAATAGGTTTTTTAAAATGCATCATATATTCATGTTTTTTGTAAAAATACATGTTACTATTAAACCATTGCCAAACATATTTGAGAGAATAAAATTTTCTTAACAGAATGTGATTGGTCGGAAAAATTAGTATAAATTATTTAGAGACAAAAATATGGGCTTCTGAAAATGACTAAAAATTGGCGTTTTTAAAATTTCAAAAAATTCCTCACTCGTCGGATTTGAGCGGATGAAGCTCATATTGTGGAAACCGTCTTTTTTTCTAAGCACTATCGATAAAAATCGGCTGCCAAATCGATGGCATGAGTGCGCACGTTTTTATCGAAAAGTAATGGATCTGCTCAAGACAAAATAATCCTTATTATACCTTATTTCATTAGAATAAGGTTCAAAATAATGTTTTGTTTTACTGAAAAGTATGAGGGTTGGTCGTTATAGGTTTTGGCTATATATATATATATATATATATATATATATATATATATGTATATATATATGTATATATTGTTGTAATGAAAATTATTAAATAATTTTTTTTGATCCAACACACATTTTAATTATGAAAGTAAAATATTACGGAAAATATTTAACAAAATAATATTTTTCTCCTTGCAAAAAGAAGGAGTTTTTTTGTATAAAAAGTACAAAAAGAAAATAATGTAGCTCGATTTATTTTTTTTCTTAAACTAAGTTTTTTTTAAGTCGAAAAATGATAATAAGATCAATTGTTGCTTTTGATTTAAAGTTTTTTCTATTTTTAAAAAAATCAAAAATTTAAATAAAATTATTACATTTAATTTTAATCAAAAGTCATACAAATTGAATGTTTTTCAAAATAACAGATCACAAATAAATAATTTTGTAAAAACAAGATAATTTTTGTAAAACAAATAAACAGAAGTAAGCTAGCTTACAGTTATGAATGTATCATAAAATTTGTATATAGATTTTGAGTTGACACTGGCCGTGTCCATTAAGTCTCTGCTTAAATATCAACCAAGCGGGGTATGACTATGGGTCAAACCCAAGTAGAGGTATAATTTTTTATTAATTTTATAAATAGTCTGAACACTCCGACTACGTCCATGGGTGTTGATATACTAAAATATTCTAGAAGCCTCCATGCGAAAATATATTATTTATTCAAAAACACAATCATATTCTAGAACGACCCATAGCGGGTATATAAACCGTGACCAGTGTCGATTCAAATCAGTTTTTAAATCGTGTCTGATCAGTTTAATATCGACTATTGTCCGCTAGTATCAAAGTATATAATTGTTGTTCAATCCAGATCAAAGTATAAGATGTAATTTGTACAAGTAATTTGGTCAAGTAATTCAAAGTTTAACATTGTGTGAAAAAGAATTAAAATAATTGTTGAAAAAGAAATTGGATAATCATTTTTTTTTTAAAGCAATAAAATCAGTTTTTTTTTTGTTTCGTAAAAACTTGTGTTTAATTTAATTTTTTTTTGTTTCTTTTCTTTAAACAAAAACGTGCGTGTTGTTCCAATTACAAAATATTTAGTAATATCGTTTACTAATATATTTTTTTTTTGTTTTTGTCGAGTATCGGAATCATTGCAGGTTCGGGCAGCGCTCCTTTGAGTATAAAGAGAGCCAGGATACCGCGACAATATATATGTATATATATATATATATATATATATATATATATATATATATATATATATATATATATAAATATATAAATATATACATATATACATATACATATACATATACATATACATATACATATACATATACATATACATATACATATACATATACATATACATATACATATACATATACATATACATATACATATACATATACATATACATATACATATACATATACATATACATATACATATACATATACATATACATATACATATACATATACATATACATATACATATACATATACATATACATATACATATACATATACATATACATATACATATACATATACATATACATATACATATACATATACATATACATATACATATACATATACATATACATATACATATACATATACATATACATATACATATACTTACAACAGTGGACACGATGCTGACATAACTTTCTAAAAGGAACTTTCTTCAATAACTCTCGAGTGGTCTAAACTTTCAAAAACACTCTCAAATAAACACATAGTTAAGACCAACGAGAGTAACTTCCATGAGTTCCTATGGACACATAGAACAAGAAGATATTTTTTAAATTCAATTTACATACAGCAATTAGTTACGTATGAAAAAATGGATTTACTGTGTTTAGTAAATCGATATTCTACGACTCTCTTCACTGAATTATAACAGCTTTGTAAGAGCTCTTCTTCACAATGGACCTTGTAGTCGAAGTGTAGCCCGTCCAGGTCAGCCGTTACAATCTAACTATCTAAGAGCTCTTCTTATCATTTAATTCTAATAATCAATTCTTATCAAATGCAGTGCAAAAATTCAAAAAATGAATGTAACATATTTGACTTTTATTTAGCACAGAGTAAAAGGGAAATTAATTTAATATCAATAAAGTCAATCACAATATAAATTCAATATAAATTATAAAATATTTGAAAAAGGCTATATAATCTAACTAACAATAAACTGACAGGAGATAATTTAATAAATCATAAAGACATTCATTCAGTCACTGTTCAAATATTAATAAAAAAATATATGTGATATGAAATAAATAAATAATATTCATATGAATATAATACATACCTTAAAACCCGTTGGCTACGATCATATTTAACAATTTGATCTTTGATATGAACTTTATGGCTATTTGTTTGTCGTACAGCTAATAATGCATGTTTCCCACGAGGTATGACGCGTTGTTCAATACGATAACGACATGTAATATTACGTGGATATACACCAGGATAATTTGGTGATTGGATACGGCATGGACGTCGATCACAATTTGTTAACAGACGATCACAGTATGTACCAGTTTCAAGTTCACCACGCCATGTTGTCATTGAACTATTACCATAACGTAATTTTGCTTCACTACGTCGTAAAAATTTATATGCTAATTTAAAATCAAAATTGTATCCAATGCCCTGTAACAAAAAGAATTTTAAATGTTAATCTTTAGCAATTTTTTGTTGAGGATAATATCAATTTTTAACAGGGAACATTCAAGTTGTCTCTTTGTGCAGATTTCATATCTTCTGTCTGATTATAATATTTTGTACACAGATAGAAGTTGAAAGATGGAAGGGATGCATCAACCAAAAATCAACCACTAAAGACAACATTTTTGACGTAGGAGCTACGTCGGATAAACCGATTTTCTTATTTGTATTAATCAATATTTTGTATATTATATTTAAATTGCAAGTATTTCTGTAAATATCAGACGTAAATTTGCTCTTACAAATGTTGGAAGGTTCACACCTCTTATGACAAATCCTGTTCAAGGACTTTTGGGGGTTTTTTTGGAAAGAAACCAATCCATTTTATTATTGCAATTTAAAAAAAAAATTAATCAACTCCTATTCGTTAACCAAATAAAAATAAGTTAGTCTATATAGTAGAAGCTTGTTATTTCATACGTATAGTCAATTGCAAGTATTTCTGTAAATATCAGACGTAAATTTGCTCTTACAAATGTTGGAAGGTTCACACCTCTTATGACAAATCCTGTTCAAGGACTTTTGGGGGTTGTTTTGGAAAGAAACCAATCCATTTTATTATTGCTATTTAAAAAAAAATTAATCAACTCCTATTCGTTAACCAAATAAAAATAAGTTAGTCTATATAGTAGAAGCTTGTTATTTCATACGTATGTAATACGTATGAAATAGTACCGTCAGGTTTAGGTATCCACAAATAGTAATATGTGGGAATAATAAGTTAATGTTGCCTTCAAAGTTATACTGTCAATGAAAAGTCAAAAGACTCATTTAACTATCATCCGTGGTGTAACGGATAGCAAAATGAGTGATGCGAGGAAGATGTAGTATTGAGAGCAATCAAACATATGCAAGCAAAATTCGTTGCGCAGGAGCTGCGTCAACTTAGCAAATTTCCTTACAATACATAAATCACTCTCTAGCGGTCATAATTTTAATGTGATGAAAATGAAATATAATATCTGATATGACTTTAGTATTTGCAAAAATTAAATTTATTAATAGCCAAAATAGAACGATATATAACGATTATAGTTTATAGTTACTATGGAAACGACAATCAAAATTGAAATTTCAAAATTAAAAAAAATTTTAATAAAATAATTTTATAGTTATCTTATAGAATTAGAGTTTCTGTAGGGATGACAAAATCAACACTATTTTTATCCAACTCCAAAAAAAAAGGAGGAGATTCTATGTTCGACTGTTAAGTAATGTAATAACTAACTGACTTAAATGTTTGAATACCCAGTATATACTGAGTTGTATATCAATGATTAAATTGTTAACAATTCTGCGTATTCGAAACAACTCTTTCCCAGGAACATATAATCACAAATTATGAGAAGACTATTAAGTTTATGAAAATCTTTTTCAAACAAAACTTGTTTATTTTAAAAAGAAGAGTATATGATGATATCTCTTACGGTTTCAACCATATATATAACGCCCCCCACCCCCCCCCCCCAAGCGAAGAGGAACATGTTCTAATGGTTTCAAAGATAAACAGTTTTGCCCAAATATAGTCCGATTTTGCCTATTAACGAACTTGATCTTACTTTTTTGCTCTAGAACACATTTCAGCTCGTTATCCCTTTTCGTTCTTGAGTTATCGTATCACAGACAGACAGACGGGCATGCGGAAATGGCCAAATTTTATGAACACATATACCAAACATTCATGCTTACGAGCAATATTTTTAAGCGTTACAGTCGTGATCAAACTTAATATACCTTGTATATTTACATAATTATACATAATAGGTTTGGGCAAGAATTTTCTTTTGGATTAAATCTGTAAATTTGTATTATTAGCTTTTTAATATAGTGACTAATTTCATTCCAATCTGAATAAAACTGTGACTGCTAAAGAGTCCACAGACACATAAAAAAGTATATATATATATATATATATATATATATATATATATATATGTATATATATCATCATATTATATATATATATATATGAAAGAAATTTTTACGAAATTGCGACATTGGTACAAAAACAATACCTGCATTTCCTTTGGAGGAAATTCTTTGAAAACCTTGTATTGCCAGTTATCTTACTGTGTAGACGAAGCTAAATTTATACTTAAAGTTTATAGGGAACAACAATGTACCATAGCAAAATTTAGAATGTACCGATTTTTATAAGAAAATGATACAGTAAATGGGGGATGGTGGTGTAGGTTGTGGTAATCTAAAATGTTTACTAGAGGACTGTCAGAACACCCTAGGCAGTGAACGAGAGACACTTCACAAGTTTGAACTAAAAGAATTATTATTATGAACACACAAAAGATCCCCATCAGCCGTTTGCATATTAGCGAATTTCCTCCAAAGGAAATCAGCTATTGTTTTTGTACCAATGTTGGAATTTCGTAAAAATTTCTTCAAATGTCCATCGATCCTATCTACTAGATGTAAAAAATCACTATTGTAAAAATTTTTATATATGTATATATACAGGGTGAGTCAAAAGTCAGGGTGGAGTTTATTAAAAGGGTGGATTGGGGATGAAATTGTAAGATGAAAAATCTTTGGACATTTTTGCGTCTGACCCGCCGTCAATTAGATATTAATTAAACAAAGTAATCAATTAGAGAAGCGCGTTAGCAGAATGAGAAATGGTGGGGAATGAACGCAGCGGCACCAGAGATACGTGAGGGGAGCAAGGTCTCAAATTAATGAAAATTGAATGACTCATTATTCCTGAAAACTACATTTTTGGTTAAAAAGTTTAAGCACGAATCACCAATAATTTAGCTCCCTAAAATATTGATACAAATTATTCTTAAGAATTTATTAATATTTTTTGCACTGATCAAATCAATTGCAATTTAGACTTATTTTCAACTTTTTGTTAGGTAAATTGATTGTTTTCAAATATTGGGAAGTTTTTGATTTCAGTCCGATAATCGAAAACTGAGTTTTTATAAGATCTTGAATTTTTGAAGTCCTAAAAAAACTATCCTGATAATCCCAAAAATAATTTTTTAAAGAATTTTTACACTACTGTACCGATCGATTTCAAAATCTAATCAGCTCTTAACTTACAAATAAAACAACGTCAAATGCCCCCGTAAAATTTCATCGTAAGACATGTAATAATAACTGAATAATTCAGTTATTTAGATTTTTCGGTAAAAAAGAGTAAATTTTTTTTCCATAATTTTTTGAAATTCTATATTAAAAACTGTACCGGATTTAAAACGCATAACGTTGACTGGCTCTACGTTAGTGATGGTGAGAGCTCGCTCCCCTCACGTATATCAATTGACGCTGCGTTAATTCCCCACCTTTACTTTTTCCGTTAACGCGTTTCTCTTATTGGTTACTTTATTTAATTAATTTATAATTTTTGTTTTTTATCATTTTTCTGTTACACTAATATTTACAGAAATATTTACAATTAAACATTGAAAGTTAAAATTCTAAATATTCGCTGTTCATATTAGAGTTTGAGAAAAATGATAAAGTAATGAATTGTAGCAAACTTGATTTGCTACAACTTTACCTCTATACATTTTTCGATTGTTCCAATATTAAGAGAGATATTTTATATTTGGTGTTTTCTTCTATCTTTAGGCCCGCCTTTCCCCTTGACGTAAGCCATTTATTAATAAAATTGGCCTTGAAAATAGTAAATGATACCAGATACGACGACAGTTCTTTTTGATCAAACTTAAATTGTGATTTGAGAGTGCAGCTCATGCGTAACGCATTTTTTTTTCAAATATATTATGACAAATGTACTCAACAGACGTTTATGACTCAAGTTAAGAAAGTCTGCTTAAGTTAAGAAAAACAAGAGCACGTGATACAGTCATTTTATAGAAATTAACTTTGCCTCAGAATAAATGCAAAACACCTCTTATGGAAACAGATCTCAATTAACTTTTTGACTAAAGTTGTGACCGCTAGAGTGAAATGAAATATCTTTTAACCTAAAGAGACCTTTCTTACCTCGAAGTTTACTACGCCAAAACTGCGTAGAAGTTATTATTCTTAAGTGAAACTTATGAGTATTTATAATTTTAAAGTTTTTGTAAAAATTTGGGCTTTCTAAAAGTTTGAACTCATAGCTTATGCCGTGGAAGCTGACTTTACCATTGCACTATTTCACAATTGGGCTAATATTGAAAAGGAATGTTATAAAGGTCACAATTCTCACTAGCATAGCTAAATAGGAAAAAAAACATTTCAGTTTCTGACATACCTATAATTCAGATTAAACTATCATTACAATTTATATGTACATACAACGCCAAAATTCGGGCTAAAAGTTAAAAATTTAATAATTGATTTGTGTCTTATTTATTCGGATTTCGGAAAAATGTTTCGAATAAAAGTTGTTAGTTATAATAAACAACTTTAAGCCGAAACATTTTTTCGAAAAACGAATAAATAAGGCCTGGAACAATAAAATTAAAATTTTGGCGTTACTGTACATGCTAAGAACAATATAATCTTGCATAAAAAAATATATTGCCAGAGTTAACATTTATTTAATTTTACTGTTTGTTTTTTATTTTATTTTATTTTAATGGTTGCGTACTTTCAAAGAAATACTTTGCAGAATTTTAAAATTCGGCGTAGCATTGTTGTTCTTTATCTGCGACTTTACATTCACAAAATTTACAAACCTACACAAAAAGTTATAAAATTTCATTGCATTTAACTAATCAATACCTTTTAGGTGTTCTAGTTAATGATCTTATAAGTCCAATAAAGTCCACACAAGTTTTAAATAAAATTTCAAATAAAGGTTGATTACTATAAACTAAGAGAGGTAGATAAAAAGTATCGGGTTCATAACTGGTTACGTTGACCTCTAAAAAAATGGGTTAAAAGTTCAGGCCAATGAAAAATAGTATTTCAGTGTTTAAAATCGTATCTCAAACCATACCGTCATAATTGTATATTGTTTGATCTTTTAAGTTTTTATAAAACGGAAGGAATTAATCGTTCATCAGCAAAATTGTAACATTCACTGTAAAGAGGTAATATGTTTGTCCATTAACATATTTTATGTATACTATGTGTACTAGTATATTTTGGCATTCTAAGACCTAATGTTTTTTACAAGCTTTTATTTAACTTGCAATGTATGTATGTATGTATGTATGTTCGGGTCAAATCTTGCAAGCTTAATTAGAACCACTTCCTCTTATCCTACGGAGTTGAATTTTTACATGTTGGGTCAGTTCCAATGACATTGCATTTTTTTGGTAAACATGACAAGAATCAACAAAGGGAACGGGGGGTTTAGAGGGAGGGGGAAACACAAAATTTGGTATATCTCTCTTAAAATTGAAAAAATTCAAAAAACACATAAGAAGTAAAGTTTTAGAAAAATAGTTTTACTATAATTAAGTTTCTTACCATTTTTTCTGTTTCTCTAATATTTATTTATAGAGATATTGACGGTTTATGATTGAAAATATAAATCCTACATATCTCTGTACACATTCGTGTTGTAGAAAAAAACGATGAGGCAAAGAATTCTTGTAACAAACATAATTTTCAAAAAATTAACTCCTAACACCTTTTTAAATTTTCCTAATATTTATTGAGATATTTTATATTGTGTGTTTCTTCTTTCTCCAAGCACCATGATAGTTTTCATTGATATGTCATCAACAAAATCTTAATGAAAAAATGACATTGTCACACAAAACTGTCAAAATTTAGAAAAAAATAATTAATTGACATAAATTTTCTATGCTATACTCGATATATATAGTTTCTTTGGTAAGAACTGGATTCATTTCATTACCCGTGGGAATAATAATGAAGAATGAAACTATGATAAAAATAATAATTTTTATAGTTATTCATAGTCATTTTGTAACATTCAAGAATATATCTGAAGAATATATTCCAAAACTTAATGGCTGGCAATGAAAAACAAAGAGTTTATCATAGAAGTGTTTGAAAATCGGAGGGCTTACCTAATTTTTGGAATTATCCTAAGAAATATTTTAAAAAAGTAATTTTATCCATATTCGAACCTTTTATTTTTTTTAATACTAAATTAACGGGCAAACGACCAGTCAACAATGACGCTTTAAATGAAATGAACAGGTTAAGAAACATTTAGATACAATAACACAGCGATAACTAAAAAAGTTAATAGTAAAAAAACAGGCTTTTATTTAATTGCTCTTAATAAGAAGAAAAATTAATGTAAAAAAATATTTTTAAAACATGCTTTTATTTAAATGCTATAAAAAGCAGAAAATAAACTTTAAATTGAATCAAACTCATTAATTTATTACATTACAAAATTTATATGATATTAATGTTTGTCACGAGATTTACTTGTGTAGATGTATTTACCAAGTTTTTTTTATGCACAAGTAAATCTCAGCGACAAACTCATATGATTTAAAATTTTGTAATGTAATAAATTAATGGATTTGATTCAACTTAAAGTTAGTTTTCTTCTTTCTAGAGCATTTAAATAAACGCTTGTTTTTAAAAATGTTTTTTACATTAATTTTTACTTGTATTTAAACTTATCTCTACCTGTAAAGTTCAGATTCATTAATTTAGTTCAGATTCATTTCATAATATTATATTTTTCTTTAACTATTTGCAAGTAATAAATTTGGTTCCAAAAAACTTTTTCTTGAAACTCCAAAGAATAGCATGCAGTTTTGACTTTATTTGTGTTTCCATACTATCACTACCGGATCGTTGTCCAACTTTAATCGGATCCTCGGTCTGCTTCTCTAAAACTTGTGAATAATTTTTGTTATCATAAAACAAATATCACAAGCAAGGTAATAGTTATGAACTCATTGCCTACCTTATAAAAAAATGGAAACGCGGTCTATGTAGGTGAAAACGGCGACCATGATTAGTTTAATATTGGTAAAACGTTTATAATTTACAGGGTAATATAAAACAAACTTTTATTGAAGAAATGAATCAAGATCTTATGTTTACAATAACCTTATAACCTTTTTCCAACGCCAACCATAAAGATCTATATATTATGTAATTTTGCTTTGCTTGTAAAATTAGCATATGGCTTAAGTGTCATAGTTTATCTAGTAAACCTTGGCGACTTAAAAAAAAGTTTTCTGAAGTAGACTTATACCAGAAACTCTTAATTACAGAAACTTATAGAACTACGGAGATAAAACAAGAAAAATATTGATAGTACTTTAATTTCACTGTAAATCAAAAGTAGTTTATTGTAGAATACTTCATCAATATGCGGTATTTCATATTGGCTTCGAAACTTCAGTAAACAAATAGATCAAACATTGGTATACACAAAATATTAGAGGACACTTTGTTTGTGTAATTTAACTTTACTATATGGTATTGTTTTGTAATCTCACTTTTGTGTATCGTTTCGATTTTCTGGTGAAAATAACATCCCCATAAAGCAGTGGTATCAACGTTAGATACTACTTATTCTAAATTTTTTCCTTTTACAGGTATTTAATATTTAGTTGGCCAATTCCCAGATTTTTTATAATACAAAAAATATAAACTTGCCAAGTAATTGAAATAAAATAACTCGTAGGAGCAAACTGTCAATATTTTGTGAAAAATTAAATAAACAAGAACCAGATCCTTTTCACATTTATGTTTTACGCTATTAATATTTTTATCAAATACTACAAAACAATTCCAACATTAAACCATATGCTGGTAATAATATCGGTGTATGCGTAGTTTAAAAACTGCAGTTAGTGTTTCACGAGGCACGAGGCGAGTCGAGGTTTTGGTATCATCTCGCCTCACCTCGCTGTTTTAAATATCAACCTCGCCTCTCCCGGCCTCGGCCTCGGCAGAATGTTGACAAGCCTCACCTCGCCTCTGTTGGATTAGCTATCATCCTCGCCTCGCCACAGCCGAGGCGAGTGAAAATTATTACTAACTTCGACTTATTTTGCATGTACATAATATGGTTAAAAAAAACTAATATATATATATATATAAATTTTAGAGACGATAATTTTCGACATCTACTAGGTAGGATCGATGGAAATTTGAAAAAATATTTCCAAAATTTTGACTTTGTTACGAGACCAATAGCTCTAGTTCCTTTCCGAAAATTCGCTAAAATAAAATTAAACATACAAACTAGAGAAAGAGAGAGAGAGTTGTATAAAAGAGGGCTACGCTTTTTGGCGTGACAAAAATACACTAATATAATCAATAGAAATCTACATATTAAATCACGTTTAGAGTTGAAAAAAAAACGTAAAGAACTTCGTTCCTGACGGGGTCCCCCCGACCTCACATTTCTTTATTTTCTCAAAAATAAGAACATGAAGTTGATCAACAAAATAAAAATAATATAATTACTTTCTCTATAAAATTTGCAAACCGGCGACGTACAAATTTATGATTATAATTCTCAAAAGTAATCATGGCATAAAATTTCTTTTTCCTTCAAAATGCATCTTATCTATCTATGCTTCATGTTCTTTTGTAAAAATGCATGGTACTATATTATTTAAAAAAAAAATTACATTTTGTAAACTTTCCTCGGCCGAGGCGAGGTTTTTGGGACAATATACCTCGCCCGCCTCGGTTCGTAACGAGGATAAAAATTTTGAACCTCGCCGCGGACCTCGGTTACGAGGCACGAAGTTACCTCGTAGCCTCGGTGAAACACTAGCACTGCTGTTTAAGCAGCAACATTTGCAACACATGTAATGCCTAATTTGAAAAATTTCCACGAGTCAACCTTCTCAAGTGTCGTAAAACACTAATCTCATGAGAATTGGGTTTCCATGACCAGAACGTATGTATTCTTTCGGACAATCAAGCTGCTCTAAAAGTCTTGCCTGAAACTGAGGTCATCTTTGTGGTAGTCAAGGATTGTCCGGAGTAACTGCTGGAGCTAGCAAAACGGAACAATGTTAAATTGATCTGGTTGCCGGGTCACAATAGTTTCGAAGGAAACGTAAAAGCAGATACCTTAGCAAAGAAGGGAGTCGGAATATCCTACATAGACTCAGAGCCTCTTTTAGGAACTCCAAAGACTTCATGTAAACAGGTGATCAACGTGTGGATATATACTAAACACCGTGATCACCGGGAAAATGTACCGCAGCAAAAGCCTGAGAAAATACTGCTTCGGAATGCAACTAAGAGCCCATCTCTTGATGCACTGAAGCTAAAAAGGATGCAACTGCGAAAGGTTACCGGATTCATTATCAGGCATTGTCTCCTGCAGAAGCATCTACACACAATGGGACTCCATAACGGGTTCATTATGTGCAGATTGTGTGGCGAGGAGGAGGAAACATCCAGCCATATTATCTTTAACTGCGAACTTCTAGCTTACACCAGATACAAGATATTCGGTGCATCTCATCCCGAATATACGAACCAACAGGAAGACCTGGTCACCAAGCTCCTGGCTATTGCCAAAATATGGGAGAAGCTAATCTCAGACTGAAGTAGAAAGGGGAGCACAATGGACCATAAGATCAAAGTGCAGTACTTTTAAGACCTCTGGATATATTTAACTATCTATCTATCTATATGATGTAAATTGTTGGGGGGGGGGGGGGGAATGTCCCACTTACGGGGTCATGGTGCTTTTGTTTTTATAATGGAAAAATAAAATTTTTCCCCTGCGCTGTGGTCCTTAAATGTTAATCTGTTTTATTAATAAAGGTCAAGATTTCTAAAAATGATAGCTGACAGCCAGAGGAAAATCTTGAAACTTTTGTTTCAGACTTTTTTTTCTTAAAATGTATCGACTTCAAATCAGGGAGCCAAGATCTACTATATCCTGAAATATAAGCAAATTTGACCGATACCTAATCTCCATAAGACTAATGCGGGGTCCTTTGTATCCTTTAAAAGCGTAGAAGTGTATGTAGTTTATCTTCATCAAAGAAAAAATAAAGGTCTTCATTTTGTGATTACAATGTTATCACCCTGTAAATGACACACCCAGTATGCTGTAAATGCTACTATAGAATACACAATATGTAATGTTTCAAATAAATGAATTTTAAATATATTCACCAACCGAATAAAGTGTATTTTTTAATAGTACTGTTTAGTTGAGGAAGTAATATCAAATTCAGTATAATATACTGACATACAATAAATGTACAATAGTACACATTATAATACTTACTTTGGTATGATATAAATTAACTAACGAATCTCGTCACTGTCATTTAAATCATAGGTGGGCAAACTTTGACTGCACTCAGATCTGAGTGAGAGGTAGGAAGAGAGATAGAGTAAAAACAGGGTACATACCAATTATTATTATTTTCATTTTTATGGTCACTGTTATTCAAGGTATACAATACATACAATACATTGAATACATACTCTGGAATTTTAGGCTGGTAATTTGGGGCATAAAATGTACCTTTTTAATATATTTGGGTATGATTAAAATATAAATGTTATATAAATTATAAAATATAAATCTTTTGATCTTTTACATTTACCGCTTGACGATTGTAAACCGCTTGTTACTTTTTTGATGATTTAGCTTTAGTTTAGATTTTAGAATTAGATTTTTGGAAATTCCGAATAATTTGCCTAAACTATTCATATCGGAGAACTAATAAACAATTATTTACTTGATTTAATTATTTTTTCTTAGTAGGGGGTATAGTGTCATGAGAGTTTGATGACACTCGATACAATAAACATGCCAATGATAATGGGGGGGAGAGTAATTTGTTACTAATTTCTAAATGGTTAAATTTTACATAAAGTGGGAATACATATAGTTGTTGTTATTGTTATTGTTGTTATTACTATTGTTATTATTGTTATGACTATGTATCTCTCTATATTGTAAAAGATATTTCTTAAACAATAAATATTTTATAAAAGTATTTCTAAATTGATTGAATAAATTATTGGGCAATAATTGGTAGGCAACCTGTATTGAAACATCGTTCCGCCTTACTTCAAAACATACCTTTTTTACTTACTCTCACACAGCTTATGGAGAACCGTTCGGCTCCGGAGAGTCGTCTGTGCCCACGTCTGATTTGAATGATGTCGTTTATGTAATAAATATAGGTGTTTCTAAAGAGTCATGGCAAACCTCAAACAGCATTTTGTTTGGAATATTTTATGACAGTTTACAACTTAACCGTTTTTTCGAGTTTTTACTTGGTGTCAAAGATACAAAATGGTTATGTCTTAAAAAGACTACGAGTACTTAACTTGTGATTAACTTTTCGTTTTATTAATATTAAGAAAGGTATTCAATATTTGAATACTTTGTATAATAATACTACACCTTCATGCGGATAATAGTCGTTTGAATGAATGAACGTTTAGCAAGAGATACAAATTTAGATGCGTGAATAATTTTGAATGTTGGTGTTTTGTAACTACACTTTTACTTAAAAACGTCTAAAAAAAAAGTCATAAGTTTTTTATAATGTAGTGGTTTTAAAACATCTTATTTCTTAGGGATTTAAAACAATACTCGTCAGAATTTTGTACAAAACCAATGTACAACCAATGTACATCCTACATTTGCAAATAGGTACATGAAAGCTGTAATAGTTCCAAGCTTTGTTTCTTTGTTTGTTATATGAAGCTGTTAAGGAACCGAACTGATAATCATAATTGTTAATATGATATTTATCGTATAAAGACTTAATGATCAGCCGGTATGTTATTTGTTGTCTCCTTACCAAAAATTTAAAAAAAAAAATTTACTTAAAAACATTTAAATGCGTTATGTTTTTGTATCTGCGCGTATGCAAGTATATTCTAAGCAAGTCTACTAAGAAGGCAGTCAGAATTCGAATACCAAGCCGAGCAGTCATAATTTAAATACGTAACGCGCAGTCATAATTTTTGATACATATCTGATTAAATAGTTGGAAATTCAGCATTTTCTTGCTTCTTATATCTTTAAGTTATTAGATTGAGATTGACTGTCATTTATTTCCTTTGCTACGCAGTCGTACGTAAGTTTTACGTACAATCTTAATTCTTTAAGAATTAGTTTTAGTTCCAATACTAACATTTAAAAAAAAAACTTATCCTTTTTTTTTCTGAAATGATAAACTATTTTTGTTGTTAAATTCCTACTATTGTATAGTGTAGCAAAACAAAATTTATGTATCATTTTCGTTTAGACTTTATTAACTTATTTACTAAAAATAAATTGTTATTTTTACAATCATTACATTATACGTTCGAATCTTTTTGTTTATTTTGATAAATATATTTTGATTATTTTGTTAATTCTTTTTTTTCATACTCACTAATAGTTGGCCTATACCTTTATGAATGGCTTGAATGATACCACGAATGTATCTCATCTCCTTTCTCTACGTTTTTTTTTAAATATGAGAATATTGGCCCAGCAATTTAATTTATGTTTAACATTCCTGTTTTCTTTATATTTTTTTTTTAATTTTCATATCGTATTGAATATGATTATTGGAATTTTGAAAATAAAAGATGATTTCATTCAATATACACATAACTGAATGCATAACTATAAAATAACTGCGCAACGGATATTTATTTATATTCATTTCGAACCATTTTTATCTACAGCTTTTTAACTGGAACTTTTAACATAATAATAATAGTTTTTAAGTAGATAAACGACGTAAAACATTATACTAAATCGGACTGATAGAATTTCATTGATTCCTGCGATACCGATCCTCCTTTATTAATTCCTGGGGTACCGATTATTTTACTATGGGTAAAAAAGTAGCGCTCATTTTGCAAAATCTTCCAGTTGATTTGTACCCTTATCCATCCCACTTTTTGCGAAAATTTTTCGAATAAGAATTGTTAGCATATTTATAATAAATAATTTTTATTCGAAGTATTTGTTTGATAACCGAATAAGTAAGGCACCAATCAATTATAAAATTTAAAAAAATTAGCGCTACTTTTGTAGCCAGATAAAGATTTGAATATCCAGATTTTTCCGTCCGACACGTTAAATTGTGGTACGAGATCGTTCATAGATATCAATGATATAATTGCGATTACTTAGTGACTTAGAGATCCGGTAGTTTAGAAACATGAAATTAAGGAAATAAAGTATAGATCTTAAGACACAAATGAAGAGAACATTTTGGTAATCCAAAACTTTCCGTCTCCGTCTCATAAAAATGTTCACTTTAAATTTATGTTTTTTTTTCTGTTTTATTTATTTTTTTACAAGAAAAAATACTCTCTTATTTTACATTATAAACATGCTCAGATTGGTTATTTCGGTTGATTAAAACTTGTTTTTGATTATCTGATAGTTTTTTCAAATAATTTCCATTAAATCTGGTTTAAGTTGAATCTACACTCAGATCAACACTCAGAATACATAATGACTGTATTTGTGATTCTATTTATATATGTAAGGTTGATAAAATAGGGTAATTTCGTAATAGTATATACTATATATGATGTGATTGATAGCTTTTGTTAAGTCTGCTACCTCAAAAAACTAATAATTTACCATGTCAGAATTTCAAGTGTGAATTTTTTATGAAATTTAAGCTAACTAGCATCGCATCATCAGTAGGCAATACTTAGAATGTAAAAACATAAACCAATGACTGTGAAATTTCATTTTTGAGAAGAGTGAAGCATGTGATTGATTTTATGAATGAATTGTTATACAAATTTACGAGCCATAAAGTTTTCTTCTATGTATAGTCACGAATACCTGACTCAATTAAATCAAATTTGAAATTCGCCCCCTTTACCTAGATCAGATTTTTGTATTATAAATACGTATTTTGACTACAATGTATAAATTAGCTATATATATCATCAGTATAAATTAGCTAGTCGTACTTTACTCTTTGACAATTAGAGATAGATATAAAGTCGAGATCAACAGACAAAAATAAAAATAAATAGAAAATTAACTAGATTAAAAAATAATAAATTTTAAATTATATTGAAATTGCTCTTGTTAAAAATTTCCTTCATTCACATTTATTCCTGTTAATTTTACTCTTATTCAAATTACTCTTATATTGTCGCAGGATATGTTACTTGTGGCTAATTTGGTGACAGTTTCAAGAAAACAAAGTAACCAAATTTTTTTCTGCGATCAATATTTTTAACCGTGTAAGTCAGGGCTAAAGTTAATATACCTTGGTATATATTATAAACCGGGTATAATAATTAGACCTAGGAGCTATTTTTTCCGAAGTAAAGAATTATAATAAATATGAAATTGTACTTCCTAGGCGGCACATTTGACATGATATGCATGATATAATATTAAAATTCGAAATATATACATATTTCGATATATTTATGTATATATATATATATATATATATATATATCTTCAAAGACTGTGACCAAATCACCAATCACCAACTGTCACCAAATTAGTCACAAGTAACATATCCTGCGACAATATAAGAGTCATTTGAATAAGAGTAAAATTAACAGGAATAAATGTGAATGGAGGAAATTTTTAACAAGAGCAATTTCAATATAATTTAAAATTTATTATATTCTAAATCTAGTATATTTTAATCTAGATAATTTTCTATTTATTTCTATTTTTGTCTGTTGATCTGGACTTTATATCTATCTCTAATTTTCAAAGAGTAAAGTACGACTAGCTAATTTATACTGATGATGACTACATTGTAGTCGAAATACGTATTTATAATACAAAAAACTGATCTAGGTAAAGGGGGCGAATTTGAAATTTTATTTCAAAAACCTAGATTTCTCACTAATTATCATTCGATAATATAATGTTCAATTAAATCAACTTTAGAACGTATTCAAGACCCCTTAATCAATATATTCCGAAAAAAAAATGGCATCAGATATTTCTATAGACCGGTTTAACTATATAATTGTACTTACTATTCATCAACTAATAGATGAAGGGTGCTTGTATATTTAATATTAAACAAGTATCCTGCTTATGTTATAATCAGAATATGTTATAGAATTGCAACATAGCCTGTCATACATACAACATTTTCTGTTATATCCTCTGCCCTATGCCCTTTATCTCTGCCCAATGGTCAAAAATATTTAAAAAAAAAACGTTTAGCCTTTGGGAGTTGAAAAGTATGCATACTAGTAGATTTTATCTCAAAGGGGGTCGTGAGATATATCAACACGTATAATAAGGGAGAAGACGATGATATAGAACAGGATAAATTTGTATTGTCCTATTTCATGCCATCGTCTGCTCCTACTGCCTTAATTATACTTGATGGAATATCAGCACGGTCCTCATTTGTCTAAGATCAATCAGTACGCAAACAATTCAACTTTTTATATCACACTATTTTAAAGCTGCACATTTCAGCGTTGATTACTCATCTGGTATCTACTGGTGTCTACACCGGTCGTTTAGTTTACATCTTCGCATAGTAGATCTCCCACGAGTAGGAGAGAGTACATATCTATACATTAAGCAATGTGTATGAGAAGAAAGTCTTATAGGTTTGTTTTGTTATTATTATTACATGTTATAGCATACTAAAGTCTGAACAACAGAACAAATCATAACAACTGATCTGTTCACTTAAAAAAACCCCATACATCACACAACAGTTTAACTTTAAGTAAGAAAACAAATCTATAAGACCTCCTTCTCATACACATTGCTTAATGTATACATATGTACTCTCTCATACTCGTGGGAGATCTACTATGCGAAGATGTAAACTAAACAACCGGTATACTACTCTAATATCAGCTGTTTATACTGGCAATGAATATACATATATATATGTATATATATATATATATATATATATATATATATATATATATATTGTCGCGGTATCCTGGCTCTCTTTATCCTCAAAGGAGCGCTGCCCGAACCTGCAATGATTCCGATACTCGACAAAACAAAAAAAAATATATTAGTAAACGATATTACTAAATATTTTGTAATTGGAACAACACGCACGTTTTTGTTTAAAGAAAAGAAAAAAAAAAATTAAATTAAACACAAGTTTTTACGAAACAGAAAAAAACCTGATTTTATTGCTTTAAAAAAAAAATGATTATCCGATTTCTTTTTCAACAATTATTTTAATTCTTTTTCACACAATGTTAAATTTCGAATTACTTGATCAAATTACTTGTACGAATTCCAACTTATACTTTGATCTGGATTGAACAACAATCGATATTAAACTTTGATACTAACAGACAATACTTGATATTAAACTTTTATACTAATCGCACAATGATCGATTTCAAACTCTGAACGAATCGCACAATGGCTGATTTAAAAACTGATTTGAATCGACACTGGTCACGGTTTATATACCCACCATGGGTCGTTCTAGAATATTATTGTTTTTTTGAATAAATATTTTGTTTTTGACAATATATTTTTGCATGGAGGCTTCTAGAATATTTTAGTATATCAACACCCATGGACGTAGTCGGAGTGTTCAGATTATTTATAAAATTAATTAAAAATTATACCTCTCCCTGGGTTTGACCCATAGTCATACCCCGCTTGGTTGATATTTAAGCAGAGACTTAATGCACCGGGCCAGTGTCAATTTAAAATCTATACACAAATTGTATGATACATTCATACCTGTAAGCTAGCTTACGTCTGTTTACAAAAATTGTCTTGTTTTTACAAAATTATTTATTTGTGATCTGTTTATGTTATTTTGTAAAACATTCAATTTGTATAAATAACTTTTGATTCTCTTAAATTAAATTATATGCAATAATTTTTTTCAATTTTTGATTTTTTTCTTTCTAAATAGAAAAACTTTAAATCAAAAGTATCTATTAATATTATTATCATTTTTCGACTTAAAAAAAAACTTTGTTTAAGAAAAAAAATAAATCGAGCTATATTATTTTCTTTTTGTACTTTCAAAAAAAAAACTCCTTTTTGCAAGGAGAAAAATATTAATTTGTTAAATATTTTTCTTAATATTTTACTTTCATAATTAAAATGTGTGTTGGATCAAAAAAAATTATTTAATAATTTTCATTACAACAAAATCTCCCCCTCTAGATTCCAACACACATTTTCTAATTTGCTTATTATATTTGGTCGACCAATTTTTGACTTATAGAACTATTTGAACTATTTCAATTGTACTAGTACTTTTAGCTAGCTAGCAAAACTTAAAAGTGTACGTACACATTAGTTCTTCTCTCTTCAACGGCGCCTGTTGTTGACTGCCGGTTGTCTGGGCCGCAAGTTGTACCCTGGTTCTAATGCTCTGGCCTCTGGCTCGTCCACACTTGGTACATCCCGTCGTCTTCCATCACCTCCATGTCTTTGACCCCCCAATCGATCTGGAAGTAGTTGGCCGAACACCTCGTTCCCCACACTCAATCTTCCCAGATTCCCATTGGCGGCGGTCCTTGCACTGGCCGGCTTCAAGAGACCTCCATGTATTTTCGTGGGAGGCACTGTATCCACAACATATATTCCAGCTGGTAAACTCCTCAGCACTCTGTAAGGCCCTTTCCATTTTGGTGCCAATCCACTATGGACACCCTCCACCTTACTGCTGAGTACTTGATTTCGCATCCAGACGGACTCTCCAGGTTGATAACTGAGTCCTGTTTCCACTTGGTCATTTACTTCGGCATTGGCCAATATTGTTTGCCGAGCTATCTCAACATTCTGTTGACGTCCTTGGCTTCTCTCGTTGGTCCAATCTTCAATATCTTGAGGCTCTTCAGCTGTTTGTATTTGCCAATCCCCAGGCTTCTTCATCTCAGCCCCCAGTAACAATTTGGCGGGCGAAAAACCAGTTGTTCTGTTTGCTCTGTTGCGTATTGCAAATAATGCTTTGTGCAGTTGTTGATCCCAGTTTTTATGTTCTTGATCCAACAAATGTAATCGTAACAACTTCTTCAACTCCTGGTTCTGTCTTTCCGTGGGGTTGGCTCTTGGATGATATATTGGTGGTGTCCATATTTCTGTGTTCCAATCTTTGTTCACTGCTTTCCATTCTTTTGATCTGAACTGGGGACCATTATCACTTAGTACTGCTCTTGGATATCCATAACGACTAAATACTTCGTCTTTCAGTACTTGGGCTATCTTCGAGGTCGACGTGGCCCCCAATGGAAATGCTTCGATCCATCTAGTGAAAAGATCAGTCACAACCAATATATTTGTCTTTCCACGTGATGTGCGTGGATATGGACCCATCAAGTCGATGCTGACTACCTCCCATGGTGAAGTAGGTCTTCGACTTCTCATTGCTGTACTTGGTTTCTTATTCAGTGGCTTCACTCTAGCACACGTATCACACCCTTTCACATATCTGCGTATGTCATCTTGCATCCCATACCAGTAGACGCGGTTACGGATTTGACGATACGTTTCTCTCCATCCTGGGTGTGCTGCTTCATCACTGTCGTGATATTTTCTCAGAAAACCAAGTCGGCGTTCTTCGGGAACCACTGGCACTTCTTGTACCATCTGTTGACTATGGTACCAGAGGATCCCGTCAGCTACGGTGTAGTTTGCTCTTGTTCTGTCCACTCGTCGACGTAGATTGCTTCTCAGTGGACTATTACTATCTACGATGTATCTTCTGATGGCGGTCACATCACGATCTTCATCCTGCCATCGTCTAATATCGTCGAGTGTGGGTGTTTCCACTTCAATGACATTGAGGGTTATCGGTGTTTTTGCCCTCTTTTCAATCACCCACTCTGGAATGTCCTCCACTTCTTCATCTTCTGCCTTGCCCTGTGGTTGTCTGGACAAGGAGTCGGCGGCTTGATTATCTTTTCCGGGAACGTGAATTATCTCAAAATCATAGGCTCCCAATGTCAATGCCCATCTTGTCAATTTTGCTCGACTATCTTTAGTTTTGTTCAGCCATTGGAGCGCTGCATGATCTGTATATAATTTGAAGTGTCTTCCTTCCAGATATCCTCGAAACTTCCTCAATGCCCAGATTATCGAGAGACATTCCTTTTCTGTCGTGGCGTACTTTCTTTCTGTGGGTCCAAGTTTCTTGCTGGCGTAGTTTATTATTCGTCTTGTCTTGCCATCATCTTCCATTTGAAATAATACTGCACCCAATCCGACGTCACTAGCATCCGTGCTTAAACAAAACGTCTTCTTAAAATCTGGATGTGCTAGTTTCGGTGCATTCACAATCGATGATTTCAGATTTTCGAACGCCTTCTGATGCAATGTTAGCCAGCGCCACTTTATGTTCTTCTTGAGCATTTCGCTTAGAGGTGCAGCTACATCTTCGTAGTTCTTCACGAAGCTCCTGTACCAACCACATAATCCCAAAAATTGTCGTAGTTGTCTTCGTGTTCTTGGTACAGGGTGATTACTGATAGCTTCATTCTTCTCTTCTTCTCTGTCAATGCCGTCTTCGCTCAAAATATGTCCCAGGTATTTGACTTTGTTGCTGCCAATGACACATTTGCTTGGTTTACAAGTTAATCCATGTTGTTCTAGTCTTTCAAGTACAAGATCCAGGTGATGTAAATGTTCCTTGACTGATCGACTGTAGATTAATATGTCATCCAGGTAAACTTGACAGAAATCTTCGATGTATCCAGATAGTACTTCGTTCATTAAACTCTGGAACGTAGCTGGCGCATTCTTTAATCCAAACGGCATGACGCGAAATTGATAGAGACCTCTTGGGGTGGTAAATGCTGTGTATTCTTTCGATTGTGGCTCCATCTCAATTTGCCAATACCCAGTCTGAAGATCCAATGTAGAAAATATTTTTGCTCCATTGACTTTTCTCAACATCTCTTGCAGATCTGGAATCGGAAACGCATTGCTCTTTGTGATATCGTTCAATTTTCTGTAGTCGACGCACAATCGAAAAGTACCATCTTTCTTCTTCGGCAATACGACGGGTGCGGCCCAAGGCGATGTGGATGGTTCTATAATGCCATCGCCTTCCATCTCTTCAATCATCTCTTCTAATACCCGTTGCTTCTCATTATTGTACGGGTATGGTCGTAATTTAATGGGGGAATTCTTCGTAATCTCGATCTTGTGTGTGATCGTTTTTGTCCTTCCAACTTTGCCGAAAACGCTGGGATGTCGCCGAATGACATCTTTTAACTGCTCTTGGTTCTCAAGGAGTTGTATTTGTAACTCGCCCAATGCGTTGTTAATTGTTGCCACTTCTCTATGGGCTCCATCTGGTTTTCTCCATGCAATGCGGACTCTCTTATCACACCCCAAGTAAATTATACCACTCCGGTAATCGATGCTCACACCATTTTTTGTTAAAAATTCATGACCAAGTATTAAATGATTCCGTAGGCCAGGTACAACCATTACTTCAACATTGAACTTCATTCTTGATATCATCACATCCATGCACATTTTCCCAAGAATCTTGAAAGTATTATTACATGTGGCTCCACTCCCTGTACTATCTGTGACAGGGTGCCATTTACCAATACTTCTTGCCAATTCTTCGCTGATAAAATTGTGTGATGCTTGACTATCGATCAGTGCCAATATTGATCTTCCACGCACATCAACTTCCACAATTGGCCCATTCTGGTGTGAGTTCTTGGTCTCCATTGTTGTTAAATGGACCGGTAATTGTTGGTGTTCACGCCGATGTTGTGTGGTTTTGTGGAGGTTAATATTTTCAGAACCAATCTCCTCCATTATTGATCTTGGCTCTTCGTCCAGTGTTCGAACTGTGGTGCGTAACTCGTCCACCGATCTTGGATTCGAAATCTTCACCAGCGGTCGTACATTGTCGCGTAGTAAATTCAATATTATGGGCACCACGTCATCAATGTTCCTGTCGGCGTGCACTCTTCTGAACAGCTGCACCTTCATGTTGACGAACGCTTCTGTCTTTAATCCTGTGGGTTGGGAAACGGTCATCAATTCCAGTTCGGCTTTGGCTTTCCTTCCTATACTGTTGAAGAGACTCTCCAGTTGCCATTTCCACTCATCGAAGGTGTAGCCCAACCCACGATTCATCAATGCCCAATCTCTGGCTGGTCCTGTTAATTTTTTTGTGACCATCTCAATCCAACAATCTACGGGCAGATGTGTTTGTCGTAGTAATGCCGTTGCTCTGTTCAAAAAAACTACTGGATCTTCGGCCGGTCTACCACTGAACTCCGGCATGATGGACAGAAGCGTCGTTGTGTCCAATGCGGCGGAGCGAATGACTGTATTCACTTCTTGTGGATCAATACGCATGTCTCGCAGTTGCTGTGTTTGATTCTGCTCGATCCGTATAATGTCATCCACGACTTTGTTGTATTGATCGTGCATCTTCTCCTCCAAGCCTTTGATTTGCGTGCGATTCTCAATGACATCGGCTTTAATGTTAACGATGTCGGTTTTCACAGTTTCGACATCCGTGGTTATTTGGTCGATCCGCTGTATGCACGCGTCCCTCAGATCCACCATTCGCTCTCCCAATTCGTATTGTATGGTTTGTATTCTTTCTTCTAATTGGTTGCCCATTTGCTCATTCGATCCTTGAAGTCTGTTGCCCATCCTCTCTTCGGACTCATGAAGTCTGTTGCCCATCCTCTCTTCGGACTCTTGAAGTCGACTTCCAAGTCGCTCATCCATCCGTTCTTCAGATCCTTTGAGTTGGTCGGCCATCTTCTCCAATCGATCACCCATTCTCTCATCCAAATTCTTGAAGTTGGACATTATTGTCGCAAACATCATTTCCATTGTGGCAGCAGCTGGCTCTTCCGGGTTGGAAACCACACTTCTACGCCGTTCTGATGTGGGAATGGCTGGTCCTTGAGTCCTTGAAGTTGGTGTTCCTTGTTGCCTAGATTGGTGCTCCTCCCATCTTGCCTGTAAGACCTCTCTTGTGCCAGTGCTGTCCAGCCCTTCGGCCTCCATCATCTCACGCAGACGTGGCATGGGAATGCTGCGGCTTGCCATTGTAATTCCTTTCTTCTTCCGTGCGTCTCCTGGTCCTGTCACGGTCGCCACTTGTCGCGGTATCCTGGCTCTCTTTATCCTCAAAGGAGCGCTGCCCGAACCTGCAATGATTCCGATACTCGACAAAACAAAAAAAAATATATTAGTAAACGATATTACTAAATATTTTGTAATTGGAACAACACGCACGTTTTTGTTTAAAGAAAAGAAAAAAAAAAATTAAATTAAACACAAGTTTTTACGAAACAGAAAAAAACCTGATTTTATTGCTTTAAAAAAAAAATGATTATCCGATTTCTTTTTCAACAATTATTTTAATTCTTTTTCACACAATGTTAAATTTCGAATTACTTGATCAAATTACTTGTACGAATTCCAACTTATACTTTGATCTGGATTGAACAACAATCGATATTAAACTTTGATACTAACAGACAATACTTGATATTAAACTTTTATACTAATCGCACAATGATCGATTTCAAACTCTGAACGAATCGCACAATGGCTGATTTAAAAACTGATTTGAATCGACACTGGTCACGGTTTATATACCCACCATGGGTCGTTCTAGAATATTATTGTTTTTTTGAATAAATATTTTGTTTTTGACAATATATTTTTGCATGGAGGCTTCTAGAATATTTTAGTATATCAACACCCATGGACGTAGTCGGAGTGTTCAGATTATTTATAAAATTAATTAAAAATTATACCTCTCCCTGGGTTTGACCCATAGTCATACCCCGCTTGGTTGATATTTAAGCAGAGACTTAATGCACCGGGCCAGTGTCAATTTAAAATCTATACACAAATTGTATGATACATTCATACCTGTAAGCTAGCTTACGTCTGTTTACAAAAATTGTCTTGTTTTTACAAAATTATTTATTTGTGATCTGTTTATGTTATTTTGTAAAACATTCAATTTGTATAAATAACTTTTGATTCTCTTAAATTAAATTATATGCAATAATTTTTTTCAATTTTTGATTTTTTTCTTTCTAAATAGAAAAACTTTAAATCAAAAGTATCTATTAATATTATTATCATTTTTCGACTAAAAAAAAAACTTTGTTTAAGAAAAAAAATAAATCGAGCTATATTATTTTCTTTTTGTACTTTCAAAAAAAAAACTCCTTTTTGCAAGGAGAAAAATATTAATTTGTTAAATATTTTTCTTAATATTTTACTTTCATAATTAAAATGTGTGTTGGATCAAAAAAAATTATTTAATAATTTTCATTACAACAATATATATATATATATATATATATATATAATATATATATAATGATAGCATATATGGACATCTTATTAGATTGATTTTAGAGTTTGCACATATCATGCAATAATTATAATAATAATTGTATTAATAATTGGATTGTTTATTCAATATGTGAATATTTTGATTACATATTTACATTCTAGCAAAAATTCAAATCTGCTAACCAATTAATGTCTGTATACTAGGTATAATGGAAATAAATTTGTATTATTGTTCGTATTTCTAGAAGCTTACATATCCTTTGTACGGTTAAAACTAATTTTCGATTTTTTAAGAACTCGTGTGGCCTAAAATAGTATTGTACAACTGCAGCACACATACAAAATGGGGATCACTTATAAGCAAAGCCAATTACTTCCATTATAAGAACAAATAATGTCACACTTATTGCGAACTGTTTTTTTGCTTTTCTAATAAAAAAAAACGCTAATTTCATTCTTTCAGAAAATATTTTTCCAAATAAGTTTTTCAATTTTATAAAACTAATTTCTTTATTAGGCCAAAATCCTAGTATAAAATTTAAATATTGAAGCAGAAAACATTTTCATGCATACAAACGAATAACAATTTTTACTTGATTTCAAAGGAGCCTGAAGGTGGACCTTCATTTACGTTAAATTTGTGATTGTCAGAAGGTACCAAACCAATCAAAAGATTTAAAGCAGAAAAGATGGGGGATAAACTCGGCTTTTGAGCTTTTTAAAAAATGTATTTTTAAAGAAAAAAAAAAACATTTTAATCAATGTAAAATAATACATTTTGCAAAAAATAAAATTTTGTTTTTTAAAACGGCTATAAAATAGTTTTTATAGCCGTTTAGCCTCCAGTTAGCCGATTCAGCCAAAAAAAAATTGACAAATCAATTTGACCCGCAAATAACCCTTGAAGACCAATGTTAACACGTACGATGTTGCCCTCCGAAATAAAGAACCTTAAAATACTATCCATTAATAAATACTCTTTTATCAGAACTAGACTAAAAAAACCTTAGTAAGAAACTTAATGAAACTAATTATAATTGCGTGAAAATCTAAATGGAACTTTAAAACTTTAATAAGGAATTGGTAAATAATTTTTTATTAGATTTTGATTTGCAGACACTAAGTCAAATACACTAAGTAATTTCTTTTGCTATATTTTGCAAGACAAGATCTGACCGAAGTCGATTGCAGACACGCCTGGTGTTGCTCCAATTGCAACTACTATTCCTTGTCATTTGCAGACATAAAATAATTAATAGTAACGGAATTTGCCTTTTTCCTCTGAAGATTTAAAAAAAATCAACAGAGGGCAGCACTAGTGGGGGTACACATACTTTGATTTTCTCATTGACAGCAACGTTAAGCAACGTCATAACTCGGCAAAAAATTAATTTTTTTAAATTGTTCAAAAAGCATCTTTTTTGGCTTGCTTTGGGCTTCATTTCTATGAATTATTAGAAATTTTTATAAAAAACTGGAATTTTTGAAGCAAAAAATAGGAATCAAGATTTTTGACGGTTTTTCCGATTTTTCTCTAAAACTACCGATCCAATTTCAATTCAAGATACGGAAATCGATTGGTTGTTTTGATACCTATAACTATTTTATTTATCTTCTCCTGATTAGAGTTCAAGTTTTTTTTATTCGCAAAAAAAAATTTTTTCAATATATTCTTGTGTTGATATATGCCAACAACTGGTTCTGATCCAAAAATTACGAGGGTAATGAGTTTAAGAGGGTCGTGATCCCCTCCAGTATTTATTTTAATTAAAAAAAAAAAATTAATTCACAAAATAGTGAGTGCCGTACCTCGAATTGAAATTGGATCGGTATTTTTTGAGAAAAATCGGAAAAACCGTCAAAAATCATGATTCCTATTTTTTGCTTAAAAAATTCGAGTTTTTTATAAAAATGTCTATTAATCCACAGAAATGAAGCCCCAAGCAAGCCAAAAAAAGATGCTTTATGAACAAATTAAAAAATTAATTTTTTGCCGAGTTGTGACATTGCTCAACGTTGCTGTCAATGAGATAATCAAAACATGATTAACCCCCCCCCCCACTAGTGCTGCCTTTGTTGGATTTTTTTAAAATCTTCAGAGGAAAAAGGCTAATTAAAGAATGATCTGAATTGTCTTCCATATACATTCGTAGAATCTGCATTTTACATTGAAAAAACAATATTCCCTTTTCTGAAAAAGAGTCTTTTTACAAACTTGATATGTGATGATTAACAATAGTAAGTAGTGGAAGCAATGGGAAATTTCATAAATTTTTAGTCTAAAATGAATAAATATTAAAAAAATTTTAACATAGTGGTCTTAAATGTAATTTTTTTAATAGAAACTTTCATTAAATGATCTTAAAAGTAGAAGGAAAAAAACGGTTTCCCTTGTCACCACTATGTGACCATGAACAAAAGTTTGGAGTAAACATTTCAATCTTGTTTTCGCCAGCTTTAATTTCTCATATTGGTGACTCAGAGAAAAATATTTTTGCCATATTTTAGTCTACTGAATAAAATTTGTAAGTCTATTAATTAAATGATACCTTGTAATGGACAATCCTTCTTTCTTACAACATTCCCATTGTTATACTGGTAAAAATAGAACATGGCATCTTTTGTGAAGTACATTTTTAAAATTGTTTCACTATTCTTCTAGTCTATATTCTGATAGTTCATGGTTTGTTTTTTTTAACATTCTAAATTTTTTGCTTTTGTATAAATTATTTCATGACATAATGCTATATAGTTGAACAGTAAAAAAGATAGTGCATGTCACATAAGGATTAAAATCGCTTAAAAACATAAATTTCGTAGGCTTACTTATAATTACTTTTAATTTACAAATGGTGTACAAAACCATTAAATAAATATTTTTCAATAAATCACGTTAACATATAAACAAATAATAAACAAATTTAAACATTTAATTAATTGTTTTGTCATATTTCCTTCATAATGAGTGACCATATAAATAAATGATACATAATGTGCAAAACTACTACATTTGTTTAACGTGAATAAAGAAAAAAGCTTTATATAGGCCCCTTATAATACCCGGTGTATATATGTAATATATACGAGGGTAGAAAAAGTATATTCTCGACGGTAATGATTGCAAATATTGAATGTAGAAAAAAATTGTTCGTATAGGTGTTCATAAAATGTCCACCCGTCGCTCGTCTGCCTCTTCGTCTGTCCGTAGACATGATAACTCAAATAAAAGGTATGCCGAACTAAAATTTGGTGTGTGTGCTAATATTCAGATATATTACTTAAATGTCAAAATAAATAAACTTTAATCATCTCTGTTAGTATTTACACATTTCTTTAACACAACCATTCTTACAATGGATGGTTGCCTTATGAAAACACGCTAAGTTTATTATGTAAAAACACATAAAATGTGTAAACATTCCAGTAAAAAATAAATTCGTTACGCAGGAAGTGCTACAACTTATCGAATTTCCTTAGAATACATAAATCACTCTCTAGCGGTCATAATTTAAGAGTGAGCAACATGAAATATCAGATATGAGTATTTGCAATTTTATTACCAAATGGCATAGGTCAAGGGGGAAGGGGAGCATAGAGAAAGAAGAAAACACAAAATATAAAATATCTCTCTTCATTAGAAAAATCGAAAAATGTATAAGCAGGAAAGTTGTAGAAAATTATGTTTACTACATTTCACTTGCCGATTATTTCTCTCAAACTCGAATGTGAACAGAATTATAACTTACAATCTTAATTTGTAGATATTTCTGTAAATATTAGTGTAATATAAAAAAAATGATAACAAAATTATAGTAACACTAATTACCCACAATTTCACATTTAATAAATTTCGAATATAAAGGGAGATACATATATATATATATATATATATATATATATATGTATAAAAACATATAAAAATTTTAACGATGGACATTTGAATAAATTTTTACAAAATTCCAGTATCTGTACAAAAACAATAGCTACATTTCCTTTGGAGGAAATTCGCTAAAAATAAAAATGCACATTCATCAGGATACTGATGAATGCCCCAAAGTTCCTCAAACACCAGAGATCGCGGGAAATATAAATATTGAAATATCTGAATAGATTATTCGTATCGTAGGTTTAAATTTATTGCAAACGACGTAGGTTTAAATTCAAGAAGTCCCAGATTTATTTAAAAACTAAACTCCTATTTATACTAGTCAAATTATCTTCAAAAACGGGTTTTCAGGCAGTTTGTTGGGAACCGCAATTTTTACGTTCCGACTCGATACAGAACAGAGTCAAAATTTAATTTATTTGAATAACAAAAAAGTGTTCTTTTTTACAACTAAAAATTAAAAAAACCGCAAAGAATATTATTATATTCCATACAAAAAAACAAAAAAAAGAGCTCATGAACATTAAAATCGATTTATTAGAGCTCCATAAAAAAAGTCTCAAAGTTGAAAACACGCAAAAATTTTGAAGTAACTTTTACTTCATTTTTTTAACTTTAGAAGACAAAGTATGCCTTTTAAATGTTAAATTATTGCCTTTTATATGCCAAATTTTAGATCTTAAAACAAATTAGGACTCCGAAAATTAATATAACACCATGCCACCTATTTTTATTAAAAAAAATATGCAAATAATGCTAAATGAATAATTCTTACTTCAAATAAAAGATTTTGAAAATATCTATAAAATGACAAACAAATGACCCATTATTTGAATTTATTTATAATACGCTATAAAAAAAATTAAAATAAATAAATAAAAAATAAAAAACAGTTAAAAAATCATTTAAAAACTTTTATTTTCTCTTAACTTACTCAGGCTTTAATTAAAAAAAAAAAGATCACGATACGTTTACTTTTAAGGGAGTTATCGTATGTTTTGTTTTGTCTTCTGTTAATTTACTTAACAAATTTATATTTTTAAGTTTTATAAGGCCTAATCGAAAGCATAGACACTCACCTATCTAACTTTAAACTTAAAAAAAATTTCCGAGCAGTATGGTATATTTTTGTAAATAAATCAGGTTAAAATCCGTGGGTTATAGCTTGATATTTATAACTATTTAATTAGAAAATAATAATTTTATTATTTATAGACAGTTGTATTAAACAAAGACAAAACCACAGTGTTCAAAAGATTATGTATGTTGCACTTATTTAACCATATCCAAAATACAAGCATACATAATGTACCGTCTACTAAAACTTTTATAAAACACTTTGTAGTCATTACGCTATGGTTACTTGTACATATCGCTAGGGACCGCCCAAACACAAGTTTTGATCGCATTAAAATAAATTTTCATTGTGCGTATTATAAAATTTTCAAAATTGATTATCCATATTAAAATTAGTAGTTATTAGAATCAATGACATTAATATAAGATTCGAAAAAAAGACAATCGCAAGCCAAACACAAATCTTAAACGTTATCGTTATCTCAAACATAATTTTTCATTTATTAACCACATGTTCATTTCTTGGGGTACACAGATTTAATATATACACAATGAAAAACCCCTCTTCTCTTTTATAAGAAATTATTTTAATGAAAGCAAACAAACAAAAAAGCACACTCATAAATTATATAACTAATTACCGTATGTGTGCGGTGGATACAGAGCTATTTTTATTTAAAAAAAATTCTAATTACATAGAATAAAAGAAATGAAAGTCATTATCAAATATAATTATTTATTTTAATTATAACATAAATAATTTTATAACGGTTTTATAATATATATATACATATATATATATATATATATATATATATATATATATATATATATATATATATATATATATATAGATATATGTAAGTGTGTGTGTGTGTATTTATATGTATATTAATTTTAACCTACTTAATTTTAATGTAATATTTGTATATTGTTATTAAGTATTTGGGGTAATGTATGAAAATAATATGTATGAAAATAAATAGTAAACGTTCCTCTAATAGCGTATTTATTTGACTGCAAACTACGTTCTTTGTTTATCGCACGTATGCCTGTTATGTATAGCATGTGTTCTGCTGTACTATTCATAAGGACCCTGATTTTTAGTACATTTAAGTTACTTGGTGTACTAACATTATTTTTGGAGATTTTGAAAGTTCAAATTTGCATTTTAAAGTGGTTTATTTCTAAAAACAAAAAAAATATCATGAGGTCGCCGCCACTATTATTATCGATATGAAACTGAAGCCCTCAAGTCTAACATGTCAGAGAATAACACGCCCACGGGTTCTAGAATATGGTGATTATGGAAGGAGCTATTTAATTAAAACATAGCACATATCCTCTTGGTATTAAGTATTTAAAAAAAATTCGTTTCGCAGGAGCTGCGGCAACTTAGTGAATTTCTTAAGAATACATAAATCACTCTCTAGGGGTCACAATTTTAATCTGATTTAAATGAAATGTCGTACCTCGTATGGTTTTGGTATTTGCAAGGCCAATTTTATTTATAAATGGCATAGGTCAAGGGAAAAGGGGGGCATAGAGAAAGAAGAAAACACAAAATAAATATATAGATAGGTAGAAAATCATGTTTGCTGAAATTCATTACCATAACTTTATATCTTATAAACTTCTTAATATCTTATAAATCGCCCTTTCCCCTTGTCCGATTTTACCCATTAACGATCTTGACCTTTCAAATACGAAAAGCGCCTCACATACTAAATTTAATTTCAATCGGATTAAAGTTGTGACCGCTAGAGAGTCTACAGACACATAAACGTATATAAATAGTGAATATTTATATATATATATATATATATATATATATATATATATACATATATATTTTAACGATGGTCATTTTAAACATTTATCAGGTATGATCGCTGGACATTTGAAGAAATTTTTACAAAATTCTATCATCGGTGCAAAAACAATAAATAGCTACATTTTCTTTCAGGAAATTCGCTAAAAATGTGAGTATTTTCGATGTGAAACTTGATAAATGAACACAACAAACTTCGACACCTGTGCTAGTATTTTTAAAATTTTGTCCTCATCGCATTATAGTGGGGTGTCCAAATTTGTATTGTTATTTATTCAAATTGAGTTATTCAGATGAATTTTATATTATACACAAATTAAATACTTGTTATTGCAACATTTTCCCAAAAACAGAATGAATAAGCCCTAAAGTATATTATATGTGTTGTTATGCAACAGAAATAAGATACAATAGAGCGCAAAAAATTGTTTACACAAATGGTTTATATTATACATGGATATATGAATATAATATTATGGGTAGTGAATATTCCGTGCTAATTATATCAACAAGCTTGCTACTACTACAACTGATTAAATAGTCAGGTGCGTGCGAATTTAATTATGAGAGGTATTAAATCAAATTACGAGTACGTAGAGTAGAGACCTATAAACCAACCTATTTTGGTTAGCATATGTATATTTGCTATATATACAACCACAAACCACCTGATTTATAGAAAATAATACTAACTGTACCTTTATATTTTCTAGAAGTTTCGAAATTTTGTTTTGAAAACCTCCATACGGGTTGGTCGGTCATTAACACAAAACGTTCAAATCTTTAAAAGTTGCAGATCTAACATGTCTCGGAATGTCTTCTACTTATCATTATACACATTGAGATTTAGATTATCAAAGATAATCAAAGAGAACTCTAGATTTTAAATCTCGCAATTTTCATAGATAAATTTTTTTGTATTTTTAAATACAAAGAAGTCATCATCAATAGGACTAAGCTAGTCACAATTAATATCAGGGAAGATATGTTATACGTTGCTGTAATCCGGTGTTAGTAGTAGAAATTAAATTAAATTTGGAATCCAAGTATCTTTTGAATGTTAACAGTCGAAAGATAATATTAACGATGAATAACAGTCGGGAATATACAGAGCAAATGGTCAAAATTGTTTCAAAATGTATCTTGAGTAAAGCCGTTGACATGTTGGAATCAGATTCCTTCCAGAACTTTCATGTTCAATTTCATAGAATAGAAAAAATGTGCATAGTTCACGTTATAAAGCCATAAAATTGATAAATCGAATTTATATCTCTCGAAATCTGTACAAATGCCTACACAATTAGATTCATATGGAAACAGCAGTATACTAAAGGTTAGTTTATTCCACATTCAATTTAAATTTCAAAATTATATCCAAAATTAGGGTCTTATTCGATTAACCACCTCTCCCCCCCTAGTAAAAAAGGTTGAAATGGCTGGAAATGTTTGGGAAAGACCACAGGAAGTGATTCCAAGGAGGAAAAAGTCATTTTCGTTCTTGAGTTACTTAAACCAACCCAACCCAACCCAACACAACCTAACCCCAACCAATCCAACTCAACCCAACCCAGCCTAACCAAACTCAACTCAACCCAACACAACCGAATCCAACCTCCCGACAATTTAATAATGTACAAAAAAATTTATACAATATTTTTTACTTAAAATGAAAAAAGAAATTTTAAAGATTTCAAGGACGAAAATGGTTGGGTTGGGGTTTTATTCGTAAAACCCCTTAAAATAAAAAAAAAAACATTTTTGAATTTTAAAGATTTCAAGGTCGAAAAGGAATTTTTCCTCCTTGGAATCACTTCTATGGACTACCCAAACCATTTTTACCCATTTTCAACCATTTTTACCGAAGGCGGGGGGGCGAACGAATAAAATCTTAAAATTAAAATAAAATTATTTACAAAATCCGATGATTTAACATTATCACGCAATAAGTCTTCTCAAAAACAGTGAAGACCAGGAAAACATTTACGAAAACTCAAAAAAGAAAAACTTCCAGCCAGGCAGTCACAATTAAAACTAAACAACTAAACAGATAAAATAATAATATTAATAAGCTTGCATTCCATTGGTGGAATACACGACTAAATAAATGTACGTGAAGTTAAATGTACGTGCTCGACATTTTTTGAAATCAGTATTTTCTCGAGTTGTACAGGACTGCACCAGGTTTGCAATACATTGTACCGTTGAAAAATATTTAAAAAAATCATTTTCTTAGTGATTAATCGCAAAAAAACACGCTTTTCACTGGGCTTCTCATTTTTCGAAAATTGAATATTTTCGGTCGTAACGGTTTGTATTAGTTGTACAGAACAATCGTTGAAAAAAATTGTATATACATAATATATATGTGTATTGTGTATACATATTTTATTATAGTACAAATAACGCCATAATCAACTCCAAATATTTAATACGATATTTACCAGTTATAAAGATCTCTCTCATTGAATAACTTTATTTTTAGAGATTGAAAAGAAAGTGAATAT
Organism: Nineta flava; assembly: GCA_963920215.1. Classification (NCBI taxonomy): domain Eukaryota; kingdom Metazoa; phylum Arthropoda; class Insecta; order Neuroptera; family Chrysopidae; genus Nineta; species Nineta flava. Next base: position 48,379,518 of record OY986040.1, read on the forward strand.
AATCCACGTTATCTTTTAGATAAAATTACATAATTTTAAATTAAATTACAAATTCACTTAGTGAATGTCGGCATTCAAAGAGCGATTTTTCGATCGTTATATAAGATGTACTCTTTAGAACAGATTTTTAACAATGTATCTGAAAGTTTGCTATTGGCACCTTAACGCAGAATACAGTATTATACTGTTTGTAGTAAGTACAAAGAAAGTAAACATTTTTCAATAAGAATAATATATTTAAATAAATTTTTAATGAGCGATGAGCGATATGTAACAAAGCAGCATTTGGCATCTACGTACTTAATATTATTTTAGTACGTCAAAATCGTTGCAAACTCTAGAAGCGTAGGTTTTTTTTTTATAAAAATCAGAAATATTCAGTACAAGGTTATACTGTCCAGCCTCCTCCCTCCCAATAAGAATTTATGAATCACAAATTGATGAAATTGTTGTGTATTCTGAAATTTGAAGTGTCTGCCACTTGTCAGTTACAGCATTGCGTGGAAAAATCCGGAACACCACAGCGATACGGATAAAATGACTTTTTATGAATTCATTTAAATTTTTAGTTATTGAAAGTGTATTTATAAAAATATTTCGTGTCGAAATTATTTCCATAGTATTCCTTGGTTATCCGTGAAAATATACAGAAAATGAACTTATTAGTTACATATTCTTACATTTTAAGCGAATTTCCTCCAAAGGAAATGCAGCTATTGTTTTTGCACCAATGTTGGAATTTCGTAAAAATTTCTTCTAATGTCCATCGATCCTACCTATTAGATGTTAAAAATCACTATCGCTAAAATTTCTATATATGTATATATATATATATATATATATGTACTTTTTTTAAATGTCTGTGGACTCTCTAGCGGTCACAGTTTTATTCCGATTGGAATGAAATTTGGTATTTGAGTCGCTTTTGGTATTCTAAAGTTCTTTAATGGGTAAAATTGGACGAGGGGAAAGGGGGTTTAGAGGGAGGGGAAAACACAAAATTTGACTATCTCCCATAATATTTGAAAAATCGAAAAATTTATCAAGAGGAGTTAATTTGTAGGTACTAAGTTTTACTCTAATTTTGTTTCTGATCATTTTTCAGTTACACTAATATTTACAGAAATATTTACAATTAAAGATTGAAAGTTAAAATTCTAAATATCTCTGTTTACATTAGAGTTTGAGAAAAATGATCAAGTAATGAACTGTAGCAAACTTGATTTTCTACAACTTTACTCCCTATACATTTTTCGATTTATCGAATTTAAGAGATATATTTAATATATTGTGTTTGTTTAACACGAATACACGAAATATATTTTATTGTAAAAAATTTTGATTGTCGTTTCCATAGTAACTATAAAGTATAATCGTTATATATCGTTCTACTTTAGCTATTAATAAATTTAATTTTTGCAAATACTAAAGTCATATCAGATATTATATTTCATTTTGATCACACTTAAATTATGACCACTAGAGAGTGTATATGTATTCTAAGGACATTCGCTAAGTTGACGCAGCTCCTGCGTAACGAACTTTTTTTTAAATTGTAAATATTAAACTTAACACAAATGTATTTGACAAAGAAGAATATATAACCAATAATTTCGTTTTTAAGCTATTTTCACGGATTTTATAACTTTAAATCAGCAGTCTTCTTCATCATTTTCTCATACACCCGGTATATACAAAACTATGCAGTTTATGAAAAAAAAAGTCAAATGAAAATTTTAGGAAAAGGAACCCTTTTTGGTCGGAAAATTTTTTCTGGCTCTTACGTTGCCAGAAAGAATCCTCTGGCGGGGAATTTCTGGCATTTTAACTCTAGAACAAACACAACATTTCATCTCATCTCATTTCGTTTTTGAGTTTACGAACGGTCATTCGGTCTGAATGTTCGTGAAAATGAAGGACTATGTACATGAAATAAAAATTTCATTTTCCAGATACTGTTACGAAAAACCAAGGAAAACTAGGAAAACAGTTTCTGCATAATTATTGGTTATAAATATCTAGAGCACGGAAGTGTGTTAGGCCGAGTTTAAGGGGTTTTTACCCTTCGTGCTTACAGTGATATTACTTATCGAAATATATCTTCTTTAACTAAAAATTTACATGAAATGGGAATGAATTCAACAAAAATTATTTTCTCCGTATCTTTGTGGTATGTAGATGGCAATATTAGCAACAAATTTTAATAAAATGACAATGAATTCAAAAAGAGGTCTCTTTCTCCGTAACTCTTGGGTTTTCCGTTCTTTTTCTCGGAACATACTATAATAAAAAAGTGACAAACAACCAAAATCTTAAATTTCATGATAATACTACCAAAAAAATATGTGAACAATAAATTACCACAGGGGTGAGGCAATGAGGGTTTCCATATTTGTGGCTTAGGGTCTACATAAGCTTTGTATGAAATTATAATGTATGTGTATGTTTGTCTTTTTACAAATTGTAAAAAGTTTTTTGTTTGTTTTTATTTTTACAAATAAATGTATCGCTTTGTTCAACTCATTATAAACTGTTGCAAATTTTGTATCTCAATGGCAGAGTGAGCCGTATTTCACAAGTAGATATAACAATGGATTACGATGTTTATTGGAAAGACGTTCTAGAAACACACACAGAAATATTTAAAAAGTTATTCAACTACTTTCTAGAGGATGTTCTATAGTTTTGTGGCAGATTCTATTCATATAATATAATATTATATGTATTTATACTCTTTGAATAATCAATACCAATAAAAATTCGACAATTCTTACAAAATTACTCGTAACAAAATTTCCAGCGAGACGCTCACTTAGTTCCTTCATATATCTGAAAAAGCAAACGATTCAAAAATTATTCAAATATTATGTAACAATCATTAAATATTGTTTTTCCATAATTTACTTTTACTATTATAGGGAACAACAGATTTATTCCCTAATTATAGTCAATTTGTTGGGTATACAAAGCTCATATGTGATAATTTTTCGTTGTTGTTTACTGATCTCATATTGGGTAATTAAACATAACGGCTTCGAAATTTTAATTTCTGTAACGATAACATCATATCGATAATACTAAAAAATGTATTCATTGTTATGTCCAATTAAAGTTGTTAATTAATATTAATTTTACCTTTATTATACTATATTCAAAATTAGTTGAAATTCTAGTGGTTATCTCTATTGGCGAATAGGCTACTAACTAAATACATGAGCTGTTATGTACATTTAATATCGTGTGTTATGTGTCTCGAGGTAGGATTGTCAAACACAATAATATCTAATTGAGCATTTAACTGTAATTAATTTAATAAAGGAGTCAACCGCACACAAAGTAGATGTACTGTGTATAGTAAGTAGTACTTCGTGGTCACAAATTCAATTTACTATGAAGTGTAAGAATCAGTCACTAATACACCAAATATTCTCATCATCAATCTACCTTAACAGACAGCACATATTACAAATACACGATGTGATTTGAAGATAGCTACTATATGCTACGATGACCTAATTAAGACTCAAGTTGAATTTTTGGTTGTATTTGGTACTTACTCATCCACAACGTATTTATAATACTAAGCACGCAAGCCGCACTTATCTGCCTCTGCCCCTGTTCATCGCCCTTTATTGTCCACGCACATGAACAATCATTAAACCAGATAAATCGGACTGGATCCACTACCTCGACCTAAAATCCTTTTTTTCATGCCAAATCATGTTGATAAATCCCTAAAGTATGGAATAGACGCAGAACATTGTTGCAGCAACATTGAACTCCGCCTACAAAAATATTTTCAGTACAGATGTTGCAACCAAAGTTTGGGAACATAAAATTTAATTTTATTATTTTATGACGCTAGTCATAAAAATTCAATCATTTCTCATCTTGTCTCTATCTATCACATTTAATTTGTATAGTTTATTTATATGTATGTATCTCTAGTTAAAAGACCTTTAACTAGTTGTTGGTTAATATCTTTTATACTAATAAAAGTATATAATATAAATTTTAACCAATCTAGGTAATAAAACATAATAAAATATTAGAAAAGCATAACATTTCAGATAATATGACCAATTTTTATATGATCATTTAACTCCTCCTACAATATATCTAATATTTTTAATTTTTACAGCAACCGTTCAAGGACATGTTTTTTGTTGCTGCAACAGCTATACACACACAGCAACATCCTAGGTTGCTGCACAATGTTGCTGTTCAATGTTCCTCTTTTGTAGGGCCTAAAAAAGACTTGAAAGGATATGGTTCTTGAGTTGTAACAGGTTCTTGAGTTGTAACCACACTAACGGACATAGAGACATACAGACCTTGCGGTTTATTAAATGTAGGAATATAAAGAGAAAAAATTGTGCGTGTGTATTTGTTTGAAGTTATTAAATCGATTTCAAGTATTTCATCGGGAGCAGACAGCCCTTGTCTTTACCAGTAACGAAGGTAATAAAAAATTTTGTTTTGTTGTGTAGTATCACGTAGCAAAATGTGTATTATAAACGGGGAAAGACAAGGTGCTCACCTCTTTATGACAAACAATTGATAATTGAATCCTAATTTAAACGACACAAACATTGAATCCTAAATTCAAATGACACAATTTATGGATAGTGAATTTTTTGTAAGCTCTTTTAATTCATAAAAATCGCAAAATAGGAAGCCTATAATTTAATTGTAATTATTTTTAAAAAATCAATGAGAATGCTTTATGTATATCAAAGACGGATACAATATATCGTTCTTATTTAGGCTGTTGGATGTTATGCGTTATTTTAAAAGAATAGTTTCATCTCACTGAGTTAACTATTCCAGCAGGAAGACTAACGGTCAAAAGACTCGCCAAGACATGGATGAACCCTAGCTCTCTGGATATCATATACATTCTCTATTACTTGGTTTTCACAAATCATTTACTATTGGCTGATTCTGTGCACGTAAGCAATGTAGTTCACGCAGTTACAGTATTGATCTGCAAGAAATCATTGTGAGACATTGTGGCAGTGCTGGATTCAACAGAGTATATGCCACTGCTTCAATAGAAAAATTTCTGTGTCTTTTCAATGGTGCATCCAAAAGGATGATTCGTCCATCACCATCCGCCATCCTAGGAAACACACAAGAGCATGTAGAGGTCCAGATACAGCGGCATGGTCCATAACTCATTGTATGGTACGCTCAAGTGTAGAAGTATGTTATCTAGCTAAACTTCTAGAAAAATACACCATAAAAACGAGCACCCACTTTCTGTGAATGATTAGTGCACTTTTTGTGATTACCGTTTTAAACAATGTCTTCGGCTCGGCGTTGTTTCGTTGTTAACAACAGGTCTATTCAAGAATGGTAACGGAACGGAATGTTGTAGTTACATTATTGAAACAATGGCACACATATTAAATAAGTATACCTTCCGTTTAGCACCGACAACATACTGTCATGCGTGACTGTCTTTCTTGTGCAGCGAGAAGCTGCTATTCTAAACATCATCAGCAGAGTGTCTGGTGTACTCAGCACTTTTTGTCCATATTTGGCGTTTCTAGATAAAACTAGCAAAAGCCTAACTAATAATGCCTCTGCTGAATAAATTACGAGCGACTATATGATCTCAATGGATAAATATGACGTAAAGTGCCGTCTACACACATTGCCCCAAAATATACGAAGAGTCATCTATATAGAGCCCTCTGGGCCCTATATAGATGAGCCCTCTGGGCCAACTATTCCCACTTTTAGAGAGTGATAGTGTTTTGTTTATATAAAGTACTTTTCTGTTTTTTAAGTTGTTTACAACAAAAACTGTGATAAGACAGTCCTCGTCCTTTCACTTGCTTCTTTTAATTATTATATGTTTTTTTTAATGTGTAGTCCTTTAGACTTTACATTTGTTATGCTTTTAAATATTTTTGGTAAGATTTATAATATTTTTTGTAAATATTTTTCAGATTTTATGTTTTTGTATCTATAAGTTTTCGTAAATAAACAAAGTCTTTTATCTATAGTTGTTTTAATGCCATTACTTCTTAGAAAATCATATGTTTTTTGGGAATTTATGTTAGTGATAATCTTTTTGCGTTCTGTGTTGATCAAGATCATTTCGTGGACACTAGGTTCTATTTCTTTTTATGTAAAGAATTATGATAACATATTTATTAAAGAGGAATAAATGTTAATTCGCGAATTTTCAACGAACAGTCAACCATTTTTTGTGTATCCAAGAAACGCTTCCTGAACATTAACTAATTACAAATATATTTTTTAAGAAAATATATTTTTTAAATGGATCCTTAAAACGAAGTGAGCAAACACATAGTTCTACTGATATTGCTTGGTCAGCAAGGAAAATGCTTGAAACTTTAGAAAGTACGTTGGAAATTTTCGATTAACGGTTTTACCGGTTTTACCGAATAATCGAAAAATGTATAAGGAGTATAGTTGCAGAAAATCAAGTTTGCTACAATACATTACTTCATCACTTTTCTCAAACTCTAATGTGAACACAGATATTTAGAATTTTAACTTTCAATCTTTAATTGTAAATATTTCTGTAAATATTAGTGTAAAATGATAAGAAACAAAATGCAGTAAAACTTAGTACTTACAACATAACTTCTGATAAATTTTTCGATTTTTCAAATATTAAGGGAGATAGTCAAATTTTGTGTTTTTCCCTCCCTCTAAACCCCCTTTTCCCTCGTCCGATTTTACCCATTAATCTTTAGAACTTGACCTTTAGAATACCAAAAGCGACCCAAATACCCAATTTCATTCCAATCGGAATAAAACTGTGACCGCTAGAGAGTCAACAGTCATTTAAAAAAGTACATATGTTGTATATATATATATATATATATATATATATATATATATATATATATATATATATATATGTATATATATATATATATGTATATGTATGTATATATATGTATGTATATATATATGTATGTATATATATGTATGTATATATATATATATATATATATATGTATATATATATATATACAAATTTTAGCGATAGTGATTTTTAACATCTAACAGGTAGGATCGATGGATATTTAAAGAAATTTTTACGAAATTCCAACATTGGAGCAAAAACAATAGCTGCATTTCCTTTGGAGGAAATTCGCTAAAATCTAGCGTTCTCTGTAGAATTTTTAATAATCTTTATAACAATCGAGACTACACAAATATTTTTGAAATTTTTCATTTCTGTATCGTCGGGCTTGAAGTTTTATAGGCAACTTTATCACTTTATTAAGGGGCTAAATTCGATCAAGCTTATCATCAAGTTTTATCTAATCTAATAGTTTTCAAGAAAAGCTCTGAAAATCTTAATTCATCAGTATGTCAAATGGTTCAAAAAAAGTCGCCACTATCGTACAAATTGTTCTTACTACTCAATATTTTGATACATAATTTCGGAAAAGCTTTTGGAGTCCCATCTTTAGTTAAAAGTAATATTAGTGTCAAAATAAAAATAAATGTGTTAAATGCAGATATCCTTCCTATCTTAACGCACAGTTTCTACATACATTAGCACTCAACCAAAGCGAATATCGTAAATGAAGAACATTCCAACGTGCAATGGAAAGATCAATGCTGAACATACACTCCCGTGCATAAAAATTGAGCTAGCAAATCACATTCTAAGCGTATAAATTACTAAATGTATGTATAATATTACATACTAATACTTGGCATGTTTCAACTGGTTCAAATTTTATGAAGGAGATGTACATCGATCACAAAAATAGATGCAAAAGAATCATAAACAAAACAAAAATCAAATGTTAGCATTAAACGTTTAAAATGTATATGGGCAGAACCTGGTACCAGGTTTAAAGACGACCTATGGAAGCTAAAAAGTTATGTATGGACACCATATAGCATCACAAGGAAACAGAGTAGACCGGTCACACGATGGCGTGATGAGGTCGTTGGATATGCGGGTTAGACATGGTTAAGACAGGTTCAGGATCGTAATTTATGCCAATGTTTAGATTATTATTATTATTATCCCTTTTTTTTAATCTTGACGAAGGCCGTAAGAATTCATCACACGGACCTGGTCAAGTGACGGTGTACTACGCCCCCTCCCCTGCTTTCCTACTCAGTCGATTCAAGTCCTCTCGTCACGTCTGTCTTGGCAACTGGAATGTGTGTGTGTGTATGTGTGTAGAAATTTTTATAGTTGTATGTCTCGTTTATACATTCGGGATAGTGCCTTAGTTTGTACGTTTTCGGTTTCGCTGTGTGGAAGAGTGAGCTATTTCGTCGAAGAGAAAGAATGAAAAAAAATATGTATTTCGTCGTCTGAGAGTCGTGTTAATTGTACGTATGGTATTGAACATGGGGTTTTGTGTTTGGCTTTGACTAAATGATGGTGTAATTTAGTAATTTACTAATGTTCTGTTGCGATGCGTTGGTTTCTTGTATTGTGTTTTGCATATGCATTGAGTTACGTAGTGATGGTGCATGTAAGAATGCTGTTGTAGCTAGGTCGTGCTGTGACATGTTTGCCTCTCGTGATGTGTTTTGTGTATTCGGTTGTGTGATATGTGAATTTGGTTTGGGTTTTCCATGTTTCATTAGTCGGTTTGTGTGTTGTTGTTGTGTGCAGGGCTGTGGCTCTTCTTTCTCTGGGCAGGGTGATTTTCCCCATACTGAGAAACTTTCTCACCATGCGGCAAGTATGAATAGTAACTACCTTTTTAATTACTAACCCGACTTCAAAAAAGTAGGATGGTTCTCAATTCGTCTGTATTTTTTTTTTTTTTTTTATGTTTCTTACCTCAGAACTCTGTCATTTATGAACCGATTTTGAATTTTTTTTTGTTTTAAAGAGTTTGATTTTCGATTGGTCCCATTGCCACCAAATCGCATTCTGATGAGGGGATCTCCGGGACATCGAGGAAAATCCTCATTTTATATGTGATAACCGATTTCTGCAATTTTTTTTTTTTTTTTGAAAGGGTATACTCATTCATAATGGGAAAATAAGAAAATTTTTTTTAAAACCGACTTCAAAAAAGTTTTTTACAAAAAAAAAAACCGACCCAAAAAAAAAAAATTTTTACAAAAAACAAAAACAAAATGCTTGTAAAAAAAACTGAAAATCTGTTATAAAAAAATGCACTAAAAATTATAAAAAAAAAAAAAAAACGGGTAAAAAAAAAAGTGTTATAAAAAAGTTCACTAAAAATTAGTTGGTCGTTTGGTAGGTCTACCCATATTTAAACAAATAAAATCAGTAAAAGAACTTCAAAGTCACTAAAAAGCGAGAAATAAAACCTATTTTGACAAAATGGAAACCCGACTTCAAAAATCAAATATTCTATAACAAACAATGCACTAAAAAGTAAAAAAATAATTGCATATTCTTGTGCCAATTTTAGTTCACCTAAGTAAAAAATTTTAAATATATATGTACAATTATTGTTATTTTTGGAGGCAGTGTCAGCGTAGAGAAATTCACATAATTTTTGGACACGGCCTCCAAAAATAACAATAATTGTACATATATATTTAAAAATTTTTGCTTTGGTGAACTAAAATTGGCACATGAATATGCAATTATTTTTTTACTTTTTAGTGCATCTTTTGTTATAGAATATTTGATTTTAGAAGTCGGGTTTCCATTTTGTCAAAATAGGTTTTATATTTATATGTTTTTGTATAGTTCAAGTGTTTTTAGCTGTGATAAAGTGTTTTTGGTATGATGAGTTGAGGATCACGATAGGAAACGATAACAACCCGTACTATCTTCTACTGATCATTTGGGTCGATAGCTAGTTCAGTGTCTTTTGTTTGTTTTTCAGTGTGTGTAGTTTGTAGATATTTAGAGTTTGGTAATGCAATATCTATGAGGAATAAGGCTTTTGCGTGTTTGCCAATGAGTGTAATATCTGGTTTGTTAAAGTTTACTGTTCTGTCCAGCATAAGTGTTCTGTCCCAATATAGCATATAGCTTGTGTGTATTGTTTTCGAGTACGTTAGATGGTGTGTATTTGTAGTAGGGTGTGTTGTCCGTCATGAGTTTGTGTTTTAGTGCAAGGTGTATTATTTTGGCTACATGATCGTTTCTGTGTTTGTAATCTATTTGTGTTAGGCGTGAGCACGCAGGTGTAATGTTTTATAATTTTTGGCTTCTGTTATCATTGTCTACAGAGGTCAGTTTATAGTGTAGTGTTCTTAAGTATGTGCTTTCTGTAGTTATGTGTATGTATGGTTTGGTCTTGTATGGCAAACATGAACCCCTCAATCTCCGGAAAGACATTGCAATTTCTCCACCACGATTGTGAGGCCTCACGGTCAACACTGCCATGGTTAACTTTATGCAAATATCTTCCCTGCCAAACCTTCGTTGCCCATGTTTCTGTGCTTGTTATGTTTTTTTTTTTGCTCGCGGTTGGGTGTGTTCTTTTATGTGCATGTTTAGTAGCGTGTGTGATTTGTCTGCAGATGTTATGGCTTTGTGTAAATGTGAGGTTTGCATCTTAGATTGGAAGTATTCCCGTAGGCTATGGGCCTGGCGGTCGTACAGTTAGCTCACGTTCTCCTTGAGGTATTATTATAATTATTCCATTATTTTTAATTTGGTGCGAAGGCCGTAAAAGTCCACCAAGTGACGGCACATTGTAGCTAGGAGGCTTGTTTTAGTCAGTCGATTCATATCGTCTAGTCACGTCTCTCTTGTTAACCGGAATGTGTGTGTGTGTAGATAGATAGATAAATTCAGTATTTAGACCGTAGTCATTACACTGATTGATACAATAAACATTAATTAATTAATTAATAAAACATAAACGTTGACTCTAATTAAAGAAAATTAAAAATAAAATAGTAATAATAGTAAATAATTATGTAAATATTTTTGTATAACTGAACCAAATTCTCAAAAACAAAACCATTACCAAAACATTACAAATTAAAAATTGTCAATAAAACACAGTGGCGAATTTTGTGGTTTCAACTAATTTTCAGTTGTTCACTCATTAACACAAAAACTTCTTAATTTTAGCGATTCTGTAATGTAGTTGTATATTGCGTACTGTTTGTGTATGCTGTCACAGGTGAGAGGTTCGGCTAAATTATTCTCGGTGCCCTCAGTAACATGACGAGTTAGAAAAACGTTTCTAGTTGGATTAAAAACAGGGCATCTTATTATAAAATGCTCCAAAGATTCCAATTCCTTTAAATTACATAATGAACATATTTCGTTCACTGTACAGTGTCCCTACAGTGTCCTCTACAGTATCCCATTTGTACAGTGTCCCTTTCGTTAATATTCGGATTTTCGAATTACGCATGATGTGTGTGTGTATGTGTGTAGAAATCTATATACCTGGATATGTGTTTATTGTGGTTTGTCACTCCGTCTTTTGTTATTATTATTATTATTATGTGTTTAAAATATAACGTCGTTTATAACGATATACACCCCAGTGCCACCCACCTCTTGAACAAACATAATTTATTTATTTATTACTATTATTATTTCTTGGTAACAGGTCAAGTAATAGCAAAAAAAATGTTTCCAGATCTGTTGTTGAAATTGAACAGTTGACAATTAATGAAAATGTCATTTTGATAAGATTAACAAAGCGATGAATTCGTATTAAGGTATATGTATGTATAAAAAAAATTTTGTGGATGCTCTTTGCAACGTTTTTCTTAAATTATATTTTGACATCTCGACATGCCTTTGTCTAATCGCTAAGGGTGAGAACATTCACATACAAATACATATGCAAACATACACAAATAAAAATGCACAAAACGACATACACGCATTATTCATGGACTGGGTCTGCTTTTTGGGCATAACTTTCATAGCTGTGCTCCGGAGAAAAATAGAATTGGTGAGGTAACAATCCAAGGTTTGGAAGTGATATACCGCCGGATAGTACAACCGTTCCTCCGATCCCCTTAGATAGTTTAGAGGTCTGCTCAATTGGTAGAGATCTATTTCAAAAAAATGCAAGCGCCAGACAAAGGAAACGTATGGTGGAGAAGGACGCGCAGCAGCTGAATGAAAAAACTCGTAAAGTGATCTTGATGCCGAACTCGAATCTCCCTCTGCAGCCCCACTGCTTTTGGGAGGGGATTAAAATTCCTTCAGAAATCTACGAGGAACATGTAGAGGCAGTGGACCTCTCACTGGCCATGAGGGCTAGATGGCAACGCAAAAAGGAAGTGCAGGCGCAAATTAAACTGCACGATAAGCTTTTAACTGGTTCACGGAATATTTTGGGAGATGCTTACACGTATGAGAAAGCGCGGAATCCACCAAAAAAGTCAAAATTAATTCTCTCTGGTAAAAAAATTAGGCGGGGGAGGGTCCATACCCACACCACTTCTAAAAAAGCACATACCATTACTTTTAAGAGGCGATGCATGTGCTGATGGGCACAAAGGCACAGGCCTTGGAGACCAAGTGACAATATAGTAGCTGGGATGTAATCCTCACGGCTTATAGGGAAGGCAAAATTGAGGATGTCAGGGTAGGCGCTTTGTGGGAGAAATACTCAGAGCCATGAGGAACCCTACAAAGAGTCTTCTGGGACCAGTGCTTGGCAGAATTGGTAGAACCAAGATGTTTGCTTTTATCAGCTGACGACGGGGTGTTGATCAGTCAGTATCAGGCCTTCTCCGGTTGGAGGTATCTTCTTTATTGTCACTCTGGTGAAGTACTCCTCATGGGCCAAGAAGATCGGTTTCTGGTTGAGAATTAAGAAATACAGGTACAGAAACTTACAAGAACCGACTCCAAATAAGAATAAGGCTCCAGCACTGGCAACTAAACGTCGAGATCTGGAAGTTCTTAAGGAAAGAAGGAGAAGCCACATGATGGTATACTACCTCAGTTTGAAAACCGAAATTAATAAGTATCGCAAAAAAAGTTATGGAGATCCTAGTATCCGATGAGTGGGCCCTTCTCTGCCAGCTCATGGTGCTACCTGGTCGCCGTGGAGCAATGTGACTCGGCGGATTCGGCATGCCAAAAGGCTGACTAAAAGAGGAAGAGGCGAGAATGAAAATGAATGTCCCTGAGACGATGGCCTGTGGGAAAAAATAGAAGTTATCTACAGCCATATTCAAATATCAAAAAAGGCGGAAAAGAATTTCCTCTTTCATGCTCGAAAGTGAGCAGAGCAAGAGGTCGACTAAGAGTTCAGAGGCAATATAAGTTCAGGAAGAATGCGTTTCCCGCCAGACTCCCTCATATGACGGATGGTTCTTAGCTGGGAGAGGGTCAATCGGGGGCTGGAGTAGGCGTGAAAAATAGAGACTATAGGAAAACTGAAAAATAGAACCATTTGTACTAGAACGATACGCTACTCTTTTTGATATAGAGATTTATGAAATATTTCAGTGGAAAATGTGGAGGAAATAGTGGGTTGCAATGAAAGCAATTTGGTCCACCAAAATAACATCTCCCCTAGTTTTCGAATGCGCTGAATCACTGGAAAACCTGGCAAGGACAAAAGAGGCCACCTTAGTGTCGGTACCAGGATACTTCAGATGTGAAGGATCTGAGTCATTCTTGGCAATAACTAGAATACAGATTACCTTTGGTCTTAACGACTTTGTGGATATGTTTATGTACAGAAAATGGAAAGCTACAGTAGGTGGTAGAAAATCCAACTAATAAAAAGCTTGGTTCAATATCAAATTAGGAATAGCTTGGTATAAAGCCATCCTGGTTCTTTGACAAGAGCCCGAAAGACATAAACCTTCTGGAAGACAACGCAACTTGCCCGGTGACAGAGATAGAGGAAATGTACCAAGTGTGGTAGAGGATAACAGAGCTTGGGAAGATGGGTTTCTCAGGCGTCGGAATAAAAGACCTATAAAACCTTCCGTGTTCCTATAAAACCTTCGGTTTCTCGTTCGCTACTACTACTACTACTACTACTACTACTACTTGCTAAGAGCCAACTTTTGTTGCAATCTGTCGATTGTGAAATAAGATAGTCGCAATCAAAGTTGAGAAAGTTCACTTGAGAGGTAAGTGTAAAGGTTTCGCTCATGGTCTATTTTATTCACACCTGCAATTTTTTTTTATGGATTGATTTCAATATCTTCTCTATCTCAATTGTAACATATACTGTGATTTAACATTTATACGGTACCCAAATATCAGCCCTGACTATTTCAAACTACAAAAAACTTAGAACATGCCAAAGAAGAATGAAATAAATAATAGGGTTAAATCTAATACTATTAGATCAATAAGAAAAGTTAAAGATGCAACTGTCTGTATTTAAAAATTGAGGTGGAATGGGCTGGACATGTCACAAAGCTAAACGATGACCGAAAGGCGACTAGATGTACATCCTGGATACCATTAAATCTATCACGGGGGTCGACCACCAACTAGGTGGAGAGAGGAAGTTGCTAGGTGTGCAGGTGGTCAGTGGAGCAAAACAGCTAGAAATAAAGAAGCATGGAATGCACTAGGGAAATCCTTAGCTCAAAAGGACTAAATCAGGCCATTAATCTTAATCTTAATCTCTTAATTGTAGTTTTTCATAGTCATATTTAATTTTGAAATAACATACTTGGTAAAATGAAACAAACATTATGAGAATTCCTTCTTGTAATTTTTTTTTATTAAAACAATAAATTCAGAAGATATTTTACAAAGAAGATTCAAAATCAAGGCCCAAACCTCGAAGCTTATGAATTTTCTGGGCAGCTCATTTTTTAAATATCTATCCCATTCAGCAGTTTGTCACATTTCTGGGGACTTCATTTTTAAAATTTCTATCCCATTCAGCAGTGTGTCACATACCGTCTAAGAATTTCGACTAAAATCTTAGTTTCTTTCTGTTCGATAAGAATCCTTACATATTACTAAATAAAGTCACCCAGCCGCATCTGTCTGCCTGTACGCGGTAAATTCAAAAACTAACGAACGGATTTTCATACGGTTTTCACCAAAAAACGGAGTGATTCATGAGGAATGTAAAGGTGTATAATTCATTGAGGTTTTGTGTAAATTGGCTGAAGAGGTTAAGAACTTCCCAATAAAATGTAGATTATAAAATGTAGAGCTGTTTTTTATAAATTTTAGCTGAAAATTTTTTACTTTTTAAAGAATCAAAAAAAAAACTGAGAAATTACCTATTGATAAAATTTTTGTGTATAAAAAAAACATGAGATGTCTATAAACACTACATATTAAAACAAAAAGAATACCTGTTGGCTAAGACGATCCAGTTGTAATGTAACATTAAGTGATGGTGCTTCACTGTAATATACAGTATAACCCCAAGCACTTCCACACCATTGACCACCTGACGCTGGACGATCCACCTCTCGTATACTCATGTGACCGTCTGGACATCCTTCGGTTGTAAACGATACAAACTTGCCAACGGTAAAGGTGTCGAATGTTAACTGTAAATAAAATATTGAATTTGTTTTTTGTATTGTTCATTTGAGATATAACCGATAACTTTTAACTAGTTTAGAGACTATACAAAAAAATAAAAACACTTTTAATTCACATGATAGATAAATCACAATATTTTCTATAACAATAACAACAAAAAATATCCAACTTTTATTCTTTTGTTTCGAACTTTCTCTATTTTGTTTTTCTATTTATATCAAATATTGAAAATTAAGTGTCATACTGTAAACATTTTTAGCAGTTCCACAATTTTGTTTATTTGTGAATAAAAAGTGGCATGAGAAATACAAATATGGAAAAAAAAACTTTAATACGTATAAATTCTAAGTTCTATCTTATTGCGGAAAAAAGAAAAACTATTATTAATTACTTTTGTAACTTTTACCAAAAACCGTGCTTTGTTGTTAAATATTCTCTCAAAATTGGTGAGTATATTTAAAAGGCATTAAACGCTATAAACTTAAATTAAGTCAGAAATGTAAAATCGTCTAAAAGTTATACTCTAAGTGTTATAGTTTTGGAAATATTTTAGTGAAGAGAGTATAAGGCGAGGTTTATTATTGCATTAATCAAAAACTAGTATCTGCATAATTTACTAAAATGTGTACCTTCACAGTCTCATCTATTGATTGGTTTAAAACAATTTGAAAAAGAGCATTTTGATCCTCTATATAAAGGAATTTGGTATAGATGTTCATAAAATGTTCAAAATATTTCAACGTACGTCAAAATAAAAAACGAAGAGATAACCACCTGAAATTGAAGGAGCTGAAAGGGACTTCAAGTGAACGGATCCATATAAAACAATTAAAGTCATGTTCGTTTCGACTTCGTGCCTTTGAAAACTATAAAATCAAATACGATAAAATTTTTTTTTACTCAAACTTATTTTATAAGTTAGTGTAATTTATTCCAACTATTAAGCCTGTTTGTTCCTACTGACTCTGTTTTAGATTTGTTGTGACATCTGTTTTTCTCAATTGTAATACAAAACCCAAAAGGATAAATAAAGTATCAGTGGATACGATCAGATTGTTCAATTTCTCTCTTCATTATCTCAACGACATACTTTAGAGGACTGTATAGTTAATTTAGGAAAAATTAGTTTTGGTAGCGTATTTCTATGGATATTAACTATAACAACCAATTATTACTAAATACACTTAGTCGGGTAAAAACGATATCCATGGAAAAGCGTAGAATAAAAGAAAATCTAAAAAAAATTCGTTACGCAGTAGCTGCGCCAACTTAGCGAATTTCCTAAGAATATATAAATCACTCTCTAGAGGTCATAATTTTAGTGTGATCAAAATGAAATATAATATCTGATATGACTTTATTAATAGCCAAAATAGAACGATGTTGTATAACGATTATAGTTTATAGTTACTATGGAAACGACAATCAAAATTTTTTACAATAAAATATATTTCATGTGTTCGTATCAAACAAACACAAAATATTAAATATCTCTCTTAAAATAAGAATAATTGAAAATTTTATAAAGAGTAAAGTTGTAGAAAATCAAGTTTTCTACAGTTCATTACTTGATCACTATCTCAAACTCTAATGTGAACAGAGATATTTAGAATTTTAACTTTCAATCTGTAATTGTAAATATTTCTGTAAATATTTGCGTAAATGATAAGAAACAAAATGACAGTAAAACTTAGTACCTACAACTACCAAAAGCTACTCCAATACTAAATTTCATTCCAATGGGAATAAAACTGTGACCGCTAGAGAGTCCACAGACATTTAAAAAAAGTACATATGAATATATGTATATATATATATATGTATATATGTATATATATATATATATATATATATATATATATACATATATACAAATTTTAGCAATAATGATTTTTTACATCTTATAGGTAGGATCGATGGACATTTGAAGAAGTTTTTACGAAATTCCAACATTGATGCAAAAACAATAGCTGCATTTCCTTTGGAGGAAATCCGCTAATAAAAGGAAATTTCTCTCTTGATTATCTCAACGACATACTTTTGAGAAGCGTATATGTAATTTAGGTAAAATTAGTTTTGGTAGCGTATTTCTATGGATACTAACTATAACAACCAATTATTACTAAATACACCTATTCAAAGATGCTGAAATCACAAGCCTTCCCTTACTCTTTGTAGTCGGGTAAAAACGATATCCACGGAAAAGCATAGAATTAAAAGAAAATCGTAGTTATTTTAATTAAGATTTTATAAAACTACAAATGTATCGTATAACAAACCTTTGTATAGAAAATGGATAAAATAAAACTAGGTCACTCAAAAACGAAAACGTAATGCCACACTTCTTGTTTTTTTTAATGTATACGAGTACAAATAAAACAGATTTATGATGGTAAACGCACGTACCATTTCAAACTATTAACCTATTTTTGATTGGTGATTCACACATAAATACGATAGTGTGCTATTCTTGAATGCGTATCAAACAATTTTTAGAGAAAAATATCACGTATTGAAAATTTAATTTATTTTATGTTAAAATATTTGAATCACTAAAATAATAAAACCATTATGGTTAAGTGTGCGTATACAAAAAAAGTCACGGACACATTCGTTTCCTTTAAGCATACCATTTTGATATTATTGTAAACTCTGAGTAGTGGTAATAGAATGTATGATTGCGGCTGTTGTAAGCTTTTGGCATTGGTAATTCGTAAATTTTTTCGTTGAGTTCGTCAAATTAAACTACAAAATTTTAAGAAGAAAGAAAGTCCATACGCTCATAGCATATTTACGACACATTGGGAATTGAAATTAATTAAAATTTTGAAGTATAAACCACAACGCACGTATTTTGGTTTAAAATTCAAAACTTTATAAATTCGGAATGACCATCGCGAAAGACTTTAAATCTTACAAAAAATTACAATCGAAAATAAAAATAAAATTCAATTCATGTTATGAAAATCAATCAGTCTAGAAATGGATTCAGAAAATTGTTAGAAAGCCTACGTTTTTATTTCATAAACGATTCACAAAAAATAACCTTATTTCTGCCTGTATGAGTTCGTTACACGACATATAGTTTGGTTGAATATTAAAGCACATTTTAAAGTTTGTAGTATGTGTTGAAGGACATGGTTCAGCTTGTACGTGTCAAATAATTCTAATTCGCATATCGAAGTTATTTCGTACTATACACCACGTGACTAAGAATATCACTCGAAAATGTATAGATATATTTTCGCCAACATTTCTTTTCTCTTGTAGAGGGTGTTATAAGTAGCAAAGTCGTGCATTACACATAGTATAGATGCTCTTACATAGTTAAGCTAATAGTGAACATGACGATAGTGTTTTATTAAACCTGCTGAACACGAATACATCTACTGACATAAGAGTTGAGTATATAGGGTTCTGTTTTATTTTCACTATATTGTTCTACTAAAGCTCTTATTGAAAAAAACATTCTATTTGGTTAAGTAACATTTTATTCTAGCTAAAAGATTGTTTTTCTACCCGATATATAATATATATACCAGGGTATATTAAGTTTAGTTCCGACTTTGTAACGGCTACCCGTCAGTGAACACGATAACTCAAAAACGAAAATAGATAGCGAGCTGAAATTTTGTATGTGTGCTGTAGAGCTAAAAAGTCAGGTTAAGTTCGTGAATGAAAAAAAAACGAATCATGTTTGGGAAAAATGGACACAACTACCTAGCTTTGAAACCATAAGAGATAGAACAAACATTTAAAGTAAAAAAATGTTCCTTTTTTACAAACAAACAATAAATTTCGATTTTTGCCCCAATTTCCTAGATCACAATTTTTTGAATTTTATAAATACGTATTTCGACCACAAAGTAGTCATCATCAGTATGAATTAGCTAATTGTAATTATTCTCCGAGGAGATGTTACTTGTTGCTAATTTGGTGACGGTCTGCAGACTTTGTAGCCGAAATACGTATTTATAAAATACAAAAAATTGTGATCTAGGAAAGTTAGGCAAAAATCGAAATTTATTTCGAAAAATCCTCTTTTTCTCTTTAATATTATTTATAAAAACAAACAACTTTTACTTTAAACTTTTTTTTATAAATTCAGTATATACCGGGTATTTAAACTCAGTTGGTTGTTATTTTTACTTGTTTGTATTTAATATCTATTTTGATTTGAAGAATTTGCAGTCCGGACACATTGATAGCGAATACACAAAGATATGCATGAGGGGTAAAGAAATTATTTTAAAGGAGTTACACGGTATAATAGTTTACACCAAATAACAAAAGAGATAAATCTCCAGAGTAGTGCAATGAAATATTGCTAAAAATTTAACCAAGAATTATCTTAAATATACGATTGCTCACAGCTTCGAGAATTTGGATTCAATTTTCTGCGGGTTTTGACTGATTCGATAACTAAAACCGCGGTTCTACATAATTTTTCGTGGATACCAAAATGAGTCGACGATGCTCGTTCGTCTCATTTTCAGATTCGAAATTTTCATTGTGTATAATAACGTTGAAATGAAGCAATACGAGGATTCATATCAATGAAGTGTATTTTACACCTACAACTCTTATTATCTAAAAGTTTGCAACCAGTTCTTGTAATGGTCGTCGAAATTATTTTAACGACATACTTTTCGCATAGACCGTTTATCGTTGATTCTGAAAAAGCCATATGGATTGTCCAAGAAACTAAGTAGCTAAGTCAATGTATTGTGTGATACACGTGGCTTTGAGTATAAAACAACTGTTGCAGTAATATACGGAGTAAGACATAGATCTATCATTAGTCTCAATCTGATGAAACGCTACTGTTGTCAAAAATATTTACCAAAATTATGTTGTATCAACACAACCACATTATTAACACTATTCAAATTGTTTTAGTGGTATTGTCTGTTATCGAAATTAAATCAAAAAAATTCGTTACGCAGGAGCTGCTTCAACTTAGCGAATTTCCTTAGAATACAAAAATCACTCTCTAGTGGTCACAATTTTAGTCTGATCAAAATGAAATGTCGTATATGATTTTAGTATTTGCAAGTCCAATTTTATTAATAAATGACATACGTCGAGGGGAATGGCGGGGGGGGGGGCATAAAGAAAGAAGAAAACACAAAATATCAAATATCTCTCTTAATATTAGAACAATCGAAAACCGCGTAAGGAATAAAGTTGTAGAAAATAAAATTTGCTACAATTTATCACCTTATCATTTTTGCTCAAACTCTAATGTGTACAGTGATATTAACGAATTTAGTTTTCAATCTTAAACCGTCAATATTTCTGTAAATATCAGTGTAACATAAAAAATGACAAGAAACAAATCTACAGTAAAATTTAATACCTAAAACTTTACTTCTTATAAATTTTTTGATTATTCGAATATTAAGGGAGATATGTCAAATTTTGTGTTTCCCTCTCCCTCTAAACCCCCCTTTCCCCTTGTCCGATTTTACCCATTAACGAACTTGATCTTGTCCATAGATATATATATATAAATTTTACAGATGGTGATTTTTGACATCTACTAGGTTGGATCGATGGACATTTGAAGAAATTTTTGCGAAATTTTGACTTCGGTACGGGACCAATAGCTCTATTTCCTTTCAGGAAATTCGCTAATAAGCTAGACATTGTATGGTGGAATAATTTAAACTAGACAAATAGAGTGAGCCTCATCTGTATCACAGTTGGGTGATTTGTCGGGTAACGGAAAGTCAGACAATCTGACAGTGGAGAAAGTCTATTCGTGAGGACAGGCTATCAAAAGGGTAGATAATAAGCCTAATACACCATGATCCATGGAATAATATATTAGATTTCACACTAAAAATAAAGTTCAAATCAAGATAATATTTAAGAAATTCATATTCTATATATATTTATATTTTATTATATTTGAGTAGAATACAATTTCCAAAGCTAGTGAGATTCATAACAAGACTGGCACCTCCCCAACATTGTCATATGAATCCCTCAAAAAGAACATATCTAAAAAGCATTATCCCCGGCGGAAGCATCTGCACACAATGGGACTACATGACGGGTCCATTATGTGCAAATTGTGTGGCGAGGAGGAAGAAACATCCAGCCCCATTATATTTGACTGCGAACCTCTAGGTTACAACAGATACACGATATTCAGTGCATCTAACCCCGAATATATAAAGCTTTAGGAAGACCTGATAAGCAAGCTTCTGGCTATTGCCAACATATAGGAGAAGCAAATCTCGCCGGATTGAAGTAGAAGAGGGAGCACAATGGACCATAAGTTCGATGTGCAATACATTTTAGACCCCAAGATGTCTCTATCTATCTTTCTGGGCCTAATATTCCATGATCCATGTAATAATATATTCGACTTCACATTAAAAAAAAATATAATAAAATATAATTTTAAAAAAATATTTCAAAAATTCATATTCTATGCATTATATATGAGTAGAATACAATTTCCAAAGCTAGTGAGATTCATAACAAGACACTGGCACTTCTTCAACATCGTCATATGAATCCCTCAAAGCACTCTAATTTGCAGATTATTTTGATTAAAAACCTTTCACCAATTACATAATTTGGATATAACAAAACAAATAGTTGGTACAGTTCAACCTGAATGTTTGAATCTACAGTTTAATCTGATACCTATTATCATCTAAGTATTCAAATATTTATTTATCTCATCAATTATTAATATAATCTGACTCCATTGCACATTATAAGTATTTAAAGGTAACAGCAAAATTAATTTTCATACCTTTGAAATGAAAATTTTGTATATATAAATATTATATATATATATATATATATATATATATATATATATATATATATATATATGTATATATATATGTATATATATATATACGTATATATATATATATATACGTATATATATGTATATATATATATATATATATATATATATATATATATATATATATATATATATATATATATATATATAAAGGTGAGTCGAACCAAGTGGATAATAGCACACACCTCCACCTCCTTCCACGATTCTCTCATTTTTCTACAATATCCAATAGATTACAATACATTATAACAAAACGAAGACCACCCAAAGACATGATATAAGCCACAAACAAAAAAAACAAAAACACAAAAAAAAAACATAATTTTGGCTAATTTTAAAATATACAATGTAAGTTTTTTTGCTTATTTGGTGATTTTTTTAATAGATTGACTGGGCTAATTTTATTATTGAAAAAATAAAAACAATAATAAATTTTTCTTAAAACTACATGTTAACTTACTACTCCAGGGGCGAATCCAGAAATGTTTCACTGGGGATGCATATATACAAACATGATATATTTTATATGGTAAGTTGTAGCTTAAGGACGTTCCAGCACTGTGTTATATAATCAGGACAAAAAACCGGTTTGATTTTATTATAGCACCAACACATAAACACACATACACAACACATATACAAATACACTGTATAAAATAATGTTAATGTTCTTTTTGTTGTTTCGAAAACAAAACGGTAACACACGAGTTTTTTTAAAATTTATATTATAAATGTTTAGCTTCACTCTAGTTTTTTTATTAAATTCTGTAGTATTTTTTCTTGAGTATTTTTTCTACAGATAATAGTTGGGTGGGCATGAAGTTTTACATGCTTCTAATGAGAGAGAGTGAGACAGAATGATAACTTTGATTTTAATTATCTCGCGTTCTAAACGGTCAAAAATTCTGAAACTTCGGGATTTCTTAGAAAACGTTATTTAGCCTGTGAAAAATATGAGCAAAATCAGTTGAAAAGTGGGGGTATGCTGGAACATCCTTAAGGAACAAAGTTAAATTTTATAACAATTAAAGGAATAAAATAACATAATATTATGCTAAAGTATATTATTAATTTGTTTTATCATAATATTATGCTATTTTATTCCTTTCCCCCCGTATAAAATTTCTAGATTCACCCCTGGATAATAAAAATCTCTAAGTTTTTAAAAATAAGTATAATGTTAACAAGTATTTAACAAGTATATAAGTATTATGTGTCCCTTATCTTTCAAACTGCTTTATTTTTGTGCGAACATTCATTTGAGTGTTTTGGTTGTGGCTTATATCATGTCTTTGGGTGGCCTTCATTTTGTTATAATGTATTACATTCTATTGGATGATGTAGAAAAATGAGAGAATCGTGGAAGGAGGTGGAGGTGTGCGCTATTATCCACTTGGTTCGACTCACTCTGTATATACATGTATATGTTTATGTATAAACATACATACATATAATATATACAATATAACTATTTGTGTCGAATTATATTTATTCGTCTTGTGTCTCAAAGACGTTTAGTTTCGTTTAGTACACTTGGCTCGATATAGATGAACATTGGTAGACATATATACCAGCAACATTCTACCAGGTTGGATAATATCGTGTAAATACGGAGTAATAGGTGAATATTTAAAAATAGCGGTTGAACGTTGAATCGAATGTAGACGAGAGCGTTCTTCATGCTCGTGACAAATGTATTCACCACTCGCTTTCTTTGACTGGTGTTAAAAAAACTGTATTTTAATGGAGCGATTGCAGGCGAGGCAACTTGACACAAGGCAGGCCGAACGCTGTGAGTCCACACTCGTGCTCGCTATATATCGTGTTGCCTAGCCGAGTGTGTACAGCCGGCATAATATTTTGTACCTGTAGCTTGTGTTTTATATTTGTTATTATGTAAATAATACATAATTATGTTTACCATGGTTTCTTTTATTTATAATTTTGTATCTACGTATATTAATGACTTTAAGAATAAGAATTTTGGTTTAAGATGTAGAAATTAAAATACAGTTATAACAATGTAATATTCAGTGTAATAAATGGGATCCAAATCTATCTATCTATTTTGTGTTTTATAAGAAACTCTTCCAATATTCTTGTGGAAGTTTCATGCATACCGCCTTGTCCTACGTACCAAGCCCAATAATTTAATTATAATATTATATTTATTGATATTTAAAAAATCAATTGGAAGGTCGTCGGTTGACGGCTTAACAGTGCTGTTTTTTATTATTTTGCGTACGTTAATATTAGCAGTAGTTCTTATAAGGGTGAAGTCTGACTAGAACGCCTATCCATGCATTTATTTAACTCTTTAATTTTTTTTTTATGTATAATTATTTTTTATATATTTTTTTATTTTTTTTATTATTTATTAAAAAAAAAAAAAAAAACAAAAAAAACAAGAAAACAGTGACAATTCAAGATCCACCAACAATAATAACATTAAGTGAAGTGCGTGTCTCCTCAGAAATTTCATAATACTCGAAACATACACAAAAATACAACATTACACTACATATATGACATCTTAGTTGAAAATACAGTATAATTATACATCAAAAAATAAATAAAAAATTAAAGAGTTTTTATTCAGACTCTACCCAATCTTTTCTGGGTGGACGTTACATTCTTCGACTTTTACTCGATGGGCAATCTAACTAAATCATTTTTGTGAACGTTACTATAGCCATACACTTCACCTGTTTTATATCTGTTTGATAAATTTGTCTACCAAATCATCGAGAGAAGGCGCCATAATGGAAACTTGTCTCTTAGCACGCAGTTCATCGATATTCTGGTTGGCATCAATACCATACTTACCTAGAATCTGGACTTATGTGACGCATTTTATAGTTTCATATTTGTTTTGATGCACTCGATTGTAATTGGGGATATCAGCATTATTAAATGTACTTCCTCAACAGAACCCTGGCATCTAACCAAAAACGCTTGCAAAATATTGCAAATACCTTCACTTTCAAAACTGGAGCGTAACCGCAGAAAGCAAAGTTGGTCGTTTTGATAAATACTTCCGCTTTTTCGGACATTTGGAGTTTAATGATTCTAACATACCCAAATTTTTAAACAAGTACTATCAAATTCGGATTTCTAACACACCACAATATTTTACAGTAAATATATTCTTGTCGTACCCAACATACACACAAAATGAAAAGTAACGTCTTTTCTATGATATTTTTTATAATAATCCAGTGAATAGAGGGGGATTACCTTACAGACAGTCCGGTAGTTCTAAATTTTTGATATGTTATCTAGAATGGTTAGTTAGTGTTTAAATACCAAATGCGCAATTCCCTTCCTCCTCCGCGCCCGCCGCCATATTAAAAAAACCGAGAAAAAAATCGGCGCTTTCTTCAGATTTTCGCTTATATTTTCGTTTCGGTGCATTTTAACTATAAAAAAGTTCTACTTAATGTTGTAGAGAATTGAATATTCTATAATTTACATTTTAAGTTTTGTTTTTACGACTGGTAGTTACGGGGCATTTTAGAATGCTGTAATTCTGGTTTAACATGTATGAAAGTTAAGTAGGATTGGCATAAACTCCATATTCAAGCCAAAACTGGAAAATAATTAGTGAATTTTTTTAGATACAATGTGGAGTCATAATAGCAAAAGAAAACAATATGCCGTTGTTTTAACTTTTATTTTTACCCCCCCCCCCACTCCGTAGGATTGGTTAAAAAAAATGTACACGCATTTTGTAGGTAATTAAATTCCCTACAATTTTTATTCTGATACTAATTTTCATAGAATAGGCCATAACTGAATTACAGCTAGTCTAGTTAGAAGTTTCCAGAAAATTTCCAGAAAATTCTATTTTTTTTATTTAAAAAAAAATGCATATCTTCGTAACTATCAGTCGAAATACAAAATTTAAAACGTAAATAATAGGAAATTTAATTTTCTACAATATTGAATAGAAAAGAAAGTGCCGATATTTTTCGGTTTTTTCAATACGGCGACGGGTGCGGATGAGAGGCAGGGAATTGTGCATTTTGCATTTAAAACACTTAATAACCATCTAAGGCAACATATCAAAAATTTAGAACTACCGGACCGTTTGTAAGTTAACCCCCCTCTTTTTGTCTCTATTCACTGGACTATAATCACAAAATAGACAAATATTACTTTGGTATTCATCAAAGAGTGACTAGTCAATAACCTTTTTAATAAGTAAAAGGGGAAAACATACCATAATATATATATATATATATACATATATATATATATATATATATATGTATTATATATATATATATATATATATATATATATATATATATATATATATATATATATATATAGCATAAATAATTTTTGTTGAAAGTCCGATGGCTGATGTTGACTTGGTGGTCGATATTATCTTAAAAAGGGTCACGCAATTTTTACACGATTTATTCTACAGGAATTTTACTCTAAGGAATAATCCAGTTTTAAAGAGGCATACAAAGCCTATAATTTAATGCAAACCTACTATTTTTATACATAGCTGTTGAAAATAAAACTGAGTTAATTTCCTTTAATAATACCCAGTAATAGTAATGACACATGTTTCAGCTAAAATTTCGACGAAACTAATATGGAAAAAAGTTTTTAAAGGGTCATTTTTTTGTCTTTAACTTTCTCTCTATCTCTTTGAAAATTCACGAACTTTCCCTCAGTGTTTAGTTCTTCAACGCACACACATACCTCATTTCGTTTTAGACTTATCTACGGGTAGCTTCGATTCTGATCACATTTGCCTTGTAACGATTGCGTAAAATGAATCTATTTATTTCACACTCCAAGAACAAGTTGCACATTAAGGGTTTAAAATTAACACCAACGAGGCTATGAACATGGATGTAAATTATGCCAAACTCTTCAGCAATGAACTAACAAACAGTCAACAACAAGTTGTATGTATACATACTCCTATTAGCAGCCAGGTGATTCTTGTATCACTAACAAATCACAAATACGTTAGTTTTTCAACAAACTACACATCATATATTCTAATCTACTAGGATAAATATGAGGTTTTTTAACGAATTCCGATTGCTTGAAACGGATTTTTTATATTCTAATTTAAAATTTTGAAAATAACTTGAGGATTCAGAAAATTTAGTTTTTCTTCCCAATTACCTTCTTTAACTTTATAATAAATTTAACTGCTATCAATATCAATAATATTTCATTGGTTAAATAATCGTTACGGCAGTATACTGCGGTTATGGTGCAGTCATGCCACAGTCACAATTTTGGTTTCCATATACATTACAATAATAACTGTCATTTTAAATACCAGGTAATATGCTGTGTTTTTTTTTCAAAAATTTTCCAAATATTTCAAATATTATTCACAAACTGTAAGTACTCCTTAGAGTATTTACAATATTGTACAATAAAATTATAGTTCCCTCGGTCGCTTTGGGTAATGTTTTGTATAAAATAATATTTGACATAAAAATTAGATAGCGTTATGGCAGCAGCCAAGATTATTACGTATAACTAGTCGTAATACCCTGTTAAATGAATGACGTTATACATTAAATGACTTATTTTATGTATAATAATTTGTATTGCAAAAAAACCCAGTATCAGGATACAATAAGTCAAAAAATGAGTATTTACAATAAATCATTAAATTTGTATGGCAATGATATGAATAAATGACTCTTAACTAAACTTTTAAATTTTTTGTAGTTTTGTTCACGTTTTATATTTTCTGGCAACTTGTTATAAATTTTACAACTCATATAATTTGCACTTCTTTCAAAAATTACACTTTAGTGGGGTATAATATGAGGACTTTTATATATATGGGATCTTTTTCATACTTGCTTAACTCATTGAATTTTCTAATATGTAGTAGCAATTCTAATGCATAAATGCCATAGAAAGTTAATAAATTATGCTGTTGGAATATTGGCCTACATGATTGTGTTTTGTTATTATTTAAACCAAAATAATCATTTTATTGCATACTTATTTATAATTTTTTTGACAAAAACTGTTTTAAATATAGTTTAGTTTTTTAACCTTTTATAAAATTGTATTCAGTATAAATTGTATTGAGTAAGGCATTGTGTCAATATCCATGCTTGATACTAGTTTGATAATATAAAGCATTTTGCATTGTATTTTTGCCATCATCAAACAAATATTCTTTCGTATAAAATTATAATTTCTACAAAATTGAATCTATTTTATTTCTTAGATAAAGTCAATCGTACGGGTTACGTCAGAAGTCGCCATTATCCGAATATCGCTTACAGAATGATAAATTTGAAATTTTTGTAATGTATGTACAGATATATATGTACCTGTATATTTAATATATATATATATATATATATATATATATATATATATATATATATATATATATATATATATGTATATATATATATATATATATATATATATATATACATATAATATATTTGAATTCAATGTTATAGATACCAAAACACACATTCCTTATTAAAATGTTTGTGATCATTATTAGTTTATTGATGTAGTTTGTAATTAACGTAGATAGATAATAATTTACTACCCTAAAGTATACCGGGGTGTATAAGTACACGGGTGTATATACATAATTTGGTAAATAAATAGTGAAATTGTGTAAAATTAATAAAAGCATAAGTGATTACTTTAAATATTTTCTATGGTTTTAATTAATATTCTTAAAATCTATGGTGAAAAAATTTTAAAATTTTGAACATTCAAAATAGGGTTATTTATCTTGGACTTAAAATCATTCGCAATAACAGGATATTAAGACATCAAAACGTAGTTTTAATTTTATTATTCATGTTCATCAAATCTATTGTGTAACGGTGAGGATATCCGACTTCAGAAATAATATTCTCACAATATCGAGTTCGAATACAGCCAAGGTGAAAACTTTTATTACTTTTGTTTTATTATTTTTCTTCTATTAAATTATCAACAAAAGCACCTGTATCTCAAAAAAGAAAATTCATATCAACAAGCTAATAATATGCTGTGTTGTTACTTTTGAAAAGTAACTTTTCTCTTTTAATTTATATTAACGCTTGCCCAATAAAAATGGATATACAAAAAATATTAGACGCAATAAAGTCCTCGGAAAATAATATAACAACCAGAATAAATAATATAAACTCTGAACGAAGCGAACATATAAAATAATTAAAAGGTAATTTTGATAACTTTAAAATATTTGAAAAAGAACAAAACGAAAAATGGGAAAGATATGAAATCGAAAAACGACGAAATAACATCATAATTTACGACATTCCAGAAAATGAGAAAGAGTATTTTGAGCTGGAGAATATGATTTGGGAATTGGTAAATAATAAATTAGAAATAGAATGCGACCGAAATCAGTTCAATTTTCTTAAAAGGCTAGGGAAACAAACGGAATCAACACGACCAGTGATAATAGGTTTTACCACTTGGAGAATGAAATTGCTTATCTTACAAAGCAAAAAGAAACTGCAAGGCACAGTCATATACATCTCAATTTACATGACCAAAAATACTTTGGAAAAACGCAAATTGCTAAAACCAGTCATGGCTAAATTCAAGGATGAAGGCAAACAAGCTATTTTCAAATATAATGAGCTATGGATCGATGGGGTGCGTTATACCGGTGAAGAACCTAGCAGCAGTTCCATTCATGTACCACCAAAAAATTAAAATCATAGATCTCAGGAAAATAGTCAGGAACAAACTTCTTCAAGGGTAAATAAATCAATTAGAAGCCCAAAGGACAAACCGGCTAAAAGAACAAATACTACGATCTGGTGGAAACAACCGACAACTAACACCGTTAAGTTCTAATCTACAACAATCCACACTTGACAAATTTAGAAATAGATCTGCATCTGTAAGTAATATCGATGACCTAAAAACGAAAACAAATAAAATAATACCAACATTATACCCACAAAACCAAAAAGAGTAGCCACCACAGCTCACCGAAAATGATATTTTACCGGAAAATTTCATAGAACAGGAAATGCACACAACAAATTCAAAAAAGAAAAAAGTTTATTTAGATAAAACAAACTTTTTCCCAATCCGATTGGTTATCGTGGGAAATAAAAACCACTTACCCCCTCCCCCCCGAAATATCAACAATATCAACGAACTACCGAATGTTAAAGATAAAGCAATCGAATCCAAAGTTGAGCTTGGGCATCAGCGTCTAGACGGCTGCGAAAGAGAATGAAACAGTAGACGCGAATCGTAGAGTAGTGACTACGCACGTCGAATCCTCAATCGTAACCACTAGAAGGAATATAGATAATCATTTCCATACATGTTCAATAAATGTCAGAACAGTAAGAGAAGAAGGACGGATGGAAGAAATGAAAATAGCTATGAATAAAATTAAGTGGAATATTTTAGGTAGGTATATCTGAAATTAGAAGAAACTATGAAAAGTCTTACAACTGGAGATCTTTTCTGTCATTCATCAGCACAAAATAGCCAGTACGGCGCAGGATTTCTAGTAAAACAAGATTTTAAGAAATTCGTGAACGATTTTATACCAGTATCATCTCGAATCGCAGTATTAAAACTTAAAATAAAAAGCATGGGACTATTAATAGTAGAAGTTCATATCCCAACTGCAAACTCAAGTGAGGAAGATATCGACGAACTTTATACGAAACTAGATGAAACTATTATAATGAAAAAAAAATTGTCTGATATAATAATCGCTATGGGAGATTTTAACGGACGAGTAGGTAAACAAGAGCGATGAGCATTTATTGGGGAAATTCCGATACGGTACACGGAATCCTAGAGGCAACTTAACTATAAATTTTGCTGCGACACATAATTTAAAAATAGGAAAAACTTTCTTTAAGGCAAAACCGCAAAAAGAAAATGCACATAGATTTCACCAGCGAAAGACAAATTCGAAATAGACTACATACTTTTAAATAAAATAGAAAACGCCCATAGCATCCAGGTTTTAAACTGCTTCAATTTCTCTAGATAATAATCAAATACGACTGCATAAGTATAAGAAACAACCAGCTCCAGTCAATGAATTAAATGCGGAAGAGTACAGAAAAGAGCTAGTTATGCTCTCCGTGGGAATATCGGAACAAATGAGTGAACTTCAAACTCAACAAATATACGACAATATTGAAAAATTAATTATCGATAGCAGCCATAATGCAAATTTGAATCTTGTAAGTCAAAAAACGAAACCAAACAGATGAAACATTAGAACTTATAGAAAAAAGATCAACTCTAGAGAAAATATCGATTAAAAGCAATGGTCAAGATACCGAGCTCGGAGAACTGAAAAATCTTGAAAGAAAATTCAGCAAAATGTTAGGCAATACAGAGAAAGAATCATCCAACAATCATTAACGAACCCTATTTGTTTAAAAAAGGCAAGCCAACAACTCTCAACATGGGAGTGTTTACATCGGTTTGTACGTGAATCTTGCTGCCTTCATATATATTTTTAATCAGGTGAATATATTGTTCATGTATTCCGGCTTCCCTTAGAGATTCCAACATAAAAATATGGCTCAGGGAGTCAAAAGCCTTATTAAAATGTAATAAAGCGTGGAAAAAATACTGGTCGCTCAAGGAACTCTTCAACGCCAATCTTCCTTAATCAATCAAATCCAAAATTTTTTATACAGCAATAACACCAGTCTTACTATATGGATGCCAAACTTGGACAACATCATAAAAAATAGAGCTAAGCTTAGTACGCAAAAAAGAAAAATGGAGCGACATATATGCTCAAAATTCCTATTAGAGATCGCAATCAAAATAAGGAAAAACGAAAAAGATCGAAAAATACAGGATGCTGCTTTTATATCCAAGAAACTCAAATGGAGCTGGGCAGGACACTTGATGCGTACAAAAGACAATAGATGGTTCAAGTTGTGTACTGAATTACTGAATGGTTGCCGACGGAAGGCAAAAGAAACAGAGGCAGACAATTCACAAGGTGGTGTGATGCCCTTAGGAAATACACGGGCAACTTGTGAATGAGAGATAGTATATATATATATATATATATATATATCTTATATATATATATATATATATATATATATTATTTTAAATAGTTTATATTTATACGTCGTGTCATTCAAAAGAAATGTCGAACCATCTAGTACAATTAATATTTTTGATGCATATAAACATACCACCAACAAACAATAAAAGTAAATTTCCACA
The DNA here is from genome assembly GCA_963920215.1 of Nineta flava. Classification (NCBI taxonomy): domain Eukaryota; kingdom Metazoa; phylum Arthropoda; class Insecta; order Neuroptera; family Chrysopidae; genus Nineta; species Nineta flava. The sequence continues at coordinate 48,411,983 of OY986040.1, forward strand.
TGAGTGAAGCAAGAACCTTCAGCAAAAAAGTAATGTTCTCAATAAGTATAAGATGATGGTGATAAAATTAATTTGAAATGATAATTGTTGAATAAGAGTAGAATGAATTAGGTTTTCCGCATAAAAAACGTATTCGAATACATTTACCACATCCACCTTTACATACATGATGGTTCAAAAATATGTAAGTAGGCAATACATGCAGATATAAAAACCCATTTAACCTATTTCAGGCAATTAATCTTTTATTCTCAAACTGTATTCATTAGGAAGTATGTAACCAACATTACTGTATAGAAATATCCTCGCTACTGCGAAAACAGGGCACTTTTCCATCACAATTCTTTCCCTAAAGTTTATACAACGTCCTATCTGTGTCAAGTTGATCCTTGTCTCGTACCAATTTTAATTTAGAGATAGTTATTGTTTATCGCGTTTTCTTCAGAGGGCATTATGCTATCTACCACTTTCCTCGGATTCTACTAGTAGAAGTAAGCTGACAATGCTCTGTTCATACTATTTCATTTGACTCAAAAGTCACCAATGATACCAACAACACTTGCTTAGGACTACACAACTGATTAAACAAAATAGGTCCATGTCTCATTTATAGGTCCATGTTACGTAGTACGTTTTAAACAATTTATACTATTCATTTTAAAAGAATATTCTAAAAGAATTGCAAACTTTTTCTAAGATACTCTGTGTATACTATAGAATTGCCATAAAACAAAATATCCCAAAACGGTCGTAAAAAGAATACCACACAACACTATTGTCTTGGTGTGTAATTTCATAAAAGTACAATGCAAAACCTAGGGAATTATTGTTTATTTAGTTTGTGGACGACTGAAAGAAATTTACTTATAAAAATAAATTGTGTGAAATAATTTTCTGAATGTAATTAAATCAAAAGTGAATTCTATCATATTCCATTTCATTCGTCTCTCGTAAATAGTAATGTTTATAAAGCGAAGGAGTCTTGTTTTATTGTTGACTGAAGGAAATATTGGTAAACGTGAGTTTATTTAATTTAAAATTGATTTTCATTTTAAATTAAGAGAAACATTTCTATAGGATGACGTCGCGACGAACGGATCAAACTCCAGGATTGTATTGTACATGTGAAAATAATGCAAAAAAAAAAATTCGTTACGCAGGAGCTGCGTCAACTTAGCGAATTTCCTTATAATACATAAATCACTCTCTAGCGGTCATAATTTTAGTGTGATCAAAATGAAATATAATATCTGATATGAAATTGGTATATGCAACAATAGCTGCATTTCCTTTGGAGGAAATTCGCTAAAAATTAAATTTATTAATAGCTAAAATAAATCGATGTATAACGATTATAGTTTATAGTTGGAAACGACAGTCAAAATTTTTTACAATAAAATATATTTCATGTATTTGTGTCAAACAAACTCAAAATATTTAATATCTCTCTAAATATTAGACTAATCGAAAAATATATAAGGAGTAAAGTTGTAGAAAATCAAGTTTGCTACAATTCATTACATAGTCGTTTTTCTCAAACTCTAATGTGAACAGAGATATTTAGAGTTTTAACTTTCAATCTTTAATTGTAAATATTTCTGTAAATATTAGTGTAACACAAAAATGATAAGAAACAAAATTGCAGTAAAGCTTAATACCTACAACTTAACTTCTGATAAATTTTTCGATTTTTCAAATATTAAGGGAGATAGTCAAATTTTGTGTTTTCCCCTCCCTCTAAATCTCCTTTCCCCTCGTCCGAGTTTACCCATTAACGAACTTGACCTTTAGAATACCAAAAACGACTCAAATACTTAATTTCATTCCAATCGGAATTAAACGGTGACCGCTAGAGAGCCCACAATTGCTCTAATATCATGTACGAGTATATACCCATTTGATTGTCAGTAAACTGTTTATTTTACTTAATGTTGTTTAGTTTATGACAAAATGTTTCAAAGAAAAGTTGTTATACATAAAGTTTTGGATACATAAAAAATGTTTAAATTGTAAAAAATACACTCCTACACATAATATATTTTGCGCCAATTCTAAGTGTTTGCTCATGGAAATATGTTACATTGAAAATTATCTTTTAAAAAATTTTTAGTCGTAGTTTGAGATTTAGTTTTTTATGTTTATAGTTAATAAAATCATTTTATGGTTTATATACATAATATTTTGTTACTTCAATAAGAATATTTGCGCAATATGTACACTATATATGATCCAATATATCCAAAGCCTAGTTTCTAATTTTCGAATTTGATGGTTTATATCTTGTTAACGAATCAATCGTATTCATAAACCTACAGTACTCATATAAAATCGTACTCATATATACTGTATTCTTTCAAGTATAGTAAAACCTAATATTCACCTTTCACCAGTTACGTATTTTATCTCGAGAAAGGCGAATTAAATCAATATTTTTGATGAACAATATGCTATATTTCGTAGTTCGGTATATGAGAGCTAAATTTTCGGTGTATTTTTCGTTATTGCAAATAAAAAAATTCAAAAATGCAAATAAACTAAACTAAATATTTACTTCTAGAAATTTTTACGAGACTTCTAGAAATTAGCTATAAAAGAAATGAAGAGATAAGTACCGCGCTTATAGGTTAAATAGCTAACGGAGTGACGGGGGTTGTGATTAAAAGAATATTGAGGAACAGTAATTAGGTTTTCTCGTTTTGGAGCTTATAGGAGACCAACTCATTACGTTGCTTCTTACAAAATCTATGTCTTATAAGTTCGCTATCAAATTGTCATTTTATGTCACTGTAATTTTGGTGGTTTTATTTAATTTGGAATCAAACATCTTCAGATTTACTTCCGGGGACGAAACCGAATATTCGAGATTGTTTAAAAAATTTCTTAAATACTTACGTAGATACTTCAGTATTTTCTATTGTAAGTTTTTATCCTAAACTTTCAAGAAGATAAAAACAGGTAATTAAATTTTCAACAGAAAATTCAACAGTCCTCGCACCCCTTGTTAGTGGTTGTTTTGAAAATCGCTAAAATACGTTAATAGTTATTTTGATCGAAGACTATTTATAACAAGTTTACAAGAAAAAAAGCCGAGAATTTGATTTTCCCAAACAGATTAAAGACCCTATTGTACCAACTAGAAAAGGTCAGTTATATCAAATGTAAGTTGTTAAGAAATCCCGTTTTCCATACAAAGGCTTACATCTCCATTTCTTCTATGCAATTTATTTCCAAAAATCCTTTTTTTAGAGCAATCCTAGACAATTTTCTTTCAATTTTAATCATTTCTTAATGTCTAAGTAGTTAAATTTACGTAAATACTTATAAATTATTTCTGTTTAACAATTATTCGAATTATTGTTCAACAAAGTGTAACACTAAAAAAAATAAATAAAACACAAATTTAAGAGAATAAAACAGTACTTAATTTTATCTTTATATTCAATTAAATCATTTTAATTAAGCAGTTATATTATTTATATATGTATACGTTATGAGAATAAGAAGAAGTACGACCGAAGGTAATTTTGTAGGCTATACATATTCAAAAGTAAAGAGAGTTCATATAAAATTGAAAAAAATAACGTGTGTATAGTATGAAAAACACATTTGTTACCATACAAGGTGGTGACTTTATTTTCTACCTGTGTATATTCTACCTGTTTCTTCTCACGAAAGAAAACGAAACAGGTGAAATATATATTCGAGCCATTAACTTTATTAGTTACAAAATTGTAGTAGACAATGTATGCAATCAAATTTCGTAAAGTTGTTTCAAGAGACAATTATACTCGGTGGCATGCTTTACTGGTATTTCCAATCTAAAAATATATTTAAAATATATTTGTCTTGGAGGTAGCTCATTTATAGTTTTTGTTTTATTTTCAGATTGGAAATACCAGCAAAGCATTCCACCGAGTATAATTTAATGAATAATTAAAATAGTTTCTACGATTACTTCGTTTTTAACCGAAACAAAGTCGGAGCTAAACTTTAATATCATTATTTTATTACAAAGATACGGAAAAATTCAAAACATGAATAAAGTATTGCGACTTTAAACTTTAAATATCTTTTAAACTATTAAAGATACGACAAGACCACTTCGTGCCTTTTTTGTTTTCCATTAACCAATGATCAAATTGAGCTTTTAAACGAAACTCTAATTCAAATTTTTAATAAATTATGAATGAAATGTAATTATGTAAATATGTTTTGAATTTTTCCGTATCATTGTTTGTTAATAAAAAAATGCAAAATCAAAATTTTTTAAATTTTTCAACGGAGATCTTTTTTAAGTACTTCAAAAAATAGCTTCCAGAAGAAAAAAAATGCCATACTTTTATTTTAAAAATTATCGGGGTTATCCAGATTGGAAAAATTTTTTAATGAACAAAAGCATAGTGAATGTAAACATTTTTTGTTGACGGATTTCTTGTTTGTTTAAATACCTGAATTTTTTCTTTCCTTAATATTCTTATTTAATAGGTTAACAAAATTTTTTAGTTCAAGTGTCGGAATCGGGCTGAGCCGAATCACTCGTTCCCAAGACCTATTTTCATCTCTTAATTAAAATTATAAATATTCGTGGTACAGTTCTGGGAGGTAAGCTTTTTTTTAGAAAAATTCCTGCTCTTTAATAATCTTTTTTTCGATTTCCGATAACTACAATAGTTTTTGAGATATTTGCAAAAAACGAAGTCCCCTTTTTTTTTTTACTAAATTGTTTATAACTTTTGCAATTTTTTTATGCGGGACTTCAACTTTTTCAAAAACTTTCTAGATGCAATTACGAATCGAATGACACCTTGGTCATAATTTTCTGAGAAGGTGAAGTTGAATTCGATAAAAGGCAAATGTTTAGTCTTATATACTAGATATAAAAAGAAGGTAGTGGTGATTGCATGGATAATTTTTAAATAATTCGAAAAAGTTGAATTGAACTGAATAGCTTCAAGTATTTCAAAAAATAAGTAATTCGACATTTAATCTCCTACAAACTCTTTTTTATAATAACATATACATGCAAATGTAAACATACTCGTTATGTACCTGGGCTAATAATAAATATTATGGTTGTTTTATAAGAGCAACTTAATATTATTTGTAATATTGTATTATAACAGAAGGGTGATGAATGCGTGAAGTAATAACGGAAATTGCTTCTGAAGTGTTGGTTATGTGTTCAAGCTCTATGGAAACAAGTAAGTATATATAGTGTGGTTTTCAGGTTGAAAATTTATAAATGAACATCTAACAACCTATTGCTTAGGTATATATAGATAAATGTACGTACAATGTTATATATTTTAATTTATTATGCGTACCGAAGAAGTTACGAACTCAAATGTATACCGTATCATAATCCTCGAGTTGGGAGATTATAAAATCTAGTGAAAAAGATAAAAAGTTTAATAGTGGACATCATTGTTGTCTTTTGTGTTTTCAACGAATTACCGAAAAGAGACAAATTCATTACTTAGGATTTTAACTTACAATCTATTGTTTAAAGGCCGTGATAATGAAACTCGAGATAATGAAGATCATTAATGTAACTAATTATCTTACTTGCCCCTACAAACTTTCGCCAGATACAGGGTTGTGGCCTACTAATAGTAATTTTTACGCAAAATTCAAATCTCAATACTCGGTTTCCTACTTAAAAATTTACTAATAAATTACTATATACTTAGAACAACTTAATTACTCAATACGTAAGAATACGTAAGACAACATAAACAACACCATGGTCACATTAATAAATTAATCTTATGTCTGAAAAAGAGTATATGTAATCAAAAGCAATCATTACTCAGTGGGTAAGAGTGACGATCCGTATCGACGGTCTATGGTTACAGCATCCTACTCTACGTGATAAAATACACCTGACACTCTTTTTGATTGGATGGATAATATAATACACACTTACCAATCTAAAATAAAATACCTACGTGTTCTAACACTGTACTACCAGTGTTTTACGACTGATAATTTGTTGTTTGTTTCATTTGTATATTTTTGCTTTTTATTAATTTTGTTATTACTTTTTATATAGCAAATAAAGTTTTTTATCGAAATGTTTTTTTTAAAATAATAATCCTTATTATTGCATGTGTCATATTAATAATTGCTTTAATCACCTTCTTTTTATCTTCATTATTTAAGATAAAAATACTTTTTTATCTAGAGCACGGGTAATACGCCGGACCGAGTTTAAGGGGTGTTAATATTACTTATCGAAATATTAGGCGAAAAATGACCCATGTAACTTTTGAACGAAAAACGCTACAGTGGTGAGTTTTCGAATAGAGTAAGATTGCGTAATTATAAGATAACGATTTTTCTCGCTCATCGTTAAGGAATGAACAGTTAAACAGTTATAATAATTTAAAAATAATATAATAGCGACCACGCCCAAAATTAGATCATACCGCGTATGATCTATACAAATTCTAGCGTACTTCTCGATATCCTTTAAAATTGATATTTGGCATACAGTTAAGTTTAGTACTCAAACCGATACGAAAATTATGAAAACCCGAAATTTCTATCTCGAAATAGAAAATTTCTGCATATTTTGTTTTGATAAATTTAACATTATAAACGCATATAGCACTATGATATTATTATAGTGTTTTCTACATGGTTGTTTGAATATTACAAAGGCAAGAGATTTAGCAAATCAAATATGTCGACTCAAAGTATTGAATACTGGGAGTAACTCTTCAAAGGCAGTTGAATTGGATGCAGAACGTTAAAAAACGTCTTGCCCTTGGAAACGCATCCTTTGCTGGGTTGTACCCACTACTCAACACTAGGAGTCAGTTGGACGAACGTCTGACACATCGACTTTTCAAGTCATGTATCCGGCCCGTACTCACGTACGCCGCCCCGATCTGGTCGAACGTTGCACCTTTACAGCTTGCGAAAATGCAAAAGTTTCAAAATTGTTGTTTTCCTACGATATCTGGCTGAAGCACTCCACAGAAAAACTGGGCACCCCACAATCAGAACCTTCATCCAAACCATCTGGAAATACTATTTCCAATCATCCCGCAAAAATCCTTTTCCGGAAATCAATGAACTGGGCCAATTTGACCCGCGTACGTTGCTTTTCAGGAAACGATACCGCATGCCACATTATGTCGATTACAATTAATTCAGTGTAATCTAAATTGTATATATTTTTCTTTAAGGTCTAGTTTTAGGGACGGCTTATCCGTCCAACTTAGGTTAATTTCAGATATCAATGGTTTTTATATAAGATTTTTCCATTTAAGAAACGATGTAAAATATCATCCATCATTTCATCCATCATTTATTTTGTATCAATAAAGGTACATTAAATTAAATATTTAAATAATAAGTTTGAAAATTTTCAAAAAACAAAAACTTTTTTGAATGAATTATTTAGAATTTGTGAAAAAATGAAATTTTTGTCTGGGCATAAAAATTGAAATTTCTCGGAAACCAATAAAGATATCGACAAAATAATCGCGGATTCTTTTGTGTCAAGTCAAAACAGAGCATAAAACTTATATCGAACATCTCAATAAACTTATTGTCAGTCCATATGAATTTTAGAATCATGCCAAATTAACGTTAAATTTTACATCAAAAGTTAAATGACTCCGAGACGATGTGTTTTATCGAGAAAATAAGCACAAAAATTCCCATATTACCCCCGATGATTGATCAGAGAACATAATTCTTAAGTTTTATTACGGTAGCTCCACTTTGCATATTTTTGTATTTTTTCCTAACTACAGAAGGTATGTGTTTAACAGCTATGTATGGATGGATGTTCATCTGTTCCCGTGTGGCTCATAAGCTACTTATCGTATTTTGACAAATGATGTGTCGTTAGCGTTGTCTTAAGTTTACGCGTGTTGTAGGCTATGCGACATCATAATTAATCCAACATGGGGGATATTACTTGCATATTACGGAAAAAATTTCACAAATGAATCATGTTTGGTATCAAATGAAAGGTTTTAATTCACCGATTCCAAAAAAGTACCATTTATTTTTACCCGCCTATGAAGAGATGTTATTAAAGTAGTCTATGTATGTATTTTAGTATATTGTCATTAAGGATTCCTATAATATATACACCCTTTTGTGTAACTGACTCACTCACTGACGTATACCAAATCTAACAAACTTCTAGGCATGCTAGAAGGATGCGGTTTTTTGCATTCGAAGCAGAATAGCTTGAGGCTAATTAGAAAAATCGAAAAACTTTAATTTTCCTACCGCAACTTTCCTGAAAATGTTGCAAAAACACCAAAAATTACCTTTTTTACTTTAATTCGTTATAGAAGGTTGCGGTTTTTTGTAATTTTTCTAAGACGAAAGCCAAGGCCAAAAGCTGCCTTGGGGTTCAAGAGGGTGGAGCCCCCTAGCGAGCAGAGCAAGCTAACGTTTTATAACGCGAAGCGGTTTTCTTTGTAAATGTGAATCTACATACATTTAAGGAAGATCCGAGTTTTCGGAGGTATCTGGGGTAATAATAAGGGGTAAACTGATAAATGTAAGTAAAAATTTATTCCGTAAGTTTTCCCTTAATAGTAATAATAATAATAATAATGGGGTTGAACCTCCGTTTTTGAGACACGACGGTCTATAACAGAGGCCACCCACATCATTATTTTTCAACTTTTATTAATTTTAACTTTTACATTTTTATGTTGAGAGTGGAGGATCAGGAATTCGTATGCTGACAAGGAACTGGCAGGTGTGCGGCTACAGCCGATAGGAACTATGCCGATATTCATCTGGAGTTCGTGAAGGGAAACTGCAGAAACCTTTCACAAGCATAGCCGGTTATTTCGTTCTTGTCCATACGCCGACAGTTTAGTCACTCAACCGCCCCATTAATTTTTAATTTACAAACTGTCGGGGTCGGGATTCGAACCCATAACCTCCCAGTTCCAAGTAGACACAACGCCTTAGCGGTTAAGTGCGGTTACTTCACTGGTAGTTTTCCCATAGTATGTTTTTAAATCTTTATAACTTGGTAATTTACTCTATCTTTTGTTTCAAATATTTTAAAACTTGTTATAAAATTTTAAAAACATAGTTAGGTAAAACTTACGAAATAAATTTGAAGCAAATTTTTTCTTACAATTATCAATTTACCCCTTTATTTATTTTAATTTTTAGATTCAATAATGTGGGCTTATTCAATGATTATTTTTTTCAATGCAGGTCTATAAAAAATAAAACACACCATGGGTAAGATTGATTGTTGGTGTACATATTGATAATTATCCTTGATAGTGTTCATAATGTACATTTAATGTTATTTCAATGCGTGTATGTATGTTTGGTAGATGCAATACTGTGAATAATAAAATAAATTAAATAAAGAAAACGCATGGGTTAGGTGTTCTTTTAATACTCATTTCTTCCACTAATTATTTACTATACTAATAGTAATAAATTTGTGTTAATACACCCGTTCGTTCTTCACGTGTTTCTGTTTTACAAAGGTAGGTGTTCGTTTCCACTATACTGTAGTTGGTTTTTCATGTATTCCACAAAGTGTTACAAGACAAGGCGACCCGTAATTTATACTTATTTTAAACCTTTTTAAATCTACCTTAATAGAACGTGTGATTAGCAACTACTTATTCGTAAGTGTGAAATTTTCGATATTAAAAATCACGACCTATTAGCAATAATCTCAAATATTTGTTTTATTTCAAAATTAAAATGGATTTTTGTCAAGTAACGATCCATTCATAAAAATTATTATTTTTTTAATATTAAAGTTTTCGTGTTATATGACTGACTAAAAGAAAAACAAACACAAAAAGCCCAAAATATTGAGCATAATTCGTTATCATTTATCCAAGTGATATATACATAAAAATTATTATTAATACTTTAACTGTTTCTTATTTACTTAAAATTTGCTTATTAGCTCTTCCTAAAGGTTCATATATTCGGGGTGATCAAGCTCTTCGTCTGCCGAGCAAACACATCAGTGCATTTATCTACGATAATATTTTCTAATTATTAATAATTGTACACTTTAGACTGCATGATTTTTCATACCAAATATTGAAATAAATGTTACTAATTTTTAGACATATTACCTTAAATGTCAAATTAAGTAAATGTCTACGTAGTATACCTACTTGGAAACGGGAGGTTATGGGTTCGAATCCCGATATCAGCAGTTTGTCTATTATTAAAAAAAAAGGGGGGCGGTTAATTGAATAAATTGTCGGTGTATGAACAAGAATGAAGTAACCGGCTATGCTTGAAAAGGTTTTCTGCAGTTTGCTTCACGAATTCCAGATGAATATCGGCATAGTTCCTATCATAGTCGACTGCAGCCGCATATCCTACCAATTCCTAGTCTATACACAAAAAATTCCTTCCACTCCACTCACATCTTCACATTCTTAGGCATCACAATGGACCTTATGGTCGAAGTGTAGCCCGCCCTGAGCAGCCTCCTCCTAGGTCCATTGTGATGCCTAAGAATGTGAGGATGCAAGTGGAGTGGAAAGAATTTGTGAGTAGACTAGGAATTGGTAGGATATGCGGCTGCAGCCGACTATGATAGGAAATATTCCGATATTATCTGGAGTTTTTGAAGGAAACTGCAGAAAACCTTCTCAAGCATAGCGGGTTACTTCGTTCTTGTCCATACACTGACAGTTTATTCAATTAACCGCCCCCGTTTTTTATAATTGGCAAACTGCCAACTGGGTGGTTGTGGGATTCGCACCCACAACCACCCAATTTCGAAGTATGCATACTGCACAGATATAACGCCTTAGACCGCTCGGCTACTAGGACTAGTTCTAGAACTGTTAGATTATTTCGATTTCGTAGAAATATATTTAAAAAGACGCAAATTAAAGTTGCTTTGTTGTTGTTTCAAATCCTTGCGTTTTTTCAATTGTATATGTAACACGTTCTTCTCTTACTGCATACTATTCTCGTGAGTTAAATCGGAGACCAGTATTATTGAGTGCTACTACGTTTAGATACCTATTTGGCCAGATGGGTCACGGTTAGGTTCTGTGACCCATCCAAACAACACAAGTTACCACTCAACCCAACGCATCTATACTAGACTTTTCTTGTAGATAATGATTGTAAGATAAACTTTGATATAATAATCATGAAAACTGGCACAATTAAGCGACCTAAATTGGACCGTTGCCAATTTGGGAAATAATTTTGTTCACAGATACGAATAAACTATTTTAACGATATTGGCTTATACAAAGTCTCAGGACTCATCACCTTTTTTGCTTAGCACATCGAGGCGGGACGCCCAAAAAAAAAGAGATATTAATTTTGTAACTATTTTGCAACGCCCTGTATAAAGTGTTATATTATCATTGAAAAGAAACAAACTTAACACAATCAAATTGATTACGTTAATAAATATTATTTTACTGCATTTGAGACATAAACACATTTGTTAAGTTTAATCAAATGTGAGAAAGGTACCTAAAGCTATCCATGTCAATTTGTCTAAATACATACACATACAAAACCTAACCTACGCGTGGATATTTTATGGTTTATGTATGTACAATACTTAAAGTTTTATTTGCTTGAGACTTCTTTTCTTGAGCTGGGGGAAGAGAGAAGGTGATTGTTACAATTATTAGAAAGAGGAATATTATATTTTATGCATGGGAAAATTTTTAAGAATACGATAGATTCTACCAAAAACTCAAATATTCATTTATACATTCAAATCCAACAAAAATATTGGACACGTTGTTGCTACATAAACTGCATTTATTTTCTCAGAGGAAGAATTATAGTGAAAATGAAATCAATTTTCCTTGGTATTCACTGATATTCACTGACACTGACACTTGATATTCATTTTCAAAACATTTAAATCGTAAATATTTTTGTAAATAGAGTCGCAGAAAAATTGTAAACCGAAACAAAATAATTTCTTACAACTTATGACCAATTGTCGCATTTTACCAATATTCAGCGAAATACTCCCAATTATGCCTTTCCTTCTGTACCTAGCGGTTAACACAAGACGAACCATTGGTGCACTTAAACATTCAACCAGAACATATTTATTTGTATCTGATTTGTGCGTATATCATAATGTAAATCGTTTATTTGATTTGATATTGTCTGCAAATTTACGTGAACCGATGCGTGAATCTTCAAAAAGAAGCAATTAAATTTCCAAACTGTTCAGAAAAAGTATTTAATAAGTTATGGAAACGGTAAACAGACGAAAAGTTTGGATGAATAAATTAAAAATTGAAAAAATTGTTCCACATAATTTATGACAGTTTGTTGTCTTCATTTTATTAAAAGTTATTGTTTCAAATTTATGTTAAGGTTGTTATGAAGAAAATTCAATTTAATGACTGGTTCTTATTATTTATTATTTCAGCTTATTATTTCAACAATAACGAACATCCTGTCGAAGTTTGAAGTAGATGGTAATCACAGTGATATAAAAATTTATATCTTGACAACCAGACATGTCAATTTTATGAAAAATTATCATAATAAGTCTTATAGATACATTTACCAAATTTCAAAATAATCCTGTTTTTGGTTTCTGAGATTATTAAATTTGTAGATCGAAAAATGTACTAAATTTTAGTTTTATTTAGTTTTATCTAGTTGCCGTACTTTTTATGTCACAATGCAACTTTTTTTAAATACATAAAAACATATTTTTAATTATTAAAACTCTTCGAAAAAATGAAATTTAGGATTAAATTTTTAAAGAATACATTTTTTTTTTTACAAAAATACACTTTTTTTTATAAAAATTAAATTATTTGAATGCAAATTTGATTTAAATTTAATTTGATTTGATTTAAATGCAAAACTTTTACTTATTGAGAGTTGGCAATTGATGCAGGTATCAATGCATTTCGAATAGGACAAAATCTCCAACCTAACTTATCCCTTCCAGTTTCAAAACAACCTTTAATATATAACTAAATATTAATACATAAAAATTATCTTCTATTCTTCTTCGATGTAAGAAATTCGATCTCTGCAGTCAATTTGCCAAAAATTGTTCATGGCAGTTTACGAACACATCAACCTTGGACTAGTTAGAATTGTGAAAAATATTTAAATACTCAATACTAGAAATAAACTGATTTTCGAAGGATTATGTTAAATTTATTCGTTAAAAATTTACACTTGATAAGAATGTAATATTTTAGTAAAAGAATCTAACTTTTGAGTCAAAAGTTAGCTAGCGACGATAACACTATTATAGCATGTTCAAATAATTGTGTTTGTACCCAGTAAAAGATTTATTAAATTGATTTCTTAATTAGAGTCCAATACAATTTGTAACGTTGCCGTACTTTTTATGTCACAATACCCAGTAAAAGATTTATTAAATTGATTTCTTAATAAGAGTCCAATACAGTCATTCTTATGTAAAATAATAATCTATAATCCAATATGTTATAAATCTATACACAAATATGTAGGTACAATTACTCATACATCTCTGTTCAAACTTACAGTCTATTAGTAATTATTACAGTCTATTAGTCTATTATTCCGAAGAATGTTTAGTGTTTGTACGTTTTGTTTTCGTTATAAAGGAGTTTTTAGCGAATTTCTGCCAAATGAAATGCAGATATTGTTTTTGCACCAATGTTCGAATTTCGTAAAAATTTCTTCAAATGTCTATCGATTCTACCTATTAGATGTTAAAAATCACTATCGCTATTATTAGTATATATGTATATATTATATATATATATATATATATATGTATATATATATATATATATATATATATATATATATATATATATATATTATATATATATATATATATATATATATATATATATTATATATATATTTATATATATATACATATATTTATATATATATACATATTTAACATATGTACTTTTTTAAATGTCTGTGGACTCTCTAGCGGTCACAATTTTATTCCGATTGGAATGAAATTGGATATTTGAGGCGCTTTTGGTATTCTAAAGGTCAAGTTCGTTAAAGGGTAAAATCGGACGATCAGAAAGGGGGTTTAGAGGGAGGGGGAAACTCAAATTTGACGATCTCCCTTAATATTTGAAAAATCGAAAAATGTATCAGGAGTGAAGTTGTAGGTACTAAGTTTATCTGCAATTTTGTTTCTTATCATTTTTCTGTTACAATAATATTTACAGAAATATTTACAATTAAAGATTGAAAGTTAAAATTCTAAATATCTCTGTTCACATTAGAGTTTGAGAAAAATGATAAAGTAATGAATTGTAGCAAACTTGATTTTCTACAACTTTACTCCTTATACATTTTTCGATTATTCTAATATTAAGAGAGATATTTAATATTTTGTGTTTGATAAAAGTACATGAAATCTATTTTATGGTAAAAAATTTTGATTGTTGTTTCCATAGTAACTAAAAACTAGAATTGTTATTTTGGCTATTAATAAATTTAATTTTTGCCAAAACTAAAGTCAGATATTATATTTCATTTTGATCACACTAAAATTATGACTGCTAGAGAGTGATTTACGTATTCTAAGGAAGTTCGCTAAGTTGACGCAGCTCCTGTGTAACGAATTTTTTCAGATTATGTTCAAAATAAAAATTAACACAAAAACGAGACCTGCGACTTACATTTGTTTTGTAAAATAAATTGAAATTTGAATACGATTTTATGATTTTTATTTTTTGTAAGCTTGTTAAAATATAATTTACTTCTTTCCGTTTTCATATTTAAAAAAATTCGCAGGAGCTGCTTCAACTTAGCGAATTTCCTTAAAATACATAAATCACTTTCTAGCGGTCACAATTTTAGTCTGATCAAAATGAAATGTCGTATATGAGTTTAGTATTTTCAAGGCCAATTTTATTAAAATATGATTTTAGTATTTGCAAAGCCAATTGTATTAATAACTGACATACGTCAAGGGGAAATGGGGGCATAAAGAAAGAAGAAAACACAAAATATAAAATATCTCTCTTAATATAAGAAAAATCAAAAAATGCGTAAAGACTAAAGTTGGAGAAAATCATGTTTGCTACAATTCATCACCTTATCATTTTTGCTCAAACTCAAATGTGTACAGAGATAGTGAGAAATTTAATTTTCAATCTTAAACCGTCAATATTTCTGTAAATATTAGGGTAACAGAAAAAATGATAAGAAACAAAATTACAGTAAAACTTAATACCAATAACTTTATTTCTTGTAATTTTTTCGATTTTTCGAATATTAAGGGACATATGACAAATTGTGTGTTTCCCCCTCCCTCTAAACTCCCCTTTCCCCTTGTTCGATTT
Organism: Nineta flava; assembly: GCA_963920215.1. Lineage (NCBI taxonomy): Eukaryota > Metazoa > Arthropoda > Insecta > Neuroptera > Chrysopidae > Nineta > Nineta flava. Next base: position 48,427,285 of record OY986040.1, read on the forward strand.
TACCCATTAACGAACTTGACCTATTGAATAACAAAAGCGCCTCGAATACCAAATTTCATTCCGATAAAATGAAAACTGTGACCGCTAGAGTGATTACAGACACATATATATATATATATATATGTTTTGTAACTATAGCGAATTTCCTGAAAGGAAATAGAGCTATTGGTCCCGTACCGAAGTCAAAATTTCGCAAAAATTTCTTCAAATGTCCATCGATCCTACCTAGTAGATGTCAAAAATCACCATCTGTAAAATTTATATATATATATCTATGGACATATATATATATATATATCAAAAATCACCATCTGTAAAATTTATATATATATCTATGGACATATATATATATATATATATATGTCCATAGATATATATATATAAATTTTACAGATGGTGATTTTTGACATCTACTAGGTAGGATCGATGGACATTTGAAGAAATTTTTGCGAAATTTTGACTTCGGTACGGGACCAATAGCTCTATTTCTTTTCAGGAAATTCGCTAATATCAACGGGATAAAAATCCGAATAAATAGAAAACTATAGTTGATTAATTAAATTAATTCTTAATACCTTTGAAGCGTATGTAGCAATGTTTATGTGTCGCACCAAATATAAAATAATATAACAGCTTAATCTGCGTTAGATGTATAAAAGTACATATTCTAATGCAAATATCATGTAGTTTTTACAATAACATCAAAAATATATTATTGTTGTAATAGTTCGTTTATCATGTTATATCAAAAAGTTTTTATCATGAAAATATTCTGTAACTATAGGGAGCACAAAACAATATTCATACACAAATAAATACAAAATATTTCCCTAACTTTTTTTAACGCCATTTTACTGTTCAAGTTTGATACAATTCTAATTGCTGTATCAATTGCTGTATCGGGTGGAAAGTCATATGGGTTTTGGAAAATAAAGCTTAAGGGTTTATTTTAAATCCATTATAGTTATTACATAAAACAAATATAAAATCACTTTATTTGACTAGTTTCGGAACACAGTTCCTTTAAATTTCCATTTTAGCGAATTTCCTCCAAGGGAATGCAGCTATTGTTTTTGCACCAATGTTGGAATTTCGTAAAAATTTCTTCAAATGTCCATCGATCCTTCCTATTAGATGATAAAAATCACTATCGCTAAAATTTGTATATATGTATACATATATATATATATATACATGTATATATATATATATACATATAAATATATACACATATATACATATGTACTTTTTTTAAATGTCTGTGGACTCTCTAGCGGTCACAGTTTTATTCCGATTGGAATGAAATTTGGTATTTGAGTCGCTTTTGGTATTCTAAAGGTCAAGTTCGGGTTAATCGGACGAGGGGAAAGGGGGTTTAGAGGGAGAGGAAAACACAAAATTTGACAATCTCCCTTAATATTTGAAAAATCGAAAAATTTATCAGGAGTTAAGTTGTAGGTGCTAAGTTTTACTGTAATTTTGTTTCATATCATTTTTCTGTTACACGTATATTTACAGAAATATTTACAATTAAAGATTGAAAGTTAAAATTCAAAATATCTCTATTCACATTCGAGTTTGAGAAAAATGATCAAGTAATGAATTGTAGCAAACTTGATTTTCTACAACTTTACTTCTTATACATTTTTCGATTTATCTAATATTAAGAGATATATTTAATATTTTGTGTTTGTTTGACACGAATACACGAAATATAAAATTTTGATTGTCGTTTCCATAGTAACTATAAACTATAATCGTTATATATCGTTCTATTTTAGCTATTAATAAATTTAATTTTTGCAAATTTTAAAGTCATATCAGATATTATATTTCATTTTGATCACACTAAAAATATGACCGCTAGAGAGTATTCTAAGGAAATTCGCTAAGTTGACGCAACTCCTGTGTAACGAATTTTTTTTTTCTGAAGAAGGCACTATGTTCCAAAACTAATCAAATAAAGTGATTTTACGAAAATTTTAAATATTTGTTTTATTGAATAAAAATTACATTTGATTCAAATATAGAAAAAATTCGTTACGCAGGAGCTGCTTCAACTTAGCGAATTTCCTTAGAATACATAAATCACTCTCTAGCGGTCACAATTTTAGTCTGATCAAAATGAAATGTCGTTTATGATTTTAGTATTTGCAAGGCCAATTATATTAATAAATGACATACGTCGAGGGAAATGGAGGAAGGGGGATATAAAGATTGAAGAAAACACAAAATATAAAATATCTCTCTTAATATTAGAACAATCGAAAAATGCGTAAGAAATAAAATTGTAGAAAATCAAATTTGCTACAATTCATTACCTTATCATTTTTGCTAAAACTCTAATGTGTGCAGAGATATTAAGGAATTTAATTTTCAGCTACAATTTTACTTCTTATAAATTTTTCGATTTTTCGAATATTAAGGGAGATATGTCAAATTTTGTGTTTCCCCCTCCCTCTAAACCCCCCTTTCCCCTTGTTCGATTTTACCCATTAACGAACTTGACCTTTTGAATACCAAAAGCGCGTCAAATACCAAATTTCATTCCGATAAAATGAAAACTGTGACCGCTAGAGTGATTACAGACACATATATATATATATATATATATATATATATATATATATATATATATATATATATATATATATATATATGTATATATATATATATATATGTCCATAGATATATATATATAAATTTTACAGATGGGGATTTTTGACATCTACTAGGTAGGATCGATGGACATTTGAAGAAATTTTTGCGAAATTTTGACTGTGGTACGGGACCAATAGCTCTATTTCCTTTCAGGAAATTCGCTAAAAACATGTTCAGAACAAGAAAATTAATTTTAAATCTTTAATTAATGAAACATTCATTCTTTTCAAAAACAAAAAAACAACTAAAATCCACGAAAAAGGTATCAATTGGCCTGTTGATCAGGCCAATTTATAGATTGTACAAATTGAAACATACAGAATTACTACGCGTATGAAAAGACAAGTCTGAAAATGTCCGCATTGTATAGCTTTTATAAGCTGAGATTAAAATAACAACTCACAAACTGTGTATTCATTATCAAATAGACAAAATTGAAAATTGGTTTAAAATCCAATAAACTGTTGGAATTAACGTTTATTATCGCAGATTTAAGGTTGAATATACCAGGATATCGTGGTATATTCCGACAAGTTCATGTATATAGTACCAAATTGTTTTATTGTGAGCATCATTGCAACATTTGCACACTTTACAGACACGATGTCGAACATTAGAAGAAAACCATTGAAATAAATTAAAATTTTCCACGTCTCGAAAACCACGCATTTTTTACTCAAATAGGGTCAAATAAGCTGAGGTTAAACAAGTTAGATGAGAAATAACCCTTTGCCAAAAACTCGTCAAACTACCCTACTCGTACGCGTCGAATACAATTTTGATCGTGAATGTATTCAGAAAAAATAATGTCGGTTGAATGTTTATTTGGTTTGTAAAACATGTAATGTAAAAGATTTTAAAGAAACCAAATTTACATTGTTTTAAAGTTCATTCTACCATGATGCCATTACAGTTTGTTCGCTAAGAACATTCGAAAGCGAAAAAATTAATCTAAAAACATCACAATAGCAATTTAAATATTTATAAAAGTAAAACATTAGTAAATGTTCGCTGGATGTGCAGTCACTGTTACAACAAATTTTACATTTATTTTATACAGACTGTTTTTGTTGGCTCGTAATATAGAAATTACTATTATTGTAAAATTATAATCGAACTACTTATTAGCATTATATTGATTTTTAGATTATTTGAAATAGTGGTACAATATTAGCATAATATCATGTTACTTGCAAAACTAACAGGGATGTTAACTTCAACCAGGCATTCATTGTACCTATGTTAACAATTCCTATATTACAAACTGTACATAAATGCTTTTTCACTTGCATTTGGTGTAATATTTGCCCTGTAATTTTTCAGTCTAATCTTATAAATAATTTAGTGGAGTCAAATTACCGTTTTTCAGGCAAGTTGTTCGTTCAGGTTGAACGGAAATTTTTCGATTAAGCCTTATAAAACTTATAAACATAAATTTTTTTACAAGTAAATTAACGAAAGGTAAAACATACGATAACTCTCTTAAAAATTAACATATCCAGATTTTTTTTATGTTAAAGATCTAAGAAAAGTCAAGAGAAAAGAAAACTTTAAAAAAATTTTTTAACTGTTTTTTTTATTTATTTTTTTAATTTGTTTATAGTGCGTTATAAACGAATTGAAACATAATGGGAAAAATACAGTTTAAAAAAATTTTGTTTGTTTACTTTTTAGATATTTTCAAGATCTTTCATTTGAAAAAAAAAAATTAACATTTTTTGCACCGTTTTTATTCTAAAACTAGGTGACATGGTATTTTATTAATTGTTGGGGACCTAAATGTTTTAAGAGAATGCCATCCGGTTTTGATAAAATTCACCCTCGCGAGATTTCAAGAATTGGAGCGGTTGCATTTTTTCTCACCGGCGAAACCGCGGGTGAAAACCCTTCGCGTGTTTCGGATGGCAAAAAAATATTATTATATAAATAGGTATACTCTTCCAAGTAACCGCATTTTCATCCAGTTGCCTCGTCAAAAAATTTTACGTTTTGCTCCCCCCCTCCTCCGTTTCTCCGCCATCGTCCCTTTGGAGTCCATTCGGACGGTACGGGAAGGTTCATTATCACTTCAAGACCCAGATTACCACTCGCCATCCGGTTGCCTCTCCATCCAAATTTGACGTCCCATTGCCTTGAACATTAGTTTTAACATATAGAAGGCATAGTTTGTCATAGTTTAACAAAAATTAATTAATGTTAGAGTTTCAATTTTAATTTAAAATTTTTGCGTTTTGTAAGCTTTGGGATTTTGTTTTGGGAGTTCTAATAAACCAATTTTGATGTGTATCATTTTTTTTATACAATTTACTTATATTTTTGCCATTTTTAAAATTTTTAGTTTAAAAAAATAAATTTAAAAAAAATGCTTTTTTGTTATAAACAGATTCAATTTTGATCCTGTTCCAAATCGAGCCGGAACGTAAAAACTTCGGGGACATATTCAGGATGTCAAATAGGGTCGATTTAAAAAAATAATTGTGGTTTCCATCAACCTGCCTGAATACACGTTTTTGAAGCTGTGGTGCGGTGCACTCTGTTACTCACAGACATTTGTAGAATGCAGAATGTAGAATATGTATTCATTGATATGTATACAGACGGTGATATGTACATTACTGTCTGTGCACAGTGAGCGATGATGTGGACAGCGTTGTTCCACCGAAACTCCACTCTACAAGTGTCAGTGAATTTGAGTATCAGGAAGTGCAATGTATCGTGATGTGCTGCATGTAGGTAGTGATAGTTGCAATACACAACGTTCCTATTGAGTCTATGTTGATAGACATATTGTATACGAGTATGTTTGTAAATACTTTTTTTATTTATTTTATACTGGATAACACATTCCTGTAGTGCAGTTTCTATCCTGTATATTAACAAAAATTTCAAAGTAATACGTAGACTAAGATAATTTTCACAGAAAATAATTGAGCGTTGTAAATCTACCGTTAGAACAAAAAAATATATAAATAATTTTGTAAATATTATAGTTAAAAAACATATATTGTTAACGAAAAATCTTTTCCATTTTACGAATATTAAAATTGTATGGTTTATTTAAAAAGTGGTTTAGTATGAATTATCTTTTAGAAAAGTAATGTATTTCTAAGGACTAATTTATTTTTAATAAGTTATACAACTATCATATATCCGTTCGTTTCCTTTGTCACTCATAATTTAAGCATTACACTCCCATTTCAAAAAAAAAAACGACCGTTGATTTCTCAATGGGTATCACTATCGTATAGAATAAAACAGAATTACATACAATATACAAAACAATTTCTATTTATCATGAAAAATAAAAATTACATACTACATAAATGTAATACAGTCGTGTGGTTTGGTTTAATTGCGTAGACTGTTTTATGTGGCGTGACGAGATGTTACTTCTCCACTGTGTAGAGCTATGAATATAGTTGATGTTGTTACTCTAAAACTCTCTCACTCAAAATGTAATGATAATGCCTAGGTGCTGGATGGTTTACTACGCTCTATGGATTGCGCCGAACAACATAGTATGTGTAAACAGAAGTCGTTGAAATATCCATGAAATTAAAATCTGAACCATTACATGTTTGTTTGTTTCATGAATTAAAAAACGATATTGAAGCTTTTATCGAATGGTAGTCAGTTTTAGCGAATTTCCTGAAAGGAAATAGAGCTATTGGTCCCGTACCGAAGTCAAAATTTCGCAAAAATTTCTTCAAATGTCCATCGATCCTACCTTGTAGATGTCAAAAATCACCATCTGTAAAATTTATATATATATATCTATGGACATATATATATATATATATATATATATATATATACATATATATATATATATATATATATATATATATATATATGTGTGTCTGTAATCACTCTAGCGGTCACAGTTTTCATTTTATCGGAATGAGATTTGGTATTTGAGGCGCTTTTGGTATTCAAAAGGTCAAGTTCGTTAATGGGTAAAATCGAACAAGGGGAAAGGGGGGTTTAGAGGGAGGGGGAAACACAAAAATTGACATATCTCTCTTAATATTTGAAAAATCGGAAAATTTATAAGGATAAAAGTTGTAGGTACTAAGTTTTACTGTAATTTTGTTTCTTAGCCTTTTTTTCTGTTACACTAATATTTACGAAATATTGACGGTTTAAGATTGAAAATTGAATTCCTTAATATCTCTGTACACATTAGAGTTTGAGCAAAAATGATAAGGTGGTCAAATGTAGCAAATATAATTTTCTACAACTTTATATCTTACGCTTTTTTCGATTGTTCTAATATTAAGAGAGATATTTTATATTTTGTGTTTTCTTCTTTCTTTATACCCCGCCGTTCCCCTAGACGTATGTCATTTATTAATAAAATTGGACTTGCGAATACTAAAATCATATACGACATTTCATTTTCATGTATTGATGATATATTCTAAGGAAATTCGCTAAGTTGAAGCAGCTCCTGCGTAACGAATTTTTTTTTAATTTAAGCTCAAGACATTGAGAACTTATACCCACAATAAAAACAGTTCAGTTTTAGCGAATTTCCTGAAAGGAAATAGAGCTATTGGTCTCGAAATGTCCATCGATCCTACCTAGTAGACGTCGAAAATCACCATCTGTTAAATTTATATATATATATATATATATACATATATATGTGTCTGTAATCACTCTAGCGGTCACAATTTTGGTCTGAGTGGAATGAAATTTGGTATTTGAGACGCTTTTGGTATTCAAAAGGTCAAGTTCATTAATGGGTAAAATCGGCCAAGGTGAAAGGGGGTGTAGAGGGAGGGGGAAACACAAAATTTGACATATGTCCCTTAATATTCGAAAAATCGAAAAATTTATAAGAAGTGTAGTTGTAGGTACTAAGTTTTACTGTAATTTTGTCTCTTATCATTTTTTCTGTTTGAAAATTAAATTCCTCAATATTTCATGAGTTTGAGCAAAAATGATAAGGTGATGAATTTTAGCAAACATGATTTTCTACAACTTTATTGCTGACGCATTTTTCGATTGTTCTAATATGAAGAGAGATATTTTATATTTTGTGTTTTCTTCTTTCTTATGCCCCCATTTCCGTATGTCATTTATTAGTAAAATTGGTCTTGCAAATACTAAAATTATATACGACATATCATTTTGATCAGCCTTAAATTGTGATCGCTAGAGAGTAATTTATGTATTTTAAGAAAATTCGCTAAGTTGAAGAAGCTCCTGCGTAACGAATTTTTTTATAATCTTATTTAATGGTCCCATATTTAATAGATTGAAGTTTTGTTGATTTCAAGTTGAGACACAGTTATACATATAATAAATCTTTTATAACGATACTCGAAACAAAAGTAATATTAGGTTTCAAGTATTGTGGTTTAAGTTTAATTATGTGAATAAGTAAGGCCCATATTTGTACCGTACAGGTCTACCGTTACAAACGTAATTTCCACATGCCAATTTTCTAATGAATTTCTTTCCGCATACCTCAGCTCATGCATCCTCTCGCGAAGGAGAAAATATCTATCTTAAGAAACCGTAAGAGCTAGAAGAAAACTTTCAATATAAAAAACTCATATGCAGAGTATTTAATCAAATTAACTAGCTCCAACATTTCCTGTTTAACGTTAGTGAATTAATTAACAGCATAATTTTGCGTTTGTTTTCTAATTGAAAATGTAAATTAATTATATTGTATAGTATTCTTATAAGAAGACAAGTAGAAGTTTGAAAAGATTAATTTATTTATGATATAAAATGTGTAATTTTTATAAAAGAGACAATTGTAAACCAGCTTTCATTAGTCCAATTAGTCTTTCACTTTTTTAAGACAATTTTCATTTTTATCAAAGTTTATCCTTATCAATAGGCTCTACCAATGAAACCAATTTAAAATTTAGAACATGATCAAATAATTCAATTGTGTGGGGAGACTGGATTAACAGTAATCTACTTTAATAAATATTGATATGAAAAACTTAATATATCTACCAGGTATCGAACCCTGGACCACTGGATAATTTCTCAGAGGTTACTGCCTTTTAATCTGCCTTTTAAGGTATCTATACTTTAAGGTATGGTGGCTTAATTCACAATTTTGGAGCACCAATTCTGGTATTCATTTCCATTCCCATTTAACTTTACATATAATTTTGTTAATCCTCTTAAGCTACAACTAATGCTACTCTTTTCTATATTATATTTCTCAATAAGGTAGGAGTACCTAATTCGAAGAAAATAGAAGAACAAAGCGTATGAATAATCATTTTTATATACTATGATAATTTTCCAGCATAATATAAAGGAGTATAATGTAGTTGCTGTTGATATTAGAACCATGAAGCATGGTTTTATAGTATACAGAATAGTGTAGTAAAAGCAGTAAATAAAATAGCATATAGAAAATAGCAAACCAGTGATACATCCACTAACCGTTGTATTTTATTATATATTTGTTACTTCACAACTCAGTCGGTCATAGTATATATATATATATATATATATATATATATATATATATATATATATATATATATATATATATATATATATATATATATATATATATATATATATATATATTAATATATATGTGTGTGTTTATGTGTTTAGTATACTATATATAGTGAATTACCACTTAATTTATTCTAGCCATTTAATAGTAGCTAGTGCATGTTAGTTATCTTGACCACTGTCACGGAGGTGTCGTCATCCTAAATTCAACTAACTCCATACTAACTAAATGATAACAAAACTTAAAATACATTTGTTTTGTTCCAAAACACTTTATAAATGTTATACTAAATATTTACAATCAATTAAATGTATCGATTTAATGCATATATTTATTTTATTGAATGGTGTTTAATTTTCACAAAATACACTTTCACACAAAATGTGTTTTTGTTGATTTTAGTTTACATCTAATTGTGTAGTGTTTGTGTAACCTTTACAAAAGTGATTTATATTGTTAATATTATGATAGTACTAAAAAGGGAGTGTAAAAACTCTTTACATACTTCTATGTATATATAATTGGATGCTTTGAAATATCATGTTCCGAATCTTTTGAGATTTCGACTTTGTATTGAATTTTAGAGAGAAATTCTGGTGAGAGTAAAACTACTGAAGTTTCCGGGCAGTCAAACACACTTTGCTTGAAACTGGAAGGTTGCGGGGATTCCCGTCGGTAGTTGATTGAATATACGCATAGTTCCTATCAAAGTCGGTTGAAAGTTATTGTAATGAATTTGTTATTTATAAAGATTAAAAATAATATTGATGTGGGTGGCCTCTGTAATAGATTATATATCAGAACATATCCTTATATGTATATATTCTTCTAGCCAACATCAAAAGATCAGGAAAAAATTTCATAGAGCCAATCGTCATGAAATTCAGATATAAGAATGAATATTGAAAACCAGAATCGGATCTTGCGACACATATGCTTATTTCGCCCACTCATCTGTGCAATATAGTTTACAAGTGTGGAATTTGAGAGAGAGAGAGAGTTGATGTAAAATACGTATCGCAGTATCAGAGATATGCCTGGAGTGTTCGAGAGAGTGAGGTAGTCCATGGCCACCTACTGGAGCCGTATATGATCAACAATGGCGTCTTCGAACATTTGCTTTAATGAATTTCAATTTCAGCTGATTTAAATTAATTTCCGATTTTGATGAGTAAGGTGTCATTCAGTTTGTAATTTAAATTCATGTTTATCGTCAAAATGTAGTTACTGATGTCGCTGATATTTTTTGGAAAAATATATTGGGAGTCCTATATGCGTGAGGTATAAGCCGAGTTTCAAAAAAATATCTTCACCCCTTTTCACCCCTCTTCTCAGTCGTATATGTTTTATACTTATATTTTATATATATATATATATATATATATATATATATATATATATATTTATTTATTTATTTATTTATTTATTTATTTATTTGTTTATATATATACAGGGTGAATTGAACCTGCCGCATATTAGCACACGCCTCCACTTCCTTCCACGATTAAATTGAAACAAAATGAAGACCAGACGTGGTTGACTCACAGATACGAAAAACACCAAAGCACTCATAACAATGTGCGCATAAAAAAATAATCAAATTCGGGAACTAGGACACCGAAGGGAAACAAATATACGGTGTTGAGTATTATGGAGACATGTATAAAGCAACAAAAATTCTTTATTAGTCTTACATTTATAAAATGAAATGTATGTTAAATTATAATTTTAGATAGTTATCATGTTCCCCTAGCACTCCACACCACATATTCACCGTCCATCGGATCCTCGAAGTGTTGGAAGTATAAATCCTCAGAATAACGTGTGCATAAAAATATTAAACCGTTAAGGATGTACCAGTACTGAAGCTTCGAAAAGATTAAGGATTGATTTTTTGTATCTGTAGTTGAAGTGCATATAAATTAATTATAAAAGTTTCAGGTGGGTTAAAATTTTCTAGTGACTGCATTTGAAGATAATGGTAACTTATGTACAAGAAAGTGTGGAACTTTGGTACGACGTAGATATCATGCGTAGCATTGTCAACGTGGTAAGCATTGTATCCCAGTGATGACCAAAGTTGTATACATTTTGTTCGAGGATTGCTGGCACTACAAAGACTTAACGCGACATTCGTTTCAAGAATTTTATGGACCGATGAATTCTCTTTTACAACGAATGGTATGTATAATAGTCAAAACTCCGTATACTGGGCCCCGGAATATTAGTATAAATCATCAGTACCGATGGACAATAAATATATGGTGTGACGTGCTAGGGGAACATGTAATGAGCAACAAAAATCCCTTATTATTCTTTTATTAATAAAATAATATTTATGTTAAATTATAATTTTAGATAGGTCCGTTTGTTTTACCAAACAGGATCAATAAAGAAAATTATTTGAGATTTTTAAGAGAAGAATTTCCGATTTTCATGGAAAATGTACCTTTAAAATTACGAAGACATTTAATTTATATGCCTGATAGTGCTCCAGCACACTTGAGTAGGATGGTAAGAGACCATCTGAATGAAGACTATCCAGATCGATGAATAGGACGTGGTGGACCAATTTTATGGCCTTCATGGTTCCCAAATCTAAATGTATTAGATTATTCTGTCTGGGGTTATATTAAAAACATAGTTTACCGAGTGGACACCCTCAGTAGACAAGAAACTCTGGACCGAATACAACAGACATTTGAAACTATAACTCCAAATTTAATGCAATGAGCGGTGAACAAGATAATCCGACAAAGTCAATTATGCTTAAATCATAATGGGGGACATTTTGAGCAATTTTTTTTAGTAAAGTAATAAAAGTTAAGTAAAAAAATCTATTATTATTTTTAACATTCCACACCACATATCCGCCGTCAATCGGTACCAAATACCAAAGCAGTCAAAACAATGTGCGCACAAACATAAATAATTAAACAAATTATCGTCCTCAAGTTAGCCTCCCCCATTAAATCTACTAAAGACATTTACTTTTTACCCCTAAAATCGATATATATATATATATATATATATATATATATATATATATATATATATATATATATATATATATATATATATATATATTTATTTATATATATATTATATATATATTTATTTATATTATATATATATATATATATATATATATATATGTGTGTGTGTGTGTGTGTGTGTACCACTAAAAATTGAAAGAGTCAGATATTAAACCGAACATACGAAAAAATATAGATACAGAATTGAAAATCCTCCATTAAAAATATCTTTAAATTATGTGTAAAGTGGGTATATATAATATAATCATGAAAACTGATGATAAATATTTAATTTTATAAATAGTTTTATAAACATAACTTATTTCAATCCTAACACGGTACATTACTTAGTTTATAACATACAGCGTGACATAAAATTTTATTGGTATTAATATAAAGATACTAATAATACAAACAAATCTTCGAGTTATTAGTCATTAGCATAAATATTTGACAAACAAACATTCACTTCAGGCCCTCTTATCTACTAAACTGTAGTTACTTTTTACCAACTTCATAATTTTTACAGCTATTTACAGACGTTCAGTTATTTATCAAATCAATATTTTCACTTACAGCTATTTATCAAATCATGAATTTATTGGACTTAATGTTTGATCTCAAATTGTACCCTCTAAGTCTTCATATATTCGAAAAATTTTTTGTGAAAAATGAAATTTGTACTCTTACTATTTACGTATATAAACTTATTTTTCCACTTAAATTTTAAAGAAATAGTGTATTAATATGTATCACTTTAAAATATAGTTTTATTTTCAAAAAATTTTTTTGTGACTAAAGCAAAAACAAATTTTAAATTATTAGCCTATAAAATGGAATTCCGCAAATTAGAACTCGATACAGAAAATAGAATGTATTTGTCAACTTTTAAGATAAAAAAACTGAAAAGGATTATCCAATCAATAGAATCCCAAAAAGTTTCTTATTCGATTTCCATTCGATAGTGCTATTAAATTTTTGTTGGTTTTCAAATTATATCGTCGAATAGAACGGGATTGCAGACATTATGGCTGGAATTTTAGCACAAAATATTTGATGCGAAAACATCTATAGAAAGGTTAAGCAAGTATGATTTCATATGGAGATTGAAATGAAATTTCACATTAGAATGACACGTTTCCATTCGTGTTTTAAAAGGGAATTTAACATTGTATAAGAGTATAACGTTTTTAACGGCTTGGTCTTAAATATAGTTTAAGTTTCTAAAGAAGTATCTGTATTTAGAAATTATATTATCAAATGATAATCAATGAGAACTCAAGGTTTTTGAAATAAAATTCTAATTCGCCCCAATGCCTAGATCAGTTTTTGTATTATAAATACGTATATGATGATGATGTCTACTTAGATGATCTGTATTATCAAAATTTTGGAAAAAAATTATTTTTTAATAAATTTAAAATAAATTGACGTTTTAAAATGTCAATATTTAGAGAAAAAAAATTATTATTTGACGCCGGCTTTTTGGCTATGTTGCATCACGCTTGCGTCTCGGGAATTTTTTATTTGATTTGTACCTTCTATCACGTTTTTGGGAAAATGTTTCAAGTAAATATTGTTAGTATATTTATAATGAAAAATTTTCATGTATGCAATCAAAATATAGTGTGTTTTATATATCCTTAATGGCACATGTTTTGTCACTGATACACACAATATGATATTATTTAGTACATAATATATATATTCAATAATGTTGATTTATAGAATGTAGTTTCAGAGTTCGGAAATGAAATTTACAGTTGATTTTATTTAGAAAGTGCATGTGTTCGTATACTAAAATGTGTATTTTATATACTAAATATAGATTTTCAAGTTATTTATTTATGTTTGTCTTTAAATGTATTCCTTATTTGAAACTAATATAATTTTATTATTTATACTTCAAAATATTTTAGTTTTCCTCATGACAGATTTCAAGAATGGGGATTAGAAATTTCTACTATTTATTAACCAGAATCAAACATTTGACCGCATTCATTAAATCAAAAGTGATATCATATTGACAAGTATTTTAAACTAGGTGAAATTCTCTGAATTTCCCGGGCTTCAAAAAATCTATAACCCTACTAAGATTGCATTTCAGTTCTGCTTTCCGTATTGGGAAACTTAGGTGCTTTATTCATACAGTTCTTCATTTAAAAAAGCTGTACACAGCTAGGTAGGGATACATTTTTTGGCCCCTCCCTATCAAATGTGTGGGCACCCTCTCCCTAAATTAAAGATATGTAGATTTAAAAAAAATTATCAAATATTGATGCGTTCTATCACGTGTTCTTATTCTCCCCAATTCATTTTTTTGCCAATATTCCCAAGACGAAGTTTAAAGAATCATTAGAGCCTCCAAGTCATTATACCATAATAAAATTGAAAATCTTAGGATATGTATTTAAGATGCGCTAAATCGCTTTTTCGCATGTTTGGTGCCTAATTTAATGATGCCTTAATTAACAATAAGACTCAATCGAGCATCAAAACCATCGAGTTTTATGGTTAATTCGAATACTTCGAATCCCTATTGAGGACTTAAAGCATAATGATAATCAAAATATTCACAATAATTAGAAACATTATTTTGAATATGATTATTATTATAATTATTTTAACTTGGATAGGAGAAAACTTGAATTAAAATTAAAAAATTTATTTAAATCATTTTTAATTAAAATTGATTAATTAAACACTTTTAAGGTATTTTTGCAAAGGTATTTGATTTTATTATATTATACAACAATTCACTCAATATTTCACAATTCACTCAATATTTCGTCGTTTGGTTGAACATTATTGTTTTACGAATACGATTACGAAATCATTTAATTTTTTTCATAAAATCATTTCGGTCAATAGTTTCATTACCAGACAATTTGCTGTTGGTCCAACTTATAATTTTTTATATAAAGAATAAGTATCATTAAATAAACAATATTATTTTAAATATAGATTTGTGTTTTTTTACAAGCTTTTATTTAACTTGCAATGTATGTATGTATGTATGTATGTATTTATCTATGCATGTAAGTATGTATGTATTTATTTATGATCGTGTCAAATCTTGCACGCTGAATTAGAACCACTTCCTCTTATCCTACGGAGTTGAATTTTTACATGTTGGTTCAAATCCGATGACAATGCATTTTTATAGTAAGCGTGACAAGAATCGGCAAAAGGAAAGAGGGGGGGTATAGGGAGGGGGAAACACACAATTTTGTTTATCTCTCTTAATATTGAAAATATCGAAAAACACATAAGAAGTAAAGTTGTAGAAAATTAGTACTACTATAAAAAGCGTGTTTTAAAAAATGTTTTTTTAATAGAAACTTATTTCTTACTGTATATGCCTTCTAGTATTATAAGATTACTTGGAGGCTTCGAATTACATTTGCCCGCTGCACTATATTTGTTAATCGAATCACCGTTTGTTGCGGAAAAAGTCAGTCGCACTAATAGTTTCAGATTGGTGGCTTATTAGACTTGAGCATTGAATCGTACCATTTTACACCTTTTTGATTCTTGTCTGATAAATTCCGGGCATTCCAAGTTGGGTGATGTAGAAGAATCTCTTTTTTATCATTTTGATTTGCTAAAATACCAATTTTTCCTAGAAGATAAATCAACCTAAACGGTTACCTTGGTTCTTTAACCATTTAACCACTTATTACGAGGATTTTTTTTCTAAGATTAATTCCCCTTTGTCATTTCTATGATAACATACCATTTCATATTACGAATTTCATCGATTGATTATACGTATATCAAGAATTTCATTTATTATATAAATTTAAATAATATATTTGTATTATATGAATAAATATTTATATAAAATTGATCATATGATCAAATCTTCTTAACTACATAGTTTCATATATACACACACATTTTAGTATATGAAAAATATAGATAGAAAAGACGACAAAAAAAAAGATATGAATGTGTTTTTCCGTTTTATATCTATCTATTTATACAATAATATTAAAGGACATCTCGAGAAAAAAAAATGTTTTT
This sequence comes from Nineta flava, assembly GCA_963920215.1. NCBI lineage: Eukaryota > Metazoa > Arthropoda > Insecta > Neuroptera > Chrysopidae > Nineta > Nineta flava. Next base: position 48,443,509 of record OY986040.1, read on the forward strand.
TATAAGAATATAAGTTGAAATATGTGAAACTACAAGATGATACATGTCAAATTGTACATACTTTTGTTTTCTGTGCATTACTTAGAATATCATGATGATACATATGAAGTATCATGGTGATACTTAATTTGACAAATATTCGTGTTCAGCAAATTTTAAAATAATACAGAAGTGAAAAAATTATACATCAGCCGGAAATCGATCTCACTCACGGATCTCAGATGTAGACTATATATATATTCATGAAAATTATCTATGAGTTTAAAACATGAGCAGCAAGAAAGGAGGAGTTATGGAAGGAGCTACTTTTTTAAACAGGAGCTACTTTTTTACAACAAAGTCGTTGTAGTCAAACTAAAGTTTGTGAATTTTGGTAACATCCTGTTTTCCTGTTTTTCTGTAAGAATCTTATCAACAATCTACGAGTGTAATGGGTTAGTTTTTTAAATAATTTTAATTTAGTCAGATTTTTCACTCGAAGTGTTCCTAAAAGCGTTGTAGATTTCAATTAAACAAGCAGTAAACATAGACGACAATTTCAATTTAATATTGAAAGTTAAATTCCTAAATATCTGTGTACACATTATAGAGTTTGAGAAAAAATGATCAGGTGAGGAATTGTAGCAACCATGATTTTCTACAATTTTACTTGTTATACATTTTTCGATTGTTCAAATATTAAGAGAGATTTTTATATTTTGTATTTTCTTCTTTTTCTATGCC